>CM037162.1:24123071-24380864 GCA_020921065.1 Vaccinium darrowii | reverse complement strand
CAGGTAATGCATACATTATTAATCCCAAAGCAGGTAATGTCCTAGAAGACGATGACAATACAAGTGAGGAGATGGAAGAAGAATATGAAGTTGACAAAGCTTCGATTTCGGACCTCTCATTACTCAATACTGAGAATGTGGTGGTTGTTCCCACTGACAAACCTCTGAACAGCATCGAAGAGCTTCATACAGCAGGCCCGTGTAACACTAATAAGAAGGATATTGAAGAAAGTCCAATCTCAGAACATCAGTATGAAGCCCTGGCTACACCTTCTATTGCCAAAGGGGATGGGAACAGTCCTTATTTGGGTAATGCTGTTGTTGCTGCATTTAACAAGCTGCAAGAATCTGATGGAAACAATGTGGGGAGCAAGTTATTGGATGCCACACCTCCCATTGAACCCCATCCTAAACCTCCAAATATAAAATCTGCTGCTGGGAGTTTAAGAGATTCAGAAGATACTGAAAATTTCAGAAGCATTCCAAATAAGAACATTAGACCAACAGGGCAAGAGCTCCAGGAATCCAACAGTGCTAGGAAGAGAAGGCTAAAAAAGGAACGAAACCTCCTTGAACAGGGCAGTCTCTAACCCTACTTTATCTGCGTACCATTAGCATGCATTAGTGCATATAGTTGTTAGTATTAATTTACTGTTTTTAGTTTTACATTCCTGTTGCTAAAGTATCTTATGTCTATGTCAATTAATTCTCTGCAATTTGGGTTTTGGAAGACCAGTAAGTTTGCATTGAGAAAAGGACATTCTTAATCAACTGAATCCTACCAGCATAAGTTAGGTCTCTATTTGTCCAAGCCTTAGTTCTAGCGGTGATTCTGTCAATCATTGTTTTGCAATCAATGTACTTGAGTTTGGTGGACAACAGAGGAACACCCAAGTGTCTCACAGGCAGAGTGCCCTCCTTTTTTTTTGGGTAAATAAAGCTTGAAAAAGAAAAAAGGCTAATCGGATGTACAGCCTACAAGGGGCATACCCCAGGAGGACAAAAGAAAAGGAAAGGAAAAATAAAATTGCGCGGGATGGCCCGAAGGCAACAATGGGAGACCGGAAGAAGACCGAAATGGGAAGCAATGGGGAGGCCAAACTTGGCAACATGGGGGAACCTAAAATAAGGGATATCTTTGCAACAAAACATAATAAAAGTGTTTCTAAGCCCATCTAGGGAGATGGAAGAGAAACGCTCAAAATGAATCTAAATGATTGACATTGAAGCCTAAACATAACAATAGATAGCGTGTCCTTGATCCGCAGCATGAGACATAGGTAGCATGGAACCACCCTCATACAGCATCAACTCAAATAGCAGAGTGAACAATCCGGGGTGACTTTGGTTTAGGATGAACATAAGGACCTATCACTGGGACAACTCGCCATTGATAGGACCATGAGAATGGGTACAAAAGCGCCACATTGGGAGGAAGCCCCCTCCCAGAAGGGGATCAAACAGTGCCAGGGACAACCCCCCATGGCTAGGCCTAAACAAAGACAACATCCAAATTTTGGAGAAATTTGAGCAGCATTTCTGCTGATTTTAACGAACCCATTGTGTAAACAGTAAAGGTGTAGCTATAAACACAGCTGATCAGAGATGCAGTAGCAGACAATGATGCAGCAGCAGCAGTAATACACGCCATGGGACAGCCCCCCAAGGCTAGGCCAGGAAACTCAACATCGTGGATGCTGATCAGACACACAGCAGTCCAAATGATGCCAAACAATTCTAAGCATTAATAACCAAGTCCACTGGTAAGTATACAATGAAACAGGTAAGCATGCAAGTATCTATAGCAACAGCCCTTGCTATAGTTTAACATGAAGTTTCAAGAGCAAGCAAGTAAGTATGCAGGTTGCAACAGCCCTTGCAACCCACTTAATGAGCATAAATCAAGAGTAAGGCAAGGATCTTGTCACTGGGGTTCTCATTTACAAGGGTCTGGTTGGGGTATACCGAAGTTCCAGAGTAATCCAACCATGGTTCAATGGCGGTCAGGAACTTTTCCTTAGAGCAAGTTGCTGACTTCAGACATGGATGGAGTTCATCTTCTTGTTCGAAACACCATTTTCCAGGGAAAGCTTCAAACAGGTACATTTGAGATCTGGGGTCCAATCTCCGGGAATTGGCACTTCCTTGCAACTCAGTTCTCTACCGTTAGGTGTCGATGATGGCACGACGGTGGGGGTAATTCCATTATGGGTTCCTGGTGCTAAGGTGAGCCTATGTTGGAGTTGGTCCTCACTTCTTTTATACATCTGTTATAGAGTGATCTCTGGAGCTATACAACACCACCAAAAATCGTAATCTTGCGGTTTTGTTTATTATCTTAATCAAATTATCTCCAGTTTTCAGTCTATTCATAACCTAGCTCTGTGTTTCTGGGTTTCGGTTGTAATGTTGATTGTTGGGGAAGAAGCAAGTGCATCTCACATTCTCTAGTGAGAGTGGGCGTACATGTTCTTGTTTGTTCAAAAGTGTCCGAAATATACATGTGCTTGCTGTCCTTGCTCGGTTGAGGGGTTCTATGCCCATTTTCAACAACTTTTTTGTTCAAACTGCTTATTTGAAAAGCTGCCTTTGTGGAGCATCTCAATATCTTTTGGTCCCAGAGGTGGTGCAAGGCCATTACACCCAAGCTTTAGGAAAAAGCTGGAACCCAGCTGTACCGTATGGCTATTCTCTGTGCAGCTGTACCATAAGCTGTCCTTTGTGGAGCATCTTAATATTTTCAACAACTTTTAATCAATGTCTGCTATGACAAATGTGCAGCAAACGTGGGAAGCTGGGACCCACTTCCTTTACGGTCCAAGTGGAGTAGCATTGGAATTGTAGGCAACAAGCTATCCCAGTGGGTGGGATCAGATCTCTCCAAGGTGGCGGTTGTACTCCTTAAAAAAATGGCAGTGTGCCATTTCAAATATGAAATTTTGATTTTAAAATGTATTCCTATTCCAGCTGGTTGTGCTGGATTTTCTATTTCCCACCCCGGCGGGTTGTACTGGGGCGTACGCAATTTTTTTCTTTTTCTTTCTTTATTTTGTTTTGTCCTCCCTGGGGTATGCCCCTTGTAGGCTGTACATTCGCTTAACCCCTTTTAATTTCACGCTAAATTACCCAAAAAAAAAGAAAGAAACTCAAGTGCAAGCAATTAAGTATAGAATATACCAGTAGCAAGCCAAAAGCCATCTCACATCAGCAAGCCAAAGCCATCTCATCATGAACCAAACCTTGGAGAGGGCAGCAGTTGCAGCAGTGCATAGCAGCAGCCCTTGCTGAATGGTACATATCTGCTCAAGGACCTTCAAAACAATCTACTCAATTGAGCCATTAGAACATAGATTGATCCCTTCAAATAGGGCATAAGGGAAAACTTTGCCAACATCAATCTACCACCTATCTGAAACCTATCTAAAACCAGATAGTTAGTGACAAAGCAGTAATATATTATTCAATTATACAGAATGCACTGGTATGTTCCAAGCTTCCAAAAGGGGTAATGGTCCAGGTGGTACTTTGCTAAGGGACAG
This sequence comes from Vaccinium darrowii, assembly GCA_020921065.1. NCBI lineage: Eukaryota > Viridiplantae > Streptophyta > Magnoliopsida > Ericales > Ericaceae > Vaccinium > Vaccinium darrowii. Next base: position 24,377,325 of record CM037162.1, on the reverse strand, counting down.
CAGTCTATTCCTAATTTCAGAGCTGATTTTAACCACAATGGAGGAGATACTACTCTGAACACCCTGAAATTTCCTGGAATTTCTCTCGATCCAAATGTGGTATAGAGAGATAGTAAAGGTCAGTTTTGCTAGGGTGCTCTTAAGACCTCTACCCCTAAATGCAGAAAGGAGGGTGACAAGACTGGCAAGATCATGTGTCTGCCATGAGAAATGGGACTTAATGCACACCTTAATGCACAAGCCTGTCCTCAGTGGACAGCCTGTTTTGAATGGCAATCCAAGTTATCAAGCTGCATTTAGGTACATAAGATGGAAACCACACAATGTGGTACCAGTCAACAATGGGAAATTTGATCCTCAGTTGATCCCACAAGGAAGAAATGGAGAATAAACCATCCTTAGTAATGGACCACTTACAGGAATCAACATTTTTTTTTTTGGGTAATTTAGCTTGAAATTAAAAGGGATTAAGCGAATGTACAGCCTACAAGGGGCATACCCCAGGAAGGACAAAACAAAATAAAGAAAAAGAAAGAAAAAATTGCGTACCCCCGGCACAACCGCCGAGGGGAATATGAAATCCAGCACAACCCGCTAGGATAGGGATACATATGATTTAAAACAAAAATTAAGACCAAAATTGAACCTTTCAATATTTGATTTTCGTTGCACCAGCAACCCATGTTCGTGGGCCCCAAATACATTTAATATGTTGCGTGTGACTCACCCAAGGAGTCACATTTTCAATGCCTGCACCACGTACAGCTTTAAAGCAATATTTATTTCACCCGAAAAAGGCTGTATGGGCCCACCACATGGGCATCACGTGAATTGGTTTTACACCTAAAGCCAAGTTTGGACCGAAATCCAATACATTTAACCAGCCATCCCACTTTTACGTGAACAAAAACAAAATGCTTTGCCTTTTGTCAGTCCCGAATGGACTGTTGGATTGAAATTGGGAACAACCCCTCCTTTATTGGGAATAACCCCACCAGCATGTTGTGTGTACCCATGCTTTCTTTTGTAAAAATACGTGGGGTGCATCAATTCTTGAGTAACTTTGAATGTTGGGCCGAATAATCTCCTGCCAAAGCAACAGCAATTACACCCATTTGAACCGAATAATACCCTATGCGTGTACTGGTAGAGAAAAGGACTGTGGTTGGTGCACGCCTCCCATTGCTGCCAAAAAAGGAAGGCCATGCTCCTTTTGAGGACCACACTTTGCTGGAAATGTGCAAAAGCACATATTGAACGCCCACTTGCTAGTTTGGTAAGAGAGTGGAGTACAGGTAGTAACGCCCACTTGCTTGGAAGAGAGTGGAGTACACTCTCTTCATCTCCCATTAATTTCCAGATGAGCACCGGAAAACAACTTGCACGGACCATGCCCGAGAACCAACTGTCAAAAAACCCCAAAACAGCCGCAAAACAGTAGAGAGTCCATCTCCCTAACCGGTTGATCATCCCTACGCCAGAATCCAATATGGAATTACCACGCCGCCGTGACATCTCGACACCTAACGGACATGAACTGATACGAAGAGGATGATCAAACCAAAGGAAGCCGAACCTGGAACTGTAAAGCACCCGAGTGGTGTTTTCTGGCAGAGCATGAACTCAGACCACTGTTGTTGGTGTTGATTGATTTGAAAAACCCAAATGCACAAAGGAGCGTGCATAGGGCTCTCTTCTCCTCTACTGGAAAATTTGTACCCAGCTCCCACATGGGTGTGAAGATATGCATAACCAATAATAATAACAACATTTCTGGAACCACTTTTGTACTCCAAAATTGCAGAAAATGAAGTAATCAGATCCAAAACGAGTACCTCCAAATGGAGCGGGAAAGAGACTCGCCTGGCCTTCTATCTCAACCCACAAGGATGATGAAACCCATGGAACGTCTCCACCACAGATGCAAAAAGAACCGAGGACCATGTAACAGGTTTACAGATATCCGATCATGCAACATTGATTTCCAGTAGTAGCAAGGGCTGTTGCAAACAACTAAAAATCAACTCAGTACAAGGGCTGTTGTACTGATCATCACCTGATGTACAAGAGCTGTTGTACAGTGCAAGAGTGATGATAGTGGTGCATGATCATCTGTAAAAGAGACACTGGTAGAGTTAACACCATCGAATTGATGGGTGGACTTCTACTTTTGCAGGGGATGAAGATGAACCCCAGCCGAAACCAAACTTGCGAGTGAGAGTAGGTGATAGGACATAAGCCAACAATCAGAAGATTGAGGCAAGATCTGAAAAAAATTGAGTAGGGGGAGTGCATTCTCTCTCTATTTCTAGAGAGAGAAGCTCTCAACCCCTTTGGACTTGTTTTTGTTGTTGTTGTCTTAGCGCAAGCTTCATTGGATGGAATCAACATTAGGGGAACCAGATGGGTTAAGTGAAGGGAGGTGAGCTCTGATCTCGTTAAGCTCCCAAGTCTGGGTGATGGGAAAGGACCACTGGGTAGCATTACACAGGATATCTGAGACAAGGGTATCATCAGACAAACCTGAATCGTAAACCACACGTCTACCAAAGTGCTTGACAAGGGGGCCAAAGTGATGCCAATTGTCATACCATAGAGATATTTTGGAACCGTCACCCACTTGATATTTGATGAATGGTTGGATGATAGGACGAAGTTGAAGCAATTTTCTCCAAGTCCAAGAGGGACTGGAGGGGATTTTAACCTTCCAAAAACTTTTGCCCTTGAGTAAGTAGGATTTCACCCATTGGCACCACATAGATTGTTCCCCACCAGACACAAGGAACCAAATATGTTTGGCCATGGCAGCCTTGTTCCAAACTTGGAGGGACTTAAACCCAAGACCACCTTCTTTTCTAGGGGTACAAAGGTGATCCCAAGACACCTTTGCACCAGTGTGTTTAAGGTCAGACCCAGTCCAAAAAAAGGATCTAAGAATCCCCTCAATTTCCTTCACCACTTTTTTGGGAAGTATAAAGATTGAAGGCCAATAGGTTTGCATAGAGAATAAGACAGATTTAACTAATTGGATCCTACCAGCATAGGATAAATATTTATTGGCCCAAGATTTGGTACGACTTGTAATTCTGTCTATAAGTGGCTTACAATCCATATACTTGAGTTTAGTGGAAATAAGAGGGACTCCAAGGTATCTCACTGGGAGAGAACCTTCTTGAAAGTGCAGTACATCAAGTATGGATTGTTTAACAGTGGGGGAAACTCCTGAGACTACTTTTTCCAGGACTAGGTGAGAGGCCAGATAATGACTCAAACTCAGAGAGAGCTTCCTGAATGCATGGAGTGGAGCTTAACTCCCCTTTGCTAAAAATCATAAGATCATCAGCAAAACATAGATTGATTGGTGGAACAGAGCCTGGGTAGGGTTGAGAGCTTCTCTCTCTAGAATATAGAAAGAGAATGCACTCCCCTTCTTCCCTATCATATTTTTTACAAAACCCACCAAACAATCCGTTTGGTTATATGAGCGGATCTCGGGTTCTTCCCATCTGGCTCGTTCATAACTACAAACAGCAAAAGGGATCTTAGTGATTTCAGTGTTTCTCTTCTGGAAATCTGGTACCTATTTCGACACTCACATTTGTGTGGTGTTCGTCATTTGATGGGTTCTGCCCCACATCAAAATCATTGCTGGAGTGTTGCTCTGCAGCCATTGTTTGCAAAACCAGATTCAACAAGTTCATTTTCCGCTTTCTGTGTAAGGATTGGCTAGCGGCTTGGTTCACGCATGATATGGTGGTACTATTCCGGTTTCAGCAAATGGGATCTAGAAAATGGATCTCATCTTCTTAGGCTACTGCAACAAATCCAATGAAAAGATTCACGCATACGCATCATAGGTTTGAAGTCTAGCTTCTTGCATTGCTTGTTTTTCCTTTGAGTAACAGTTCTCTTTCGCTATGTGTCGCTGGTGTCACGGTGGAAGGGGTAATACCATGTATGGATTCTGGCTCTACATAGGAATGTATAAGGCTGTCTTGGAGTTCGGCATCATCTCTGTTAAGGCGTTAGTGAGAATCTGTTCAATGGACTTCCTTGAATACCAAATTGGGGCTGATTTTGGATTTTCTTAAATCAATTTCGTTCTGAAAAATGAGTGAACTCACTAACTGTGTTGAAGATTGGGGAAGAAGAGAGTGTAACACACTCTCTACTTTTTTTTTTTTTTTGGGTAAATAAGCTTGAAATTAAAAGAGGATAAGCGAATGTACAACCTACAAGGGGCATACCCCAGGAAGGACAAAAAGAAAAGAAAAGGAAATAGGGGTTACTGGCACATCCCGCCAGCAAAGGTGTAAATAAGCAAAGGTAATAGGGGAATCAGATAATTGTTACAAAGTGAGCTAGACAAGTAGAACCCTACTGGATGTTTCTCTCCCATCAAATAAAGGAGAGAGAAGCACCATACAAAAATGGGGATAGTGTAGCACAGTTACTAATGAAGCTTGAACATGATACTTGTTGCTTGACATGATACTTGGGACTGCAAATGTCATGGAATTGCTTGACTATAAAACTTGATGCTTGAAAACATGGGCTTGAGGCTTGAACATGGGTCTTGGGATAAATCCTTGGACTTGATGCAAGGGGCTGCATCGCCAAGACACAGACAGCTGCAAACTGATGTTAGTAGCTGCAGCTGCAGCAACTGTGGTGGTTTTGGGGGAATTCGAGCAGCAAACCGTACACAGCCCAAAAACTGGTGTAGTCTACTCGGTAGAAAATTCTGTCGGTGGAACCTTTCAAAATTAGCACGCTCAACAGCTGTAAATTGCTTTACACATTATTTCCTCCCTTGGTCCCACCCGGGGCGATGGAATCTAGAAGTGGGAAGTGAAGAATGCTTTCTTGGTTTAATATTTTATCAAGTCCAATTGGTGCAGCAGGCAATGGGCCCCATGCATATGGGTGTAATAATGCACTCCAGTTACATTTTGGGAATTCTGCAAGTGGTGTTGCTCGGTGGGTAATTTAATGGTCCAATTAAGGACAGCTGTTGGTCCAAGTAACCAACCGTGTAGTTTTTGGTCAATTCGAGAAACTCAACAGGTTCAATGGGACCCACGCATATGACACTCACATCGAAACCCAAGCGGTGGCCTTTGTGCCGAAATTCAACAAGTGTGCCCATTTGTCCATTTTATTCCTATCTTAGCGGGTTGTACTAGGACCACCAAATTGCCCACCCCGGCGGGTTGTGCCGGGGAGTACGCATTTTTTTTCTTTCTTTCTTTTCTTTATTTTCGTTTTGTCCTCCCTGGGGTATGCCCCTTGTAGGCTGTACATTCGCTTAACCCCTTTTAATTTCAAGCTGAATTACCCAAAAAAAAAAAAAAACATAGATTGATTAGCTTTGTCTTATCACACCTCCAGTGAAAATGAAAGTTGGAGCTCTGGGATTTTTCTTTAAGAAGTTGCGTGAGTACTTCCATGACAATGACAAAGAGGTAAGAAGACAAGGGATCACCTTGTCTCAGCCCTTTCTTCCCATGATTGATCCAGTATCCTCCCCATTTATACTAATAGTATAATTGGCAGTGGAAACACATGCCTTGATCCAAGTGATCATTTGGGGATGAAAGTTCATGGAAGTAAGTGTATCCCAGAGAAAATCCCAATTGACATTATCATAAGCTTTCATGATGTCTACTTTCAATGCACACTTGGGTGTAGAGGAATTCTTGTGATAGTCCCTCATGAGCTCTTGAGTAAGGAAGATGTTATCCGCTATTCTTCTCCCTTTCACAAAACCAGATTGGACGGGGTCAATGAGGTGGGGAAGAGCAGTTTGGATCCTCTTAGCAAGGATCTTAGCAATACATTTGTAAATGGTGTTACAACAAGAGATGGGTCTAAAATCCCCCACCTTGGTAGGATTTGGGATCTTAGGAACCAGTGCAATACTAGTTGAGTTAGCTTTAGTGAGAAGTTTTCCAGATCTGAAGAAACTTCTCACAGCAGAAGTAACCTCATTACCTACAACACTCCAGGACTTCTGAAAGAATCCAGCATTGTATCCATCAGGGCCAGGGGCTTTATTAGGATTGAGAGACATGAAAACTTCTTTGATCTCCTGGTTGGAGACTTCAGAAATCATAGATGCTCTTTGAGAGTCTCGGAGCTTGGAAGCAATCAATTGATTGATTCTAGAATATCCAGAGTACTCAGAAGGGTGAGGGGTACCCAAAAGAGAGGTGTAGTAATTAACAAATGTATTCTTTATTTCAGAAGTATCATGAGTGATAGAACCATCTGAGAGTGCAAGACTTATGATTTTGTTCCTGTTCCTGTTTTGGGCAATGGATTTAAAAAAGTAAGAAGTGCACTGGTCTCCCAATTTAAGCCATTGAATTCTAGATTTCTGTTTAGCAAAACTTTCCTCAGCTCTGGCCAAGGCAAGATATTGCTTATACAGATTTCTTTCCAGAGTTTGCTTACCTGGGTTTGTAGGATCCTGGCCAAGACTACTTTGAATGAGATCAAGCTCTTGCTTAACCAAATTTGTTCTATGGGATATATCACTGTATTCCTTAGTGTTGAGTTTCTTGAATTCGCTTTGGAGAAGCCTTAGCTTCTCACAAACAACAAACATAGGATTACCTATGATCACCCTTCTCCAAATATTTTGGACAATAGTAAGGAAATCAGGGTGCTCAGCCAAAAAACTGAAGAACTTAAATGGTCTATGAACTCTCCTACCATCAGGATTTACAAACACTAAGGCAGGAGAGTGGTCAGAAATGCCAGGGGAAGGAAAATGAGCATTGGAACAAGTAAAATACTTGATCCAGTGCTCATTAACCAAAACTCTATCAATTTTGGTGGCAACATACTGAGTAGGGGCCTGTTTATTTGCCCAAGTAAACTGACACCTTGTATATCTAAGATCCTCTAAATCATTGTTAACAATGCATTGATTGAACTCCTCCAAGTGAGGAGGCCAATGCTGGTCACCACCAAATTTCTCATGTTGAAATCTTAAAGCATTAAAATCTGCTAAGATGATCCAAGGGTAAGAAGCTTTCCAACAAGTTAGGTTATGCCAGAGCTTCCTTCTCTCCACATGGAGATTAGAGCCATACACAAAAGTGACCAAAAACTTGAGGTCAAGAGTCAAGGTGTGGATTTGACAATGAATAGCTTGACTAGATTGATTCAACACACTCAAAATGAGGACAGCTGGGTCCCAGACAACACACAGCCTACCACTAGGAGCATTAACAAAATTATGTACATAGGATCACATTGGAAACATGGATTTAATGACCCTAGCACAATTAATTTCCTTTATTTTATGCTCTACAAGACCAAAAAGTGATAACTTATTTTTTCTGACAAAAGAAACAACCTCTTTTTGTTTGATAGGGTCATTGAGGCCCCTCATATTCCAAACTCCAAAATGTAGAGGTGTACTAGTCATGAAATGATGGCAGAAGATAAGACAAGATAGTACACTGCCCAACAAAAATAAGAAGAGGACATATTACCTTTTTTGGAAAGGGGAATGCTTACTCCCCTCCTGGTTGTGCCCCTGATTATGCTTCTTTTTATTCTTCTTCTTGCTGCTGGAAGTCCAGCCTTGATTATCATCCGGAGGGTCAGGAGGCTTGATATCCTGGATACTTTTCCCATTATTCTTGGTCTCAGTAACTGATGTCCCCATAGAGGGGAACTCTGTTGTGGCAATTGCAAAACTAGAGGTTGCAGTATTTGGAACCACCTTGGTAGTTACATCCAAGGCTGCACTTCCACCCTTGTTAAGAGCCCCCAACACCTGGCATTGGACCACTGGATCCTTGTTAGAGATCTCAGCCTCTAACACTTGATTCCCCTGATCGAACACTGGTACAGTTGGGATGGTAGGAGGTGGTTTTGGGTTGCACTTGTGACCAAAGACTTTGCAGCTTGAGCATTTGGGAGGGATCCACTGGTATTCAACCCGAACAACCACTGATTCCCCATTAACCTTTACTACCACCTCCTCAGGAAGTGCATCTCTTGCAGAAATCTCGATACAGACTCTAGCATAGTCTAACCTTTTCCTCGTTGTTGTAGCTTGGTCAACATGAATAGGCCTGCCAATGGTACTGGCTATCCGACTGAATCCAGACTCAGTCCAACACTCCAAAGGGAGCTTGTGTAGTTTTACCCAAGCTGGTATTGAAGAGGGGTGCGCTGTTGTAGGGACCAGCATTCTTTTCCATTAAGTGAGAACTAGGTAGCGCTTAGAGAAAAAATAAGGGCCACCTTCTAAGATCTTCAGCTTAGTGGCTTCATCTTTGAACTCAAAGAAAAAACACGATCCAATTTGTTTGATTGAGTCAGGTGCATTTTCCTTCCAAACTGCCCTAGCTGTGGCACTCAAAAGTTTCTAAGGCATCCTCCCGTCCAGGAAATAGCCAATCAGACAGTTATCCCATGTATTGGTGTCAACATCAGACTCATCCAACTCAACAATTGCATCTGTGCCCTTTTGCATTTCTGGAAAATGTTCCAGTTTCATGGTTTTTGAAGGAGCTTGAGCAGTGAACAATGAGGACCAGTTTTTTGTTTGGCCTGGTTTTAGAGAACCTGAGACTGTATTGGGCGTATCCCTGGCTTGCCCCTTAGTATCAGAAGGAGATGGGACCTGAGTTGTGTAAGATTGACATTAGCTCCAGCTTCATGCATCGCCTCTTCAATCGAATGGATTAATGAACATATGCGATCCTCCTGTTCTCGTTCCTTCTGAAACACCTCGTGTAAGTTACGGGCCGGGCTGGAATGATTGGGGTTGTGCGGTAGATTGCCTGGATCGTGGGGGGTTTTGAGTGGATATAGGCCTTGTGCCTCATTTGCTTCTGATTTCCCGTCCGAGCTTTGTTGTGAAAGAACGTTGGAGAAACCAGATCTAGGTTTGTTTCTCAGAGGATAGACGTTGGATTGGACTAGTTTGGGATGGGTAAAGGAGGTTCCCGGTACTATGACACTAGGTTTCTTTGTAAAATCTGCGGTTTTAAGACCGAAGGGGTAGATGTCGGTGGGCTTGAAGGAACTAACCTTGATCGGATTACTGTTGTCTCCTACCATGGAGTGTTGGCTTGCTTGCTTCCTCCGTACCTCATGAGAATCAACAGCTCTCAAGCCTAGGCCCTCAGCCATGGAGATCGGATCGTCTACAGTAGCGATTTTCCCTTCCATCTAGGGTTTACCAGGAATCGCTTGGAAATCGCCTAGAGAGAGAAAGTCTAACGGGCATATTTTCTTTTTTTGGAAACCAGAGTGCCCTCCTTGAATCCCAACATTTGTAGGATCTCATTTCTGATGGAGTGTTGAACACCAGAAAAGAAAACACTACTCTTTCCGGGACTAGGGGATAGTCCTGATAGGGATTCAAATTCACTAAGGGAGTCCTGGATATGCTTAACTGAATTTACATCCCCTTTGCAAAAGAGCATAAGGTCATCTGCAAAACATAGATTGATAATTTTGGGTTGGTTGCATCTCCAGTGGAATTTGAAGTCTGGTTCATTAGACTTCTCTTTTAATATGCAAGTGAGCACCTCCATTACAATTACAAACAGATAGGAGGAGAGAGGATCACCTTGTCTGAGCCCCCTCTCACCTTTAATGTTGCCAGTTGGTTCACCATTAATATTCAGTGCATAGTTAGCAGTGGTGACACAAGCCTTTAACCAAATGATCATTTTGGGATGGAAATTCATGCATTTCAGTGTATCCCAAAGAAAATCCCATCTAACTTTATCATATGCTTTCATGATGTCCACTTTCATGGCACACTTCAGGATGCTACAGATTATGTTATCAGTAAGGAACGAGTTTGATCACTGATAGAGTCTCTTGAAGTAGAAATGCAGAAAACCGGAATCTCAGTTAAATTAACTGAGTTGAAGGATCAATTACATAAAGTCCAGGAGATGCACTCTAACTCAGAAGGGCCAGTGGATTTTGAAATTAGAGGTGATTTCTTTGATCCAAGTGCTTCAAAAACCCCACTGATCTAAATTTCCAAAACCAGGATAATCTCAGAAACCAACCCCCAACCCTTAAAACCTTTCAACCTAATACCAAAACCAGGAACTGGTCAGCTCTATTTCACACCCAGAGCCGTTCTAATATCATGAAGCTTAGCCATTATCCAGAGTTGCAGAAAGGTGAAGATGCTGTTGTTGATTTGGAAGACATTCATGTTAATGATAGAACTTGGAACAACTGCCTGTTTGGATATTTTCTAGATGGGAAGATGGCCTTTCCTTTGCTGAGTGCCACAACTAGGAAGATATGGAAGGATTTCGGTAGAATCAAGATTAAACAAGTTGGGGCCTGTTTCTTCTTTGAGTTTGAAGATGAGGAGACAAAAATTAAAGTTCTGGAGGGAGGACCTTATTTCTTCTCCAGGAGGTATCTCGTTCTTAAGGACTGGCATAGAATGCTAGTTCCCTCCACTGAACATCCCTCTACTATACCAGTATGGGTTAAAATCCACAAGCTTCCGTTGGAGTGCTGGACTGAAGAGGGACTTAGTCGCATTGCTAGCACTATAGGTAAGCCTCTACATGTGGACATTGCCACTGCCCAACAGCAAAGGCTTGATTTCGCTAGAGTATGTGTAGAAATCTCAGCAGATTCAGAACTACCCAAGGCCATACAGCTAAGAAATGGGCTGGCCTCAGTCACTGTTGGCATAGAGTACCAATGGATTCCGTTAAAATGTTCTAAGTGTAAAGTTTTTGGGCATGCCTGTAAACCTAAGACTGAAGCTCCTGTCATGGGGAATGATGAAACATGGCAGCAGATCGGTAAGGCTCTTGGGGGTGGTGGGGGAACACTGGAGGCACTCACCAGAGTCGTTCCTAATGCCACAGGAGATGCCTTTACTATGCAACCTGATAAGGAGGATGGTATTGTTGATGATGCTTCAAGCATAGCATCAGATGAGCTGAAGGTTCCTGATCATCCTCCTTCTGCTCCAACTACTGAAGACAGGTCCAGTTCATCCTCTCCTATAACAACTAATCTGAGTTCTCATGCAAAGTTTAGTTCAAATGAGCTGCAGCCCTCCATTTCTATCCCTGCTCAGGATTCTCAAGGGATCCAGGGTACTGGCAAGGAAATTGAGAACTCTGTTGGTATGAAACTCCCTGATCCACCTGATGACAATCAAGGCTGGTCTTCTAGCAAGAAGAAGAGTAAGAAGAAGAACAGACAAGGGCACATTCAGGAAGGGAACAAGGCTTCCCTTTTTTTTTTTTGGGTAAATAAGCTTGAAATTAAAAGAGGCTAAGCGAATGAACAGCCTACAAGGGGCATACCCCAGGGAGGACAAAGAAAAGAAAAAGGAAAAGAGAATTGCGTGAAATAAAAGGGATGGCCACAAGGGCTACATGAGGGTAAGAAGGGTAAAGTACAAGATACGCAAATATAAACTAAACAACTGATGCAATGACAGTGAAGAAAAGTGCATGGTCCCCGGCACAACCCGCCGGGGAGGGAAAATAGGAAACCAACTCACCCCGATGGAATATCCCTTTTCCACAAGTGGTAAACTATATCCTCTCTTTTGTTGGGCAGTACTATCATGATCTATATTCTGCCATCATTTTATGATTAAAACACCTCTACACTTTGGGTTCTGGAACATGAGGGGTCTTAATGATCCTATCAAACAAAAAGAGGTTGTTTCTTTTGTTAGAAATAATAAATTGTCACTTTTTGGTCTTGTTGAGCACAAAATAAAAGAAGTAAACTGTTCTAGGATCATTAAGTCCATGTTTCCATCATGGTCCTTTATCCACAATTATGTTAATGCTCCAAGTGGTAGAATCTGTGTAGTATGGGATCCAAATGTTCTAATTGTGCATATTTTGAATCAATCAAGTCAGGCAATTCACTATCAAGTCCAAATGTTGACTACAGGCCTAAAGTTTAAAGCCACTTTTGTTTATGGCTCTAATCTCCACATGGAGAGAAGAGAGTTATGGCAAGATCTGAACAACTAGAATTGCTCTGAACCTTGGATCATATTGGGGGATTTCAATGCTCTCAGATTTCAGTTTGAGAAATTTGGAGGTGATCAACATTGGCCTTCTTATATGGAGGAATTCAACCAATGTATTGTCTCCAATGAACTTGAAGATCTTAGGTATACTGGATGCCAGTTCACTTGGGCCAATAAACAGGCCCCTCTCCAATATGTAACCACTAAAATAGACAGAGTTCTTGTTAATGAGCATTGGCTCAAGTCCTACACTTGTTCTAATGCTCATTTTCCCTCCCCTGGTATATCTGATCACTCTCTTGCCATAGTGTTCCTCAACCCTGATTCCAGGAAAACTCACAAACCCTTTAAGTTCTTCAACTTTCTGGCTGAACATCCCGACTTTCTATCTATTGTCCAGAAAGTTTGGAGTAAGGTTATAATAGGTAATCCTATGTTTGTTGTGTGTGAGAAGCTCAAACTTCTCCAGTTTGAGCTGAAGAGACTGAACACTAAGGAGTACAGTGATATCTCCCAAAGAACAAATGCTGTGAGGCAACAACTTGACCAAATCCAGAGTGGTCATGGACATGATCCCACAGATTCTGCTAAGCAGACTCTTGAGAGAAATCTGTGTAAGCAGTATCTTGTCCTGGCCAGAGCTGAAGAAAGTTTTGCTAAACAGAAATCTAGGATTCAATGGCTCAAGCTTGGGGATCAATGTTCATCCTATTTTTTCAAGTCCATTAACAACAATAGAAATAGGAATAAAATCACCAGTCTTGTTCTCTCAAATGGTTCTATATCCCATGATCTTGATGAGATTAAGGAATCCTTTGTTGAGTTCTACTCCTCCCTTCTGGGTACTGCCCACCCAACTAATTTTTCTGGATCCTCTAGAGTTAATCAGTTGGTTGCTACCAAACTCTCAGACAACCAAAGGGACACCATGATCTCAGAAATCTCTAACCAGGAGATCAAAGATACTTTTTTGTCCCTCAACTCCAACAAGGCCCCTGGCCCTGATGGGTACAATGCAGGGTTCTTTCAAAAATCTTGGAGTGTTGTGGGTAAGGAGGTGACTTCTACTGTCAGGAGTTTTTTCAGATCCGGAAAACTCCTCACTAAGGCCAACTCAACAAGTATTGCTCTTGTTCCTAAGGTCCATAATCCCACCAAGGTGGGGGATTTTAGACCCATTTCATGTTGCAACACTATTTACAAGTGTATTGCAAAGATTCTTGCCAAAAGGGTCCAAGCTGCCCTCCCCCACCTTATTGATCCTGTCCAATATGGATTTGTGAAAGGAAGAAGAATTGCTGATAATATATTTCTCACTCAAGAGCTTATGAGAGACTATCATAAGAGTTCCCCTTCCCCCAAGTGTGCATTGAAAGTTGATATCATGAAAGCATATGATAACGTCAATTGGGATTTCCTTTGGGCCACTCTTATCTCCATCAACTTTCATCCCCGTATGATCAATTGGATCAAGGCATGCATTTCCACAGCCAATTACTCCTTAAGTATTAATGGGGAAGCCACAGGCTTTATTATGGGGAAGAAGGGGTTGAGACAAGGTGATCCTCTGTCCTCTTACCTCTTTGTGATTGTCATGGAAGTACTCACCCAACTGCTCAAGGAAAAATCTCAAAGTCTCAACTTTCACTTCCATTGGAGATGTGATAAAACCAAGTTAATCAATTTGTGTTTTATGGACTATCTGATGATCTTCTGCAAAGGGGAGTTAAGCTCCATTCTTTGCATCAAGGAGGCTCTGTCTGAATTTGAATCACTATCTGGCTTATCACCTAGTCCTGGAAAGAGCAGCATTTTCTTCTCGGGGGTGCCTCCTACTGTCAAACAATCCATACTTGATTCATTACACTTCCATGAGGGTTCTCTCCCTGTAAGATATCTTGGAGTCCCTCTCATTTTTACTAAACTCAAGTATGTTGATTGTAAGGCCCTTATAGATAGAATCACAAATCGTACTAAATCATGGGCCAATAAATACCTTTCCTATGCGGGTAGGATCCAGTTAATCAAGTCTGTTATATTTTGCATGCAGACTTATTGGTCTTCCATCTTTATCCTTCCCAAAAAAGTCATGAAGGAAATTGAGGGGATCCTTAGAGCATTTTTTTGGACCGGATCGGACCTTAAGCACACAAGTGCCAAAGTTTCCTGGGAACATCTTTGTGCCCCAAAGAAAGAAGGTGGCTTAGGGTTTAAATCACTCCAAGTATGGAACAAAGCGGCCATGGCCAAGCACATATGGTTCCTTGTATCTAGTGGGGATCAGTCTATGTGGTGTCAATGGGTGAAGTCATATTTACTCAAAGGGAAAAGTTTTTGGAGAGCTAAAATCCCTTCTAGTCCCTTTTGGACCTGGAGGAAATTGCTCCAACTACACCCGATCATACAATCATTTATCAAATACCAAATTGGGAATGGATCCTCTATATCCCTTTGGTATGATAACTGGCACCACTTTGGCCCTCTTGTCGAACACTTTGGTAGTCGTGTGGTGTATGACTCTGGGCTTTCAGTTGATGCCCTTGTCTCTGCCATTCTTAGCTCCAATAACCAGTGGTCTCTTCCTATTACCCAAACCTGGGAGTTAAATGAAATTAGAGCTCATCTCCCTGCTCTCAATCCTCATATATCTCCCGGGATTGATTCATGCATATGGACTCTCACTAAGGGTGGAAAGTTTTCAATTTCCTCACTGTGGGAGCAACTTAGGACCAAATTTCCCATTATCGATTGGAGCCACATTGTGTGGTTTCCATCTCATATACCCAAGTGTAGCCTGATAGCCTGGATGGCTATTCAAAAAAGGTTATCCACTGAAGATAGACTTGTGCTATTTGGTATCAAAAATTCATCCTGCTGTAGTTTTTGCACTGCAGAAGAAACACATGACCACCTCTTCTTTAACTGTGAGCCAAAAATCTCAACTCACTTGGCAGCCGCAGAGCTTATCCACATTGGTCACTTTTGTCTCTACTATGAGAGGAAGAGGTCTGAAAAGCACACTGGCGAAGTTGTCCTTTACTGTCTCTATCTATCATATTTGGATAGAGAGGAACTTCAGGAAATTTCAGGGTTTACATCATGGTTTACCCTCCATTGTGGTCAAAATATGCACTGATATTAGGTACAAAATGATGTCCCTACACAAATTACCACATGGATCATTAACCTTATTGGAAGCTTGGAACATACCACCCCATTGAATCATAATCCACTACTACTATGAGTTGCTGCTGTTGATTATAGTTTTTTTTTTTTTGGGTAAATAAGCTTGAAATTAAAAGAGGCTAAGCGAATGTACAGCCTACAAGGGGCATACCCCAGGGAGGACAAAAAAGAAAAAGGAAAAGAGAATTGCGTGAAATAAAAGGGATGGCCACAAGGGCTACATGAGGGTAAGTAGGGTAAAGTACAAGATACGCAAATATAAACTAATCAACTGATGCAGTGATAGTGAAGAAAAGTGCGTGGTCCCCGGCACAACCCGCCGGGGAGGGAAAATAGGAAACCAACTCATCCCGTTGGAATAGGCCTTGGAGTAGCATGGCAAATGATACTTGATGACTGAATAGGACTTGGAGTAGCATGGCAAATGATACTTGATGCTTGGGGAGGGACTTGGGATACTTGATGCTTGGAGCTTGCTTATGGAACTTGATGCTTGGGGTGGGACTTGGGAAAGTGGTTTGGTGGAATTTGAGCAGCATAACGGCTGCTTTTTTTTTTTGGGTAATTAAGCTTGAAATAAAAAGAAGGCAACAGAATATACAGCCTACAAGGGGCATACCCCAGGGAGGACAAAAGGAAAAGAAAAGAAAACAAAAAAGGAAATGCGAGAAGATGGCCATAAGGCTGGGAACAACAAACAAGTAAAACCTAACTACGGGGTGTTTCTCCCCTATCTATCTGAGAGAGGAGAGATGTCTGCCCAGAGATAGGCAGCCCTAAAATACAGAGTTTTAGACTAATAAACCACTGGTAACAGGCTAGTGTAGGGAGGAAATGCTAGCTGGTGTAGGGAGGAAATGCCCCCTCCCAGAAGGGACTAATACACGCTATGGGACAGCCCACCAAAGCTAGGCAAGAGATTTCAACATTGTGGATGCTGATCAGACACACAGCAGTCCAGATGAAACTAAACAACTTAAGGTAAATAACCAATCATGTCCACTGGATTTCTGGAAAATTGGGCAGCATCTCCTTTGTTACAGGTACATAACACAGCAGGTTCTCAACAAAGTTCAATTGCAAGCAAGTAAAAATGCAGGTTGCAACAACCCTTGCAACCCACCTAATAAGCATAATCCATATACAAGTAAACAAGAATCTATAGCAACAACCCTTGCCATAGATTAACATAATAACATGAAAGTTCAATTGCAAGCAAGTAAAAATGCAGGTTGCAACAATCCTTGCAACCCACCTAATTAGCATACTCCAGATACAAGTAAACAAGAATCTATAGCAACAACCCTTGCCATAGATTAACATAAAGTTCAAGTAGATTGTACGGTTACCTGGAGTATTAGCAAGCTCCATCAATGGCAGCAGTAGTAGCTCAACAGTGATGACCGCAGCAGCAGAGAATAGGATGAAACTCTGTTCCTCGCTGCAGCAAAATACAGGGGCAGCAGCAGCAACAGCAAAGCAGGACCAGCAGTGGCAAAATTTGCAGCCTGGAGTATTAGCAAGCTCCTTCAATGGCAGCAGTAGCACATTTCTCTCACTCCACCACCAGGTTCACACATTCAAAACAGAGCCGGCAGCAGCAAAATGGGTCCAGCAGTGGCAAAACATTCCATACTGCAGTAGCAAAACAGAGGCTCATCTATAGTAACCTGCCACTGAGATTCAATTAGTGCCAAGATTAATAACAAAGGAAAAGTAAAAGCAAAAGCAAAAGCAAATTCAACCAACTCAAACATTCCAAGCTTTAAGCAGTGAATTAGCTCCTTTTGGGATTCTGTGGAGGGAAAGTAATCTACACCTAATCTCAGAATAGATTTTGTTTTCCAAAGCACCGGCACTTTGCTGGACGTTCTGGAATTTTCTGAAATTCCTCTCAGTCCAAATGTGATATAAAGATACAGTGAAAGTCAATTTAACTAAAGTGCTTTTCAAGTCTTTCCCCTTAATAGAAGAGAGGAGATTGACAAGGTCAGAGAGTGATTGAGGCTGCCAAGCAAATTGTGATCTGCCACATATAGTATCCCAGACCTGCTTTATAAAGGGACGATTAAAGAATAAATGGTCATGACTCTCCTCACTAGGGCAGAAGCTGCAGTTAGAAGTGGTCTTAATGCCAAATAGAACCAACCTATCATCTGTAGATAGTTTGTTGATTATAGTTGCTTGCTACTGTTACTGCACGTGTGCACCCTTTGCTGCTGGTTCTGTTTTGCCACTGTAGGATCTGTTTTGCTGCTGCAGTGAGCAATGTTTTGCACTGCTGGACCTGTTTTGCTGCTGTCGGTTCTGATTTCAATATGTACTGTTGCAACTGCTGCCCTCTCCAAGGTTTGGTTCATGTTGAGATGGCTTTTGGCTTGCTGATGTGAGATGGCTTTTGGCTTGCTACTGGTATATTCTTACTTACTTGCATGCACTTGAATTTTTTCATGTTAATCTATAGCAAGGGCTGTTGCTATAGTTACTTGCTTGCTTGCTTACATTTGAATTATGCTCATTAAGTGGGTTGCAAGGGCTGTTGCAACGTACATACTTACTTACTTGCTTGCTCTTGAACCTTCATGTTATACTATAGCAAGGGCTGTTGCTATAGATACTTGCTTGCTTACCTGATTCATTGTATACTTACCAGTGGACTTGCTTGTTAATGCTTAGAGTTGTTTAGCTTCATCTGGACTGCTGTGTGTCTGATCAGCATCCACGATGTTGAGTTTTCGCTGTGTTTATAGCTTCATCTTTACTGTTTGTACAGTGGGTTCATTAAAATCAGCAGAAATGCTGTTCAAATTTCTCCAAATTTGGATATTGTTGTCTCTTTTTTTTTTGGGTAAATAAGCTTGAAATAGAAAAAAGGCTAAGCGGATATACAGCCTACAAGGGGCATACCCCAGGAGGACAAAAGAAACAAAGAAAGAAAAGAAAACAAAAGGAAACAAAAAGGATGGCCAATAAGGCTACAATGGGGAGGGGTAAGTGACTACAAAAGAATAGGCTAAAACTAGACATGCAATGATAACTAAATGTTTCTAGGCCATCAAGGGAGATGGAGGAGAAACATTCAAAATGGGACTGTACAACCGAATTGAAGCTTGAGCATAGTATAGTAACTGGCCGCTGGGTGCATGATCATCAACAGAAGCAGTGCAGAGATGAAATTTGGCATGACATTTGGCAACTACAACCAACTCAGAATCAGAGCATTGATTAGTGATCAAAAGATGGAGATGAGTAACAAGTGGGACAGGTTCCTTGGACATGGGACTTGAAGCTTGAACGATGGAATGGAAGCTTGAACTTGAAATAAGTCCATGAATTGGGAGGAAGCCCCCTCCCAGAAAGGGATCATACATGCCAGGGACACCCCCCCATGGCTAGGTCTAATCTCGTGGATGCTGATCAGACACACAGCAGTCCAGATGAACTATTGTTGTTCAGTACAGAACTACAAACAACAGCTCCCTGAGGACAGTCCGATTCTTAGAAATTTGGGTAGAGTTTCGATTGAAATTGGGATATCCCAGAAACAGTGGCTGTCCAGAATACAACAACAGCAGTAGAACAATACAGTAGCAGCAGATCTCAGAATAATACAGAGCATATAGCAGTAAGTGCAGCAGCAGTGTACAAAATATATATAACAGAGGGTTGCAACAGCCCTTGCAACCATGATATATGTGTAGCATAAAGCAATAACACTAGCATCATCAAGAATAACAACAGATAGTAGGGATTGCAACAGCCCTTGCAACCCATATAACATCAATAAAGCATATTGCAATCTAGTTATAAAGCAATGACACTAGCATAGACAAGAGTAACAACAGATGCAATAATAGTGGATTGCAACAGCCCTTCTGGGAGGGGGCTTCCTCCCAATGTGGTGCTTTGTACCCATTCTCAAGGACCTATCACTGGAGAGTTGTCCCAGTGATAGGACCTTATGTCCATCCTAAACCAAAGTCACCCCGGATTGTTCACTCTGCTACCTAAGTTTCACGTTGCGGATCAAGGACACGCTATCTATTGTTATGTTCAAGCTTCAATGTCAATCATTTAGATTCATTTTGAGTGTTTCTCTTCCATCTCCCTAGATGGCCTAGAAACACTTTGTATATTTTTATTATATTTTGTTGCAAAGATATCCCTTATTTTAGGTTCCCCCGTGTTGCCAAGTTTGGCCTCCCCATTGCTTCCCATTCCGGTCTTCTTTCGATCTCCCATTGTAGCCTTCGGGCCATCCCGCGCAATTTTTATTTTAGTTTTTTCCTTTCCTTTTCTTTTGTCCTCCTGGGGTATGCCCATTGTAGGCTGTACATCCGGTTAGCCTTTTTTCTATTTCAAGCTTTATTTACCCAAAAAAAAAAAAGAGGAGGTGGACTTATGATACCCTTGCATGATCTCCTGAGTGAGGAAAATATTATCACCTATTCTCCTACCCTTGACAAACCCAGACTGAACTGGGTCAATGAGATCAGGGAGGGCATTTTGAAGTCTCCTAGCAAGGATCTTTTTTGCAACAAGATATAGGTCTATAATCACCTACCTACCTTGGAAGGGTTAGGGACTTTGGGCACAAGTGCCACAATGGTGGCATTAGCTCTATTTAAGAGTTTCCCAAATTTGAAGAAATTTCTGATTGCTGCAGTGACCTCATACCCAACTATATGCCAAGCCTCCTGAAAGAACTTAGCATTATAGCCATCAGGGCCAGGGGCCTTATGAGGATTAAGACCCATGAACATATCCTTAATCTCATTATTGGAGACTTCTTGAACCATAGACACACTCTGCTCAGTAGTGAGTTTCTTGGTAATGAGTTGGTTGATTCTATCATAGCCAGTATAGGAGGTACTGTGAGGCTTACCAAGTAAGCCAGTGTAGAAGCTGGCAAATGTGTCTTTGATTACATTCAGGTCATGAGTAATAGTGGAATCACCCAAGACCAGACTAGTAATCTTACTCCTATTTCTATTATTGTTGACTGATTTAAAGAAGAAGGAAGTACATTGATCACCAAGTTTAAGCCACTGAATCCTGGACTTTTGCTTAGCTAAGCTCTCCTCGGCTCTAGAAAGAGTGAGGAATTGCTTATAGACCATTTTTTCTTCCTTCAGATTAGCAGTGTTTGTAGGGTCAGCTCCAAGTTTAGCCTGGAGAGTGTCCAGCTGGAATTTAGCGGCAGACACTCTTTTAGAGACAGCACTGAATTCTTTGTGGTTTAGTTTCTTAAGTTCACCTTGTAACCTTTTGAGCTTCTCAGTAAGAATGAACATGGGGTTCCCAATAATTATTTGCCTCCAAACCTTTTGAACCGTGGAATGGAAGGAGGAATGTTCAGCTAAAAATTAAAGAACCTGAAGGGTCTCTTCGGAGGCTTCGGTGGTGGAGTAATGTATATGACAATAGGAGAGTGGTCAGAGATCCCTAGAGTAAGGAAAAAAGCCGATGAGGAAGTGTGAGTCCTAATCCAGGTATCATTAACCAACACTCTGTCAAGCTTAGACGAGATATGGTGAGGAGGATCTTGCCTATTAGACCAAGTAAATAAGCAACCAGAGAATCTCAAATCATCAACCTCACAAGAGAAAAGGCACTTGTTGAGATCATCCATGTGGGGAGGCTAGTGGGTTAGCCCGCCAACCTTTTCCAAAGGCTTCCTAATAGCATTAAAATCACCTAGAACTACCCAAGAGTCATTGGTCCTTAGTCTGTTCAGTTCCTCCCAAAGATTACGTCTCTCAATATGATCATTGGCACCATAAACAAAGGTAGCCACAAAAAAATACCCATCCTAAATGGAATGTACCTCACAATGCATAAGTTGATTGGTCATGTGAAGGACTTTCACATCAAGAATGTGAGGGTCCCAACATACAATAATCCTCCCAATGGGGGCATATGCAGAGTTATGAGCATGTTTCCAATGAGGACATATGACTCGCAAAGTCCTATCAATGTTAGGTACCTTAATCTTATGTTCAATCATACCAATCAGAGAGAGTTCATTATTATTCAAAAAGAGTTTAGCGGCCTTTTGTTTGAGAGGATCATTTAAACCTCTCAAGTTCCAAAAACCAAAATGCATCTGAGAATGTGAACTAAGCATATAAGTAGTAGAGGGCATGCTAAAACAAAATGGCACAAAGTATATGACATAAAGGATATTGCCCAAAAAAAGGATATATCAAGGCTCACTGGCCCTTAAGAGGGTCATATCTCCCAGATCTCCCCTTCTTTTTGTTCTTGTTCTTCTTGGTGTTGTTTCCTGCAGTTTGCGGCATGATGGGGTGGGAGAATTTGCTGCATCTTGTGAAGGAGGTGCTTGCCTGATAGTGGGTGTGTGAGCTTGAACATCAGTGGCCTTATTGGGAGGGATTGCATCTGCCATTAATACTTCATAATCCTCAGAGGAGTCATCATCTTCACCAATAATTGTTGGACCCAACTGATGGATTCCCTCATCAGCCTTCAATAGATCACTGGTACAACTTGATCCTGTTTTTTTTTTTTGGGTAAATAAGCTTGAAATAAAAAGAGGCTAAGCGAATGTACAGCCTACAAGGGGCATACCCCAGGGAGGAAAAAAAAAAAAAAAAGAAAAGAAAAGGAAAAGAGAATTGCGTGAAAAAAAAAGGGATGGCCACAAGGGCTACATGAGGGTAAGTAGGGTAAAGTACAAGATATGCAAATATAAACTAATCAACTGATGCAGTGACAGTGAAGAAAGTACGTGGTCCCCGGCACAACCCGCCGGGGAGGGAAAATAGGAAACCAACTCATCCCGTTGGAATAGGCCTTGGAGTAGCATGGCAAATGATACTTGATGACTGAATAGGACTTGGAGTAGCATGGCAAATGATACTTGATGCTTGGGGAGGGACTCGGGATACTTGATGCTTGAAGCTTGCTTATGGAACTTGATGCTTGGGGTGGGACTTGGGAAAGTGGTTTGGTGGAATTTGAGCAGCATAATGGCTGCTTTTTACAATCCCAGTGAATCAGATGTCTGCCCAGAGATAGGCAGCCCAAAAATACAGAGTTTTAGACTAATAAACCACTGGTAACAGGCTAGTGTAGGGAGGAAATGCTAGCTAGTGTAGGGAGGAAATGCCCCCTCCCAGAAGGGACTAATACACGCTATGGGACAGCCCCCCAAAGCTAGGCAAGAGATTTCAACATTGTGGATGCTGATCAGACACACAGCAGTCCAGATGAAACTAAACAACTTAAGGTAAATAACCAATCATGTCCACTGGATTTCTGAAAAATTGGGCAGCATCTCCTTTGTAACAGGTACATAACACAGCAGGTTCTCAACAAAGTTCAATTGCAAGCAAGTAAAAATGCAGGTTGCAACAACCCTTGCAACCCACCTAATAAGCATAATCCATATACAAGTAAACAAGAATCTATAGCAACAACCCTTGCCATAGATTAACATGATAACATGAAAGTTCAATTGCAAGCAAGTAAAAATGCAGGTTGCAACAACCCTTGCAACCCACCTAATAAGCATAATCCAGAAACAAGTAAACAAGAATCTATAGCAACAACCCTTGCCATAGATTAACATAAAGTTCAAGTAGATTGTACGGTTACCTGGAGTATTAGCAAGCTCCATCAATGGCGGCAGTAGCAGGGGCAGCAGCAGTAACAGCAAAGCAGGACCAGCAGTGGCAAAATTTGCAGCCTCTGTTCCTCGCTGCAGCAAAATACAGGGGCAGCAGCAGCAACAGCACAGCAGGACCAGCAGTGGCAAAATTTGTAGCTCTGTTCCAAGCTGAGCCTTGCGATGATGATTCTCTGTTCCTTGCTGCAGCAAATACAGTGGCAGCAGCAAAAAACTGCCCCAACTGATTGCACCATCCCCATAGGTGATACGAGGCACTCCACTTCATATAGCCTGCATACACACACTACCCAATTGGGCTGTTAGAAAATAGACAAACCAAACCTTTTGCCTTTTGCCTGGAACGTCTGGAATAACCTGCCAATGTAAACCCATTAGTGCCATGATGATAGAAAGAAAGTGGAAAATAAGCTAATGCACCAATAACAGCTAATGTGAGTTAACAGGTATACTCCATGATTCGATTAGATCCAAAGAGCCAGCAGGAATTTTGGCAAGAGAGAGCAACCTGTTCCTAATGTCACTGCAAATTCTGGCCACAACATATTGGACAGGGTGCTGCACATTCTGGAATTTCCTAGTGTTTCTCTCAATCCACACATGGTAGATAGAAACAGTAAAGGACAGTTTGGCAAGAATGCTTTTCAAGTTTTTCCCTTTAAAGGTGCAGAGGAGTGAGACCCAATTTGCCAGAGATTGGGCATGCCATGTGAACTGAGACTTGAGGGACACTGCATCCCACACTTGTTTAGTGAAAGGGCAGTTAAAAAAGAGATGATCATGGTTCTCATCATCAGGGCAGAAGCTACAACGTGGGGAGTCAATTATCCCATACTGGATTAACCTATCACCAGTGGATAGTCTGTTTTGGATAGCAATCCAACTGATAAGACTACACTTAGGGATATGGGATGAGAACCATACAATGTGGTGCCATGTAACAGTGGGGTGGTGTGTCCTTAGCTGGTCCCACAATGATGAGATAGTGAACAACCCATTTTGATTAAGTGTCCACTTACAGACATCAGCCTGAGATGAAGTGGAACCATGCAATAGAGGAAGAGTCTCCCTGATCTCATTTAGCTCCCAAGTTTGGGTAATAGGAAAGTTCCATTGGTAGAGGTTATTTAAGATAGCAGACACATTGGCACTCTCAGGAATGCCAGAGTCATAAATGATACGAGCGCCATATTTAGCAACCAATGGACCAAGGGGGTGCCAATTATCATACCAAAGGGATGTGGTAGAACCATCACCAATCTGGTACTGAATGAATGCTTGAATGAGAGGTCGAAGTTGGAGTAATTTCCTCCAAGTCCATGACGGACTACTAGGAATTTTGATTTGCCAGAAACTCCGTCCTTTGAGTAAATAGGATTTCACCCATTGGCACCACATGGATTGCTCACCTCCTGATATAAGATACCAAATGTGCTTGGCCATAGCCGCTTTATTCCAACTATGAAGGGATTTAAAGCCCAAACCCCCTTCTTTCTTTGGGGTGCAAAGGTGCTCCCAAGAGATTTTGGCACCAGTGCTTCTAAGATCAGCCCCAGTCCAGAAGAATGATCTTAGGATAGACTCAACTTCCTTAATGACTTTCTTAGGGAGGATGAATATAGAAGACCAGTAGGTTTGCATGGAGAACAGAACAGACTTGATCAATTGGACCCTCCCAGCATAAGATAAGTACCTATTAGCCCAAGCTTTAGTACGATTTGTGATCTTATCTATAAGGGCCTTACAATCTGTGTACTTAAGCTTAGTAGAAATGAGGGGAACCCCAAGATATCTAACTGGGAGGGAACCCTCCTGAAATCCCAACAATCCAAGGATATCAGATTTGGTTGTGGGTGGGACTCCGGAAAAGAAGATGCTACTTTTACCAGGACTAGGAGATAATCCAGAAAGTGCTTCAAACTCAATAAGAGCTTCCTGGATGCAATGAATAGAGCTCAAATCCCCTTTACTGAAAATCATGAGATCATCAGCAAAGCAGTTTCCCTGTTGGTCCTTTGCACATAACTCAGTTAACTGCGATAAGAGGGCCCAACTAGTTACTAATGACGTCAGCATCTCCTCTGGCGATTCAGGCGATTTTCGCGTCCCTTGTTCGAAAACCTAGCTAGATCTCACAAGCCCTAGCCATGGTGGAAGATCCATCCCAAACCGCAGCTGCTTTCTCGAGTGGTTTGGGAAAGCAAACAATCGATTCCATTGAACTTCACAAAAGAAACCGTACCCAACAGCCGAGTTCGATGTCAGGGAGAGAAGAATCCTCCATAATCACACCACAAAGTTTCTCAAACCTATGCTCGAACGTACGAGATACTCCTCTTAGCGGAGATGCTCTACTCTCAAGTCATAGATCCAAAACTCCTGCAAAGCCGAACCAGTTCCAGAGCAAGTTATTGGTTCCTGGTACGGTATTCACCACTCCAACGAAATTTACCCCCTTCAAACCCTTGGATCTATACCCCAAAAACGAAAACACAGTCGAGCGGGGTCTGGTGCTTGAGGAAGATAGCAAGCCCAAAGTTGGAGACTCTCAAACCTCCTCTTTTAAGTCTGTACTGAGCGGCCCCCAACCTCCTACTCCAGCACAAACCCTAAATTGCAGCCCCCATAGCCTCAGCAATTCGAGTTCAGCCCGTAAACTCCTGGAGCTCTCCCATCAGGAGAAGGAGTGTTTGGACAGTAAAGAGCGATTGGCTACTCTAGTTCAATCGATTGAAGGAGAAATGCGAAAATCCGGGATTAGGGTTGATTGCTCGGAGTTGAAGTCACAGCTCAATCAACTTCGGGAAAAGGAGATTATCCCTGGAGATCCGTCAACCAGCTCAGATAAAGGTGATTATCTCAAAATCGGGTTTCATTTCCCCTCTTCCAATACCCCTTCTTCCATACCTCAGAAGGACAAAGAATCACAGCCAAAGCCTATCATTCAACCACAAGAAAACCCCCCCAAAGCCACCCAACAACCTAACGCTAAGGAATGGGCTTCTTTGTTTCGTACACAGGGTCCTTCTAAGGTCATGAAGCTTAGCCATTATCCAGAACTTCAGCAAGAAACAAGTGCAGTAGTAGAGTTGGAAGAGTCTGATCTTAATGATAAGAATTGGGGCCATTGTTTAGTTGGTCATTTCCTTGATGGGAAGATGCCGTTCCCCTTGCTTAGCTCTACGGCGAGAAAGATATGGAAAGACCATGGAAGGATCAACATAAAGCAGTTTGGAGCTTGTTATTTCTTTGAGTTCCAAGATGAAGAAACAAAACTTAAGGTCTTGGAAGGTGGTCCCTATTTCTTCTCTCGGAGATATTTAGTGCTAAAGGATTGGCATAGGATGCTGATTCCATCCACAGAGCATCCAACCACCATTCCTGCTTGGGTCAAACTGCATAAGCTACCTCTTGAATGCTGGACAGAAGAGTGTTTTAGCCGTATCGCAAGCACAATAGGTAAGCCTCTACATGTGGATATTGCCACTGCTACACAACAAAGAATAGATTTTGCAAGGGTATGTATTGAGATTTCAGCCAAAACGGATCTTCCTATGGAAGTCCAGATTACCATGGGGAACGATTCAGTTACTGTTCCAGTTGAATACCAATGGTTGCCCCCCAAATGCAGTGTGTGTAATGTGTTTGGTCACACCTGCAAACCAAAGACTGAACCTCAGGCTGCAAACAATTATGAAGCCTTAAAGTTAATAGGGGTTGCTCTTGGAGGTGGAGGGGATGCACTGGAAGCAGTTACTAGGGTAATTCCAAATGCTCAAGTTGATACAGTCCTTTGTGAAGATGTGGGGTCTGATGAATCTGATGTAGAAGTATCTGTACAAGATGCAAGACCCAAAACCAATCTTGAAGGGCAGAATGCTACTAATTTGAGGCAGAGTTCAGATATGCCCTCAGCAAACCCTGACCTTGAAACTCCTGAAGATCTTGGAGCTAAGGTCAATGGCAAGGGGTTCGTAGATACTAAGCCGCCTGACCCACCTGATGTTCAAGGCTGGACTTCTAGCAGTAAGAAGAAAAACAAGAAGAAGCACAATCAGAGGCACATTCAGGAGGGGAGTAAATACTCCCCTATCCCAAAGAGGTAATTGACTTTTTAGTTTTTTTGTCGGGCAGTATGCTTAATTGAACTACCTCCTGCCATCTTTTCATGACGGACACACCTTTACATTTTGGCTTCTGGAACATGAGGGGTCTTAATGACCCTATCAAGCAAAAAGAGGTTGGTACTTTTGTCAGGAAAAATAAATTGTCACTTTTTGGTCTTGTTGAGCATAAAATAAAGGAGATTAATTGTCCTAGGATCTTTAAATGTATGTTTCCGTTATGGTCCTATGTACATAATTTTGGTAATGCTCCAAGTGGTAGACTTTGTGTGGTCTGGGACCCTGCTGTCCTTAATTTAAGTGTTTTGAATCAGTCAAGTCAGGCTATACATTGTCAAGTTCAAACATTGACTGGTGATCTCAAGTTTTTGGCCACCTTTACTTATGGCTCCAATCTCCATGTGGAGAGAAGAGAGCTTTGGCATGATCTGATGTCTAGGCAAGCCTCTGACCCATGGATCATTTTAGGAGATTTTAATGCCATTAGGTTTCAGCATGAGAAGTTGGGTGGTGACCAACATTGGCCTATCCATATGGAGGAATTTAATCAATGCATTCTTAATAGTGATCTGGAGGATCTCAGGTATACAGGTTGCCAGTTCACTTGGGCCAATAAACAGGCTCCTACTCAGTATATTGCCACCAAAATTGATAGAGTGTTGGTCAATGAGCAATGGATAAAGTCCTTCCCTTGTTCCAATGCTCATTTTCCTCGCCCTGGAATTTCTGATCATTCTCCTGGCCTTGTGGTTGTGAACCCTGGGGGCAGGATAGCTCGTAGGCCATTCAAGTTCTTTAGCTTTCTGGCTGACCACCCTGATTTTATAAATATTGTCCAGAAAGTGTGGGGTAAGGTGATCATAGGTAATCCTATGTTTGTAGTCTGTGAGAAGCTCAGACTTCTCCAAAGTGAATTCAAGAAACTTAACACTAAGGAATTCAGCGATATCTCCCAAAGAACATGTTTGGCCAGACAGGAGCTTGACTGTATCCAAAGTGAACTTGGCAAAGACCCTACTGACCCAGTTAAGCAGACACTTGAAAGAAATCTGTGCAAGCAATATCTTATCCTTGCCAGAGCTGAGGAGAGTTTTGCTAAGCAAAAATCTAGAATACAATGGCTTAAACTGGGAGACCAATGCACCTCGTATTTCTTCAAATCCATTACCCAAAATAGAAATAGGAATAAGATCACAAGTTTAACTCTCCCTGATGACTCTGTCACTTGCGACCCTTTGGTGATTAAGGCTTCCTTTGTTGATTTTTACACATCTCTTTTGGGTACTGCTCACCCTTCTGGTTACTCTGGATCCTCTAGAGTTAACCAGTTGATTGTTACCAAACTGTTGGACTCTCAAAGAGAAGCTATGATTTCTGAGATCTCTAACCAGGAGATCAAAGAAACATTCATGTCTCTCAACCCTAACAAAGCCCCCGGCCCCGATGGGTACAATGCTGGATTCTTCCAGAAATCATGGAGTGTTGTGGGTCACGAAGTCACATCTGCTGTGAGAAACTTCTTCAGATCTGGGAAACTTCTCACTAAAGCCAATTCAACAAGTATTGCCCTTGTTCCCAAGATCCCTAACCCGTCCAAGGTTGGGGATTTTAGACCTATTTCTTGCTGCAACACCATCTACAAGTGTATTGCAAAGATCCTTGCTAAAAGGATTCAAGTTGCTCTTCCCCATCTCATAGACCCTGTTCAATCAGGTTTTGTGAAAGGGAGAAGAATTGCAGATAATATCTTTCTTACACAAGAACTCATGAGGGACTACCACAAGAATTCCTCCTCTCCTAGGTGTGCACTGAAAGTTGATATCATGAAAGCCTATGACAATGTAAACTGGGACTTTCTTTGGGATACTCTTACTTCCATGAACTTCCACCCCCAGATGATCACCTGGATCAAAGCATGTATCTCTACTGCCAATTATACTCTAAGTATAAATGGGGAATGCACTGGTTCTATTAAGGGAAAGAAAGGTTTGAGGCAAGGTGATCCTTTGTCTTCTTACCTATTTGTGATTGTCATGGAAGTGCTCACTCAAATTCTCAAAGAAAAGTCCCATAGTCCCACCTTTCACTTTCACTGGAGATGTGATAAGACAAGGTTAATTAACTTGTGCTTTGCTGATGATCTTATGATCTTCTGCAGAGGGGAATTAAGCTCCATTCAGTGCATTCAGGAGGCTCTCTCTGAGTTTGAGGCCTTGTCTGGCCTTTCTCCTAGCCCTGGTAAGAGTAGCATATTCTTCTCTGGCGTTCCATCTGCTGTTAAACAATCGATACTTGATGCACTACACTTCCAGGAAGGTACTCTCCCTGTGAGATATCTTGGGGTCCCACTTATATCCACTAAACTCAAATACCTGGATTGTAAGTCCCTCATAGATAGAATTACAAATCGTACCAAATCCTGGGCCAACAAATATCTCTCCTATGCTGGAAGAATTCAGTTGGTTAAATCTGTTTTGTTCTCTATGCAGACCTATTGGTCCTCAATTTTCATACTTCCTAAAAAAGTGGTCAAGGAAATTGAAGGAATTCTTAGATCCTTTTTTTGGACTGGGTCTGACCTTAAGAACACAAGTGCTAAGGTGTCCTGGGAACATCTATGTACCCCAAGGAAGGAAGGTGGTCTAGGTTTTAAGTCCCTCCTTGTTTGGAACAAGGCTGCCATGGGCAAGCATATTTGGTTCCTTGTGGCAGGAGGGGAACAATCCATGTGGTGTCAATGGGTTAAATCCTACTTACTCAAAGGGAGAAGTTTTTGGAAAGTTAAACTTCCCTCCAGCCCCTCTTGGACGTGGAGGAAACTCCTACAACTTCGTCCTATCATCCAACCATTTATTAAGTACCATGTGGGGGATGGAGCTAATATATCCCTGTGGTATGACAATTGGCATCATTTTGGCCCTATTGTCGAGCATTTTGGTAGACGTGTTGTCTATGATTCCGGACTGCCTGATGATGCCCTTGTCTCAAGTATATTGAATGACTCATACCAATGGTCCTTCCCAATCACCCAAACTTGGGAGTTGAATGAGATCAGGGCTAATCTCCCTGCACTTACACCATTTCAACCTTCCCATATTGATTCTTGTAGGTGGATCTTGACCAAAGATGGAGTATTCACTATATCTTCTCTTTGGGAGCAACTTAGAACCAAATTTCCCGCTGTTGAATGGAACCACATTCTGTGGTTTCCTGCATATATCCCTAAATGCAGTCTAATAACATGGATTGCCATTCACAACAGGCTTACCACTGAGGATAGGCTCGTGCTCTTTGGCATTAAGGACACATCATTGTGTAGCTTCTGTCCTGCTGCGGAATCCCATGATCACCTCTTCTTTAACTGCCCCTTCTCTAAGCAAGTCTGGGATGCTGTGTGTCTTAAGTCTCAGTTTTGTGGGCAGGCTCGGGATTTGACCAGTCTTGTCACTCTTATCTCTGCGGCTAGAGGTAGGGGGCTTAAGAGCACCCTGGTAAAACTCTCCTTCACTGTCTCTCTCTACCACATTTGGATTGAGAGAAATTTGAGGAAATTCCAGGGTTTGCAAAATAGTACCTCCTCCATTGTGGTCAAAATCAACACTGAAATTAGGTACAGGATGTTGTCCCTTACCAAAGTACCACGTGGACCATTATCCCTTTTGAAGGCTTGGAACCTACCATTACCTGTGTCAGTACTTTCTAATTGACTCAGTTTCTTTGTACTTACTGTGTTGCTGCATTGTGCTATATTATTTATCTCTGTACCACTAATCATTTGGTTTTGACAGGTTCCAAACAAGTGTAGATTGATGGCAAACATTTTCTCCTAATAGTCCATTTGGGCGGTGTGAGTTTACAGGTTATCTATGCCAATGTGGCATATGGGATGGTGATCTACCTACATAAGTGTTCCAGTGAGGTTCTATCATGGAAGCATCTTGCTACATTACTTCTACTACCAGGTTTGCTATCTTATTTTCTGACTCTATGCTCTGGTAGCACTCGGTTTGCTGGATTGCTGAGTGTGTGTGAACTACTCATATGTGGGTTACCTGTGAGATTTGGGCCTTCATCATCTGATCTGTTGTTTTGAGTGGAGTGCACTGTGAGTTCAACCCAGATTCTCAAGTCACGTGGGAAAAGAGAGAGGGAGGTCAGGATTTTGAGGGAGTTAGGAGGTGAGATCCCATAGTCTTGAGAATGTTGTATGGAACCTACTTGTTCATTACTGTATTCTCTGTGACTGCCATTTGGTTATGCTTAGGGCTGTTGCAACCTCTGGTGATTAGCCCTTTAATCCATAAGGTTGTAGTGTGTAATCCCTACTACTGTTATTCTGGTCCTGTGTTTAAAGTTTGCTAGTTCCTCTTATGCATCCTTTATACACTGTGTACTGCTGTTCTATTGCTGCATCCTTGATGCCACGTTATCTTGCTATTGCTGCACTTCTGCTGCAGCTTTGGTACCCGTATCTTAGTTGCTTCATTTTATGCTTGTTGAGCAGTGGGATGAGATTATGCTTATTGTTTAGTAGCTTGTGCTTGTGGACTGCCACTCTATGGGCAGAGCTGTTGTTTTCACTGTGATATTAACTTCTGTTGTTCCTCACTTTGATGTTGTATTTGGAGACATAGCCTAGCTAAGGGGGGCTGTCCCTTAGCACGTTTGATCCCCTTTGGGAGGGGGCGTCCTCCCGTGTTGGCTAGCACTTAGACTCTCAAATTTGGCCAGAAGTTTGCTGCAACAGCAGCAGCAGTTCCCAACTGTCTGCAGTAGCAGGTACCTCTGCTGAATGCTCATTACCACACCAGCAGTTGCAGTAGCAGGTGGCTATTCAAGTCCCCTGCTGACATCAACTCCAAGGTTCAAAGTTCTTGCTGCCCAGCCAGCTCAAGTGCCATTCCAATATGTTATGCTGCCTCAGCAGCTCTGATTTTGCTGCTCCATCTCTACCTCTTTCTTTTCTATTTTCAGCTACTGCTGTTATACGCAGTGGCTGGCACCTTGAGGGTGCTCCAATTACGAACGGGTCATGGCAAAATTTTCAAAATTGCATTGCATGCATTCCAGTGCGCAATTCCTTACGAGCTTCTTCCATGCTCAAGTTGCTACAAGTCTACAGATTGGCAAGTCCCATGGTCAAGTGATTCCAAGGTATATCCATAATCAAGATTGTGATCAAAGTCTACATCAAGTTGGCTATTGGTTTTAATCCTCAAGTTCTAGTACTAAACCCAAGCTTCCCTAGTGTGGGCTGTAATTTTTGGTTCTATGTACCGTTAGAATGGTGTTACTCTCCTCTCTCAGATAGATAGGGGAGAAACACCCCGTAGTTAGGTTTTACTTGTTTGTTGTTCCCAGCCTTATGGCCATCTTCTCGCATTTCCTTTTTTGTTTTCTTTTCTTTTCCTTTTGTCCTCCCTGGGGTATGCCCCTTGTAGGCTGTATATTCTGTTGCCTTCTTTTTATTTCAAGCTTAATTACCCAAAAAAAAAATCAGCAAAGCAAAGATTAATGATCTTAGTCTTTTCACACCTCCAATGGAAATGAAAGCTGGGACTATTAGATTTTTCTTTCAACAATTGGGTGAGAACCTCCATGATAATAACAAAAAGGTATGAAGACAAAGGATCACCTTGTCTTAAGCCTTTTTTGCCTTGAATGAAACCAGTGGGCTCACCATTGATGCACAGAGAATAGTTAGCAGAGGAAACACAAGCTTTAATCCATTGGATCATTTGAGGGTGGAAATTCATCGTTTCAAGAATATCCCACAGGAATCTCCACCTAACATTATCATAGGCTTTCATTATGTCGACCTTTAAAGCACATCTAGGAGATGAAGAATGCTTGTGGTAATCCCTCATAATATCTTGGGTAAGGAAGATATTATCAGCAATCCTCCTACCTTGCACAAACCCAGATTGCACAGGATCAATGAGATGAGGTAAAACAATTTGTATTCTTTTGGATATGATTTTGGCAATGCACTTATATATTGTATTACAACATGAGATTGGTCTAAAATCCCCAACTTTGGATGGGTTAGGGATCTTAGGGACAAGTGCAATACTGGTAGAATTGGCCTTAGCAAGGAGTCTACCAGATCTAAAGAAGTTCCTGACGGCCGAGGTCACATCCTGCCCAACAACAGCCCATGCTTTTTGAAAGAAACCTGCATTGTACCCATCAGGACCGGGGGCTTTGTTAGGATTGAGTGACATGAATGTTTCCTTGATCTCAGCATTAGAGATCTCAGAAATCATAGCATTACTTTGAGAGTCAGAAAGAATGTTACTGACAAGCTAATTAATCCTAGACCTCCCCTGGTATTGTGTGATATGAGGGGTACCAAGCAGTTGAGTATAGTACTCAACAAAGGTAGATTTGATCACTCCTGAGTCTTGAGTGAGATTGTTATCACCAATGATAAGACTAGTGATTCTACCTCTGTTCCTATTATGGGATATGGATTTGAAGAAATAGGAGGTGCATTGATCCCCAAGTTTCAGCCATTGGATTCTAGACTTTTGTTTAGCAAAGCTCTCCTCTGCTCTAGCCAACAACATGTATTGTCTACAGAGGACTCTCTCTTGTGCTTGATTAGTGGTATTATTCGGATTAGCCCCTAGATGTTTTTGAATACCATCTAATTGCTGCCTGGCAGCAAGAGCCCTAGAGGAGATGTCACTATACTCCTTAGTATTAAGCTTTTTGAGTTCATTTTGTAGGAGCTTAAGTTTCTCACATGTAACATACATTGGATTACCGATGATAATACTCCTCCACACATGCTGAACAACAGAAAGGAAGTTAGGATGGTCAGCAAGAAAATTGAAGAATTTGAAAGGTTTGTTGGATTTCTCAAAAGGGGGATTCAGATAAACCACTGCAGGAGAGTGGTCAGAAATCCCAGGGGTGAGGAAGTGAGCATTAGAGTGGACAAAAGTTTTAATCCACATCTCATTAACAAGCACTCTATCAATTTTAGTGGTGATAACATGGGGAGGATCTTGCTTGTTGGACCATGTGAAGTGGCACCCAGTGTACTTAAGGTCATTAAGTTCATTGTGATCAATACACTTACTAAAGCTGTCCATATGGGGAGGCCAGTGATTGTCACCCCCAACTTTATCAGAGGGAAATCTAACAGCATTGAAATCACCCAATATAACCCAGGGGTCAGGGCAATTCCAAGAGTTAATGTCTTGCCACAACTCAGTCCTTTCTAAGTAAGTGTTGGATCCATAGACAAAAGTGGCTATGAATTGAGTATCACCTGTTATAGATTGAACATGACAGTGGATGGCTTGACTGGAAAGACCAAGGACAATGACTTTCACTATAGAGGGGTCCCAGCCAACACATATTCTCCCAATAGGAGAGTAAGCAAAATTGTGTACAAAGGACCAAAAGGGAAACATGGAGTTAGAGACTCTGTTGAAATTGGACTCCTTTATTTTATGCTCAACTAAGCCAATAATTGACAACTTATATTTATTAACAAACGACCTAACTTCTTTTTGTTTGAGAGGGTCATTTAGACCTCTCATATTCCAAAAACCAAATTGTACTGGAGTAGTAGGCATAGACATATACATAGACATGAAATATCATAGCAAAAGTGGCAGATAATAGACAGGAGAACATTCTGCCAAGACAAAAAGTGATAAGAGAGTTACCTCCCTTTGTTATGGGGGCTAGAAGTACCTCCCTTCTTCTTCTTTTTCCCTTTCTTCTTACTTGATATGCTCCTGAATTCTTCCTTATCTGCTGTAATATCTTTGTTCCCTGCAGTAGCATCAGGGGGTAATTGTATGTTTGGGGGTTTAGGGACAGGCTCGATGATGTGAAACTCCAGCTTGCCCTGCCCACTGTCTTCCTCATTTACTTGGTGTTGACTGGATTGTGAAGTTTCTGGATTTGCTGTAACTTGCACTTCCTTAATAGGGTCCTCAATAGGTGCTGTAGGATTATGGACTGGGGATGTTTCTTCTTCTGACTCATCACTACACGTTTGCCCATCCTGCTCAGAGTTTTTAGCATCTTGATCAATTGAAATGCCTTTAGTTACTGCTTCCAAAGCGTCTCCTCCCCCTCCAAGAGCTTTTCCTATCAAAGTCCAAGCTTCCTTATTGTTGGTGGCCAGTGATTCAATCTTAGGCTTGCAAGAGTGCCCAAAAACTTTACATGAACTACACTTGGGAGGCAACCACTGATACTCGACAACAACATTAACAGCTTCCTGCCCCAAAGTGATTTGAATGTCTTTAGGAGGATCAGAATGGGCTGAAATCTCTATGCACACTCTAGCATAGTCAATTCTTTGTTGTTTGGCAGTGGCGATATCTACATGAAGAGGTTTACCTATGGTGCTGGCTATACGACTGAAGCATTCTTCTGTCCAACATTCTAACGGTAGTTTATGCAGCTTAACCCAGGCAGGTATGGAAGCAGGGTGCTCCGCTGAAGGGACTAGCATCCTATGCCAATCCTTAAGAACTAAGTATCTCCTGGAAAAGAAATACGGTCCTCCCTCTAATACCTTGAGCTTAGTTTCCTCGTCCTGGAATTCAAAAAAGTAACATGCTCCTATTTGTTTAATATTGATTTTACCATAATCCTTCCATACCTTCCTTGCTGTAGAACTGAGGAGTGGAAACGGCATTTTCCCATCCAGAAAGTATCCAACCAGACAGAAACTCCATGTCTTATCATTAAGGTCTGATTCCTCCAGCTCAACCACCGCACTCCCTTCTTGTCGAAGTTCCGGATAGTGGCTCAGCTTCATAACCTTAGAGGGACCTTGGGTGCGAAAAAGAGAAGTCCAGTCCTTAGAATGTTGGTTGGGCTTAGGAAGATTGGTTTGGTTCTGAGGGATAGGCAAAGGTTGTGACTCCTTTACTGTGGTTGTTGGTTCAGGGTAAACTTTGGATGGATAATGGAAGTCGACCTTCAGATTTGTCTTGCTAGAGGAGGGAAAATCTGGAGCACTAGGAATTATTTCCTTATCTCTCAACCGATTGAGTTGATCCTTGAGCTCGGAGCAGTCAACCCGAATCCCAGACTTCTGCATTTCTTCTTCAATAGTTTGAACTAGGGTTTCAATTCGAGCCTTACCATCCCGATGATCGTCCTCTTGTTGAAACACCTCAGATAGGTTGCGGGCTGTAGGGTTCGAAATGGTAGAGCTAAGAGAGCAATTAGGTGCTGGTAATGGAGATTTGGGGTTGCTCGAGTTGTTCTTCTCTGAAAGAAGAGTAACTTCACGGAGTAGTTCACGATTGCGAGATTCTTGGTTAGAGCTTTTTGGGGAAAGGAGGTTTTGTAAATTCTGGGTAGAAGGTTTCTGGATGTTGGGGTATAGATCGAGTGGCTTGAAGGGGGTATACCTGATGGGTGTGGAGAGAACGACGCCAGGATTGAGTAGCTTGCTGTGAATCGGAGTACTTGAAGTTGGGGTGTTATCCCGTACCTTATAACCCAGATTTGGGTAACGATTTGGTGTTTCTAACTGTGTGATGGAGGCTGTTGTTCCCCCCGAAAGAGAGGATTGCTTCTTCCTTACTTCATTTGAGTCAATCGCCTTAGAGCCGAGAGCACCGAGATCTGATTTGGTGCTTCCTCCCAATTCCATAGCCATTTGGACTTGATGTTGGACAATAGGATCCTTGTTTGAGATATGAATTTTATTTCCAACCTCTTGCCAAGGCTCAACTGGCTTAGTAGAAGTAGAGGCAGGTTTAGGAGGGCATTTATGGCCAAACACTTTACACTCAGAGCACTTAGGGGGCAGCCACTGGTATTCCACGCTGATGGTAACAACATCTCCATTAGACCTCACTACTATAACATCTGGTAGATCATCACTTGCAGAAATTTCAACACAAACTCTTGCGAAGTCCAGTCTTTTCCTGCCCGCAGTAGCTTCATCCACATGAATAGGTCTCTCAATGGAGCTGGCAATGCGACTTAGGCCAGAAGCAGTCCAACATTCCAATGGTAGTTTATGAAGTTTGATCCACACTGGAATAGATGAGGGGTGTTTGGTCGTAGGAACCAACATCCTCTTCCATTCAGTAAGCACCAAATAACGCTGGGAAAAGAAATATGGACCCCCTTCCAACACCTGCTTCTTAGAGGCCTCATCCCTAAACTCAAAAAAGTAGCACGTCCCTATCTGCTTAACAGACTTCGGAGCATTATCCTTCCATACAGAACGAGCAGTAGCACACAGCAGATTATAGGGCATCTTGCCATCCAGAAAATAACCAATCAAGTAGTTATCCCATGAATTAGAATCTACATCAGAGTCATCTAGCTCCACTACAGCATCTTTACCTTGTTGCAGATTAGGGAAATGCTCTAACTTCATAGCCTTAGCTGGCGCTTGAGCCTTAAACAGAGATGCCCAATTCTGGGGTTTACCTGAGTTATTCCCAGCCGCTGGTCTCTCATGGAGTTTTTTTTTTTTTTTTGGGTAAAAAAAAGCTTGAAATAGAAAAAAGGCTAAGCGAATATACAGCCTACAAGGGGCATACCCCAGGGAGGACAAAAACAAAAGAAAGACAGAAAATAAAAGAAAGAAAAGATACCAAAAGGGATGGCCAACTAGGCAACAATGGGAAGGGATGACAAACGAAACTATTACAAAAATAGAGCCTATTTAAGCTATTGACAATGTGTTTC
The DNA here is from genome assembly GCA_020921065.1 of Vaccinium darrowii. Taxonomy (NCBI): domain Eukaryota; kingdom Viridiplantae; phylum Streptophyta; class Magnoliopsida; order Ericales; family Ericaceae; genus Vaccinium; species Vaccinium darrowii. The sequence continues at coordinate 24,339,659 of CM037162.1, read as the reverse complement.
GAATCCATCTCATAAAGATGAAAGAGAATTGCTTTTGTCCTCCCTGGGGTATGCCCCTTGTAGGCTGTACATTCGCTTAACCCCTTTTAATTTCAAGCTTATTTACCAAAAAAAAAAAAAAAAAAGAGAAACACACAAAAGGTGGGTACATATTTGTAAGTGAGTAATGACTAAGTGAACTACAAGCAAATTGAAAACTCCAATGCATGATCATTGGTCCCCTTCGAGATTCACCTGTACGCTGGATGTAGCTGCATCTGGCTTGGAGTATTCCTCTCGAACTTGAAGGATGTGAGATTTGAGGTGAGACAAGCTAATGTTAACCCCAGACTTGAGCATTTCGTCCTCAATCGACTGCACCAGAGATGATATACGATCCTCAGATTCTTGGTATTGACCCTCACGTTGAAAAACCTCTAGTAATTTTTGGGCTGGACTAGATCCAGATTTGTTGATGGTCGATTCAGGTTGTTGGGAGATGGGGTTTCTGGATTCAGAACCACTAGGGGCGGTTTCGGTCTTTGTGGGGTTTGGGAGTGGGAAGCTAGTCAATCCCGATCTGGATCTCTGGGGGTATACAATCGATTGGACAAAGGAGGGTTTAGGTGTGTACTGGAGAGTGGATAAGTCGAAGGAGTTGAGGATAGGTTTTGGTGACTCACGCACATCTGATTGTAGATCCGAAACTGGTTGAGGATCTTGGACCCCCGATTGTAATGTTTGACCGTAGTGAGGTATGGGTTGTTGAAGAGGAGCAGTCCTCTTCTTCCTGACTTCATTGGAATCCACCGTTACAGTGCCGAGATCTGCCATAATTGATCGCGGCTAGGGTTTCAGAAGCTTAAAATGCGTGAATCGCCCTGAATCGCCAGAGAGATGATGACGTCATAACTTTTTGATCTGTTCTTTTTGGTTAACTTGAGCCTTGCTCAATTTAAATCCCATATTCTTCAGGTGAGGGAAGAGTATTCGAATCCTGATGCTGCTTCTTCCAGCGCTAATGTCAAGGTTGAAGGGGACCTTGTTGTAGTAGGGGAAAATCCCCCTCACCAAGTGCCCCCAATCGAACCAAAAGCCGCAGGTAACCCAGGTAAACCTCTGAACTGGTCATCCCTGTTTAAAGCCCAAGCCCCCTCAAAATCTATGAACTTAGTACACTATCTAGATTTGCAAAAGGGTAAAGATGCTGTGGTGGAATTAGAAGACTCTGATGTTGATACCAGTTCCTGGAATCACTGTTTAATTGGGTACTTTTTGGATGGCAAGATGCCCTTCAATCTGCTGAGTGCTACTGTGAGATTAGTATGGAAAGACAATGCTCCTCGATCTATCAAACAGGTAGGAGCTTGTTTCTTCTTTGAGTTTAAGGATGAGGCTACCAAACTACAGGTGTTGGAAGGAGGCCCATACTTCTTTTCTAGACGATATCTGGTTTTTATGGAGTGGAAAAGGATGTTGGTTCAGTCTACTAAGCACCCATCCTCAATTCCAGCATGGATTAAGCTTCATAAACTTCCACTGGAGTGTTGGACTGGATCAAGTTTAAGTCACATTGCTAGTTTCATTGGTTGGCCTATCCATGTTGACGAAGCAACAGCAAGCAAGAAAAGATTGGATGTTGCAATCCACTACTATTGCAATATGTTGTTACTCTTAGTGTTATTGCTTTATGCCTAGAATGCATTGTGCTTTATTGATGTTATATGGGTTGCAAGGGCTGTTGCAATCCACTATTATTGCAACTAGTTGTTACTCTTGTTGATTGTTGCTGTATTTGGGTTGCTGTATCTGGTGTTATTTTCCATAGTTTTGACTGCCATTTTGCTGCATTAGAACCCAGTTGGGAGCCCAGATCATAGTGTCCGGCTGTGATGCCATTGTATTCTGATACTTTAGTTCATTTTCTGTTGAGAAATGTACTAGATAGGGTCATTTTCACCTGGGGTACCACATTTTCAAACAAGATGCTGTCCAAATTCTGTTAGGATGAGGTGATCTATTTAGTGGTGAAATGGGCCTAGCCTAGGGGGGCTGTCCCTTGGCATGTCTGATCCCTTTTAGGAGGGGGCTTCCTCCCGTGCCTAGCCTGGGGGAGTTGTCCCTTGGCACTCTTTTGTTCCTGTATTTGCACTTTATGTTGCTGATGTGACACTCAGTTCTGCTGCGATACACATTTTGCATCTGATATTGCACGCAATTCTGCTACTGTATTGCGCTTGCCGCTACTGGAAAACATGTTGTTGCACCTTGTTACACTTTATGTTTTTTTTTTTGGGGTAAAAAAAGCTTGAAATAGAAAAAAAGGCTAACCGGATATACAGCCTACAAGGGGCATACCCCAGGAGGACAAAAGAAAGAAAATAAACAAAATGAACCGGAAGACCGGAATGGAAAGAAATGGGGAGGCCAAACTTGGCAACATGGGGGACCCTAAAAGTAAGGGATCTTTTACAACAAGATACAATAAAAATATGATAATAGTGTTTCTAAGCCATCTAGGGAGATGGAAGAGAAACACTCAAAATGAATCTAAATGATTGACGTTGAGGCTTGACATTGAAGCTAGAGTAAAGCAATAGGCTTGACTTGGAACTACAAATAAGACTTGGTGCTTGCTTGAACATAAGAATTGGTGCTTGAAGCTTGAACATGAAAATTGGAATAGGACCTTGGAAAGGATATGGTCCTATGTTACACTGGGAAAAGGTACAACAGTACCACATTGGGAGGAAGCCCCCTCCCTGAAGGGGATCATACAATGCCAGGGACATCCCCCCATGGCTAGGCCCGATTTCAGACAACAACACCCCAATTCTAGAAATTTTACAATCTAACGGCAGCATAAAAACGACAGCAACAGCAGTATACAGCAGCTGCAGAACAATCTAACATTTGTTGTGCAATAAACCACAATGAAAAGGGAGGACGCCCCCTCCCGAAGGGGATCAAACTTGCCAAGGACATCCCCTCGAGGCTAGGCACTCAAATGTGAGCATTCGCTCATCTAAATCAGGCATGAAGTAGCTTAGGGTTCTAAAGCAGCAGTATACAGTACATAGAGTAACTATCAAGCAAAAGTAACAACAATCAAGAGTGGACCAGAAGAGATGACGTCAGCATCTCAAGCGATTTGGGCGATCTGGTTCTCTTCGATCTAGCTCGTCGCAACATAGCCATGGCCGATGGGTCACTCTCTCTTGCAAATGACATCAACTCCACTCCCTCTAAACCTCTTGATTTGCATAACCCAGATGCCTTCCCAAATCTCTCTCAATCGGTTAACCCTAAATCAACTATGGCAGTTACAGGATCCAAGGCGATGGACTCCTATGTTGTAAGGAGGAAGCAACCCCAGAAATCCTCCGACAAATCCTGCGCAGAGCTTCCAGGAGGGGGTGATACACCAAGCTCCAAGGATATATGATCTACTTCAAAGGTAAACACATCTACAACTATGGTGAATCTTGGGTCTACGGCAATGGATTCTAACGTAGTCCGGAGAAACCGTATGGGTACTGCTCACTACACAGTCAACAACTCCAGCCATGGAGCGAATCGCGATCAAACCAAGCTTCGAGGTTCAGGTACTACTTACACCACTCCTACCAAGTTCACCCCAACTCATAACCTATTACGTAGTCTCAGCCTTTCAGATCTCGGGTTAAACCATACGAGAACCCTTGACTCAAAAATCCCTAATCCCATTGATTCAACACCAGCAACAGAGATAGGTCTGACTACGGAACCCAACTTATTCCAACCACCTCAAGGTACTCATGCTAAGAGCTGGAATTCTCTCTTCAAGGCCCAAGCTCCATCGAAGTCCATGAAGTTGGAGCATTATCCAGACATTCAAAAGGGGAAGGAGGCTTATGTCAGCTTTGATGAATCGCAACTTGAGGATGGGGTGGGTAAGCATTGCTTAATTGGGCATTTCTTAGATGGTAAAATGTCTTTGCCTTTGTTAGCCGCTACTGCCCGTACTGTATGGATGGACCATGGAAAGTTCACTGTTAAAATGTTAGGTCAATGTTATCTCTTCGAATTTGAGGATGAATCTGCCAAGCTTGGGGTCTTAGAAGGGGGCCCATATTTCTTCTCGCGTAGATATTTGGTGCTAAAAGAGTGGAAAAGAATGTTGGTGCCAGGCAAAAATCACCCTTCCACTATACCAGTTTGGGTTAAGTTGCATAGGTTGCCACTGGAATTCTGGTCAAAAGTTGGGTTTAGCAAAATTGGCAGTGCAATAGGTAAACCTATCCACGTCGATGAAGCTACAGCTAACAGAAGAAGGCTAGATTATGCTCGGATATGTGTGGAGATAGATGCAGGGGATGATCTTACTACGGATATAACTATATCAGTTAACACAGAATCAGTCATGGTTGGAGTTGAATATCAATGGTTGCCACCAAGATGTGAGAATTGCAAAGTCTTTGGCCATACCTGCAACCATAGGGCAGTCCCTGAATCGGCTAAGGCAACAGAGGATTGGGTAGTTGTGGGCAAAGGGAATGCTACCTCTGTATCCCATCTCCATCATCCACTGAACTCCTCTAACCCACCATCAATTACTACTCAGATTACTCCCAAACCTTCAGCTATACTCCCCCAATTAGTCTCAGTGACTCCTCTTAGAGCCACATCAACCTCAATTAACAAGGGTGCAGCCACTAATGCCACGCAAAAGTACCAAACTCCATTCCTAGAGGTACAAAGTTCTTCTGTACATCCAACTCCTGCCCCAATTGACTCTTATGTCCATATTGTTGCCCCATCCCTTCATACGATCAGGTCGGGTACAGTTACTAATGAATCTAAACCCAATATGGACTCTTCTATGTTACATAAGCTTCATACCAATTCTTTTCATGTATTGGAGGAGACCACCCCTCCTGATGAGGTGAACCAAGAGGAAGATGCTCAATTACTAGATTATGCGATACCTCCAGATAAGGATCCTCCTTCTCCAAGCATCAATGATCTCAAACCTGAAGATGAAGTTGACTATGAAAGTCCCTCCTCTCCAATCATAACTCCCATTGAGTGCTATCAGAGTGACTTCCCAACGTCTGAAAGATCTAAAAAGCAACAAAAGAAGGCTAAGAAAATTGCCAGGCAAAAGTCTTCCTCAAAATCCAACCACTAAAGGTTCCATGGAGGGGTCACTTATCATGAGCTTTCTACCCACTCACGTTGCTTCAACAACTGGATTACTGTTCTGCCTCGACACGGTTATTATGCTGTTTGTTTTATGTACTTCCCATGTTTCCATGCATTTTGATATCTTGTGGGTTGCAAGGGCTGTTGCAATCTATTGTTTATATTTATATATTTAGTACAAGGTCTGTTGTACTGAATGCTCACACGTGTTGTCCGCTACTACTGTTGCTATTGTTGCTACTGGATTCTTGATACCTAGGCAGCCGTGAGTGCTTGGTTTGTCTTAAAACAAAGGAAATGCTGCTCAAAATTTTACTACTGTTGATGCACCTGTATTAGTTACTGCTGCATAATGCTACTGCTGCCTGCTGCATCCAGTAGTTAGTTATTGAATTTTAATGTTCCTTGGTATTGCCATTGTTGTAGTCTTACCCTATTGGAGGCTTATCTTTTGGCTTATCTTGTATTACCCCTATGTTTTTCTCATGTAGTCCTAGTGACCACCCCTTTATTTCATGCAATTTTCTTTTCTTTTTCTTTTTTCTTTGTCCTCCCTGGGGTATGCCCCTTGTAGGCTGTACATTCGCTTAGCCTTTTTTTAATTTCAAGCTTATTTACCCAAAAAAAAAAAAAACAACAATCAAGAGTAACAATAGCAGATTGCAACAGCCCTTGCAACCCGAATAAACAAGTGTAACAACAGGATACAATAGTAGTAGTGGATTGCAACAACCCTTGCAACCCGAATAATAACAAGAGTAAAAACAGGACAATAGTAGCATCGGATTGCAACAACCCTTGCAACCCGAATAATAACAAGAGTAAAAACAGGAATAGTAGCAGCGGATTGCAACAGCCCTTGCAATCCGAAAATCCAAAATGAAGTACACCCACTTACACCGATAGCAATACTAGTCCTGCACACAAATTTGATCTTCTCCCTGGGACGTAGCACGCTTCACATATTCAAAACAGATTCGGCAGCAGCAAAACAGGTCCAGCAGTGGCAACCTGCAGTGGCAAAACATAACCAGCAGCAAAGGGTGCACACATGCAGTAATAATAGCAGTAACCGTGAGCATGCATGAGATGGGTATGCAACAACAAAAAGATGCATAAACAGTTTATTGGTAGCAAGTTCAATGCATAGACAGAATTATTGTATTGCAGTAAAACAAAGAGTGCTAAATATGATCAAAATCAGCTCAACTCTAAATAGTTAAGAAAGACAGATTCAATCAATTCCCCACTTAGTTAGCAACCACTGAGATTGAGGCCCTTGAGGAAGGTTACCTAAGGACATCAACTTGCATCTTACAATTGAATGAATTTTGCCAACCATGCCTGGTCCTGAGCAAGATACATTCTGGAATTTGCAAACATTTCTTTCAAGCCAAATATGATAGACTGTAACCGTGAATACAAGCTTGGTGATCAGATTTTTAAGTGATTTACCTCTGAGATTGGAGACCTGATTGATCCAATTGATCCAAGACCTTGAGGGCCAATTTACATTAATGTGTGTAAGTATGTCAGCCCAGACTTGTGATGTGAAGGGGCAGTTGAAAAATAAATGGTCATGGGACTCCACACCAAGGCAGAAACTACAACAAGAAACAGGAATGGTACCAAACATGACTAGTCTGTCTCCAGTATATAGTCTGTTATGGATCGCAAGCCATGTAATCAAGCTACATTTTGGGATGTGGCCGGGAAACCAAATGCTAGAATGCCAGGTAACCTTGGGAAAGTGTGTTCTAAGCTCATCCCAGAAGGAGGAAATGGTGAATTTTCCATTAGCATTAAGGAGCCATCTGTGGTGATCCTCAATGTCATGATTTGGACTGGGTAAGGAACTCATAGTAGCCCTGATCTCATTGAGCTCAAAGGTCTGGGTAATGGGGATACACCATCTTGAATTTCTAATAACCGCATCCACTGTGGCATCTTTGGTGAGTCCAGAATCATAAATAACTCTAGGACCAAATTTAAGGGCAAGGGGCCCAATAGGATGCCAATTGTCAAACCACAATGAGGTGGATCTGCCATTGCCAATGGTGACTTTAACATGAGGTTGGATCTGCTACTCTCCTTACCATTGCTGTTGCTGCATCTTGTTGCACTCTATGATGCTGCACTACTATTGCACTCTGCATCTGTTTAGCTGTGGTGTTTCTGTTACTGCTGCTGCAATCTGTTTGAACCCATTTGTCAATGCTGTTGCTGAGTTCCAAAAGAAGTATAACTGCTGTGATTTATTGGTTTTTTTTTTTGGGTAATTTAGCTTGAAATTAAAAAGGATTAAGCGAATGTACAGCCTACAAGGGTCATACCCCAGGGAGGACAAAACAAAAATAAAGAAAAGAAAAGAAAAGAAAATTGCGTACTCCTCGACACAACCCGTCGTGGTGGGAAAATAAGATGTCTAGCACAACCCGCTGGGATAGGTACAATAAGCATAAAGCCATTACAACAAAATCCAAAAATACAAGTGGAAATGGGCGTTAACCCAATGAAATAAATGGGGAACAGGTTGTGCGATTTACCCAACCTCACCATGGGACCCAGTGGACTTTCCTTAGAATGAACTTCACAGTTGTAAGACAAACCAACCATTGATATTCCTAGACTCTTGCTGACGTCATCTTGCTCTGGCGATTCTGGCGACTCTAGGCGATTGAAGCCCTAACCAGCCATGGGTAGCTTCGGCGGTGAACTTCTGGGGGAGAAGGAAGCTGCTGATCCACCGTGAACACCCACCACCACCGTACGTCTCTAGTTACCCCATTCCTACTTCTCCAGTAAACCGAGCCTCTCACCACCGTTCATCTCTCCACCGTACACCTCCACCATCCTTTGTACAAACCGATCGAAACCCACCTCATCTCCATAACCACCACCGTACACCTCTACCTCCACCACCACTGAAATCTCCATAACCATCTCCACCACTAGCTCTAACCACCGAAACCCACCTCATCTCCAGAAAATCGAGCCCTAACCCCAACCCCATCCCTTGATCCCTAAAACGAAACCCTAGAGTGACCAAGCGGTGCGATGCTAGAGCCCTCTCTCTAGCGATTCTGGCGTCAGAAGAACATTAACCATGGATGATGATCCGATCTCCTCAACTGATGCTCTCGGCTTCAAAGTCAATGATTCCTACGTTGTTCGTAGGAAGCAAGTGGGTATTACCCACTTGAATTCAAGCATTCCCATGGAAGAAACCCTTGCCATGGCAGAATCTAATCCTACTGCTACGGCAGATCTGGGCTCCCAAATCGTGGACTCCAACATCCTCAGCAAGAAACACTTAGGGCTCTCAACAGCTACTCACAACACGAGTTCTACTGTGGCAGAGAAATCGATACACAGCAAACTTGTCGTACCGGGCTCTACCTACTCAGTACCCACCAAGTTTAGCCCATTCAAACCATTTGATCTATACCCTAGCAACAAAAAACCATCTACCCCAAACACCAATCGGGTCCAAACACCATTCAATCCTTCTGCTCGTGATGGCTCAAACGCCATAAGTGGTGAACATCAAACTCCTCTGAGCGATCTCGCAACGGATTACACCAGTAGCCCGCACAGTCCGTCCAAGCAAAAACCTAATTCCGCTCGCTCCAGGCTGGATGAGGATCGGTTGGAAGGGAAGGAGAGGATAACTTATCTGGTCAAAGCTATTGAGGAAGAGATGCAAAAAGCTGGAACGAAGGTTGATTGTTCTGAACTTACATCCCAACTCAATCTTCTTCAAGCTAAGGAAAGCAATACAGTAGAGGCATCTTCAAACGCAACTGCAGGTAAATCTCTGAAAATAAGGTTTCATCAACCCATCTCTCCTGGCCAAGCACCAGTAAAACCAACTAGTGAACCAGATTCTCAGAGCAAGGATATTCCCAACAATCATCCCACTGACCACAAGTCCACTCAGCCATCTAAACCCAAGAATTGGGCTAATTTGTTTCACACACAAAGTCGTTCAAAGACCATGAAGCTGAATCACTACCCTGATCTACAGAAGGGGGAGGATGCTGTTGTTATACTGGAGGACTCTCATATTAATGATAGGAATTGGAATAATTGCTTGGTTGGTTACTTTTTAGATGGGAGAATGGCTTTCCCCTTGCTGAGTGCTACGGCTGGGAACATTTGGAAGGACTTTGGGAGGATCAAGATTAAACAAGTGGGGGCCTGTTTTTTCTTTGAGTTCCAAGATGAGGAGACCAAAATCAAAGTTCTCGAGGGAGGACCTTATTTTTTCTCCAGGAGGTACCTGGTTCTTAAGGACTGGCATCGTATGCTAGTTCCTTCCCCTGAACACCCATCATCCATCCCAGCCTGGGTTAAAATCCACAAACTTCCTTTGGAATGTTGGACTGAAGAGGGTTTTAGTCGCATAGCTAGCACCATAGGTAAGCCCCTACATGTGGACATAGCCACTGCCCAGCAACAGAGGCTGGACTTTGCCAGGGTTTGTGTTGAAATCTCAGCTGATTCAGAACTTCCAAAAGCTATCCAAGTAAGAAATGGGTGTGATTCAGTCTATGTACATATAGAATATCAATGGATACCTCCAAAGTGCCCAAAGTGCAAAGTTTTTGGGCATGCTTGCAAACCAAAAACTGAAACTCCAAAAACCGGTAATGATGAAACTTGGCAGCAGATCGGTAAGGCCCTTGGGGGGGTGGAGGAACATTAGAGGCTCTTACCAAGGTGGTTCCTAATGCTACAGGGTCTGCCTTTACCATACAGCTTGATAAGGAAAGAGTTCTTATTGATGAAGATTCACCAAGTGAAGCATCAGAGGATATGGAAGATCTTGTTCATCCTCCTCCTACATGTAGTGAGACTACAGATGGCAGTTCTTGTTCGAATCCTTCTACTGAGGAAAACAATGAGGTGAAGGAGCCCATTACGCCCAAGCCTGTTGGTCACATTGGGAACATACCTCAAGCACGGATCCAGTAGCGTGGAAAGAGTTGTATGGATTCTCATGGTAACATTCCTCCTGATCCTCCTGATGACCACAATACTTGTAAGAGTGACAAAGAGCATAACAAAGTGAGGAGTAAGAAAGCAGGCAGTGGCAGGAAAGGGGGTGTTTCTAATACCCCCAAAAAAGGCAGGTAATCCTCACATCTTTTGCTTTGGCAGCGTGCTCAATTGATCTATCTTCTGCCAATTTTACTCTAGTATTTTATGTCTATGTTAATTAATCCTTTGCAGTTTGGATTTTAGAATATGAGGGGTCTAAATGACCCCCTCAAACGGAAAGAGGTTAGGTCTTTTGTTAATAAAAACAAATTGTCTGTCGTTGGCTTAATTGAGCATAAAATTAAGGAGCATAACTTCAATAGGATTGTTAGTTCCCTGATTCCATTTTGGTCTTTTGCTCACAACTACTCCAACTCTTCTAGTGGCAGAATTTGTATAGGTTGGGATCCTGCTGTTGTGAATGTCACTGTCCTTGCTCAAACCAGTCAAGCTATCCACTGTGGTATCCAGTCTGTTATTGGTGACACAAATTTTACTGCCACATTTGTATATGGTTCCAATGTTTACCATGAGAGAGATGCTTTGTGGCATGACTTGAATACCTGGAATAATCCTGGCCCATGGGTTATCTTAGGTGACTTCAATGCTTTGAGGTATCCTACTGACAAGGTGGGAGGTGATCCTCACTGGCCATCCTACATGAATGATTTTGGTAAGTGTATAACCTTCAATGAACTAGAGGATCTTAAATACACTGGCTGTCATTTCACTTGGTCTAACAAGCAAGACCCTCCTCATGTTGTGGCTACTAAAATTGATAGGGTTCTTGTTAATGAGCAATGGATTAAAACGTTTTATCACTCTAATGCTCATTTCCACCCCCCTGGGATTTCTGATCACTCCCCCGCTGTTATCTCTCTGAATCCTTCCCCCAGGAATGCTAATAAGCCATTCAAGTTCTTCAATTTCCTTGCTGACCATCCTACATTTCTTATGGTTGTGCAGCAAGTATGGAGAAATGTTGTTATTGGTAGGTATGTAATAAATGAGAAGCTTAGGATCCTACAAAAAGAACTCAAAAAATTGAATACCAAGGAGTTCAGTGATATTTCCTCCAGGACCTTGGCTATTAAACAACAACTGGACGTAGTTCAAAAGGACCTTGGGGCAGATCCTAAAAATACCAATAACCAACTTCTTGAACGGGTGTTGTGCAGGCAGTACATGTTGTTGGCTAGAGCTGAAGAGAGCTTTGCCAAGCAGAAATCTAGGGTTCAGTGGCTCAAGCTTGGGGACCAATGTACTTCCTATTTTTTCAAATCCATCTCCCAAAATAGGAATAGAGGTAGAATCACTAGCATGGTGCTTGGTGATAATAGTCTCACTTATGATATAGGTGAGATTAAGTCTACCTTTGTTGAGTACTATACCCAATTGTTGGGCACCCCCCATTCCACACAATACTCTGGTGGCTCAAGGGTCAATCAGCTTGTTAAATCCAAACTTTCTGAAGTTCAAAAAGTCTCTATGATTTCTGAAATCTCTAACATTGAGATTAAAGAAACCTTCATGTCACTTAATCCTAATAAAGCACCTGGCCTTGATGGTTATAATGCTGGATTCTTCCAAAAAGCTTGGGAGGTTGTGGGGAATGATGTGACATCCGCTGTTAGGAATTTTTTCAGGTCTGGCAAACTCCTCACTAAAGCTAACTCTACCAGCGTTGCACTTGTCCCTAAGATTCCCAATCCCTCGAAAGTTGGGGACTACAGGCCAATTTCCTATTGTAATACCATTTACAAATGCATAGCTAAAATCTTATCCAAGAGAATCCAAGTTGCACTACCCCAACTCATTGATCCAGTTCAGTCTGGATTTGTTCAGGGTAGGAGGATAACAGACAACATCTTCCTCACTCAGGAAATTATGAGGGATTACCATAAGCATTCCTCCTCTCCTAGGTGTGCACTAAAAGTTGACATTATGAAAGCCTATGACAATGTTAGATGGAACTTCTTGTGGGATATTCTTGAATCAATGAATTTTCATCCCCAAATGATTCAATGGATCAAAGCATGTGTTACAACAGCTAACTACTCTTTAAGCATTAACGGTGAGCCTTCTGGTTTCATCATTGGCAGAAAGGGTCTGAGGCAAGGCGACCCCTTGTCCTCTTACCTCTTTGTCATTGTTATGGAAGTTCTTACTCAGATACTTAAAGAGAAGTCCCTCAATCCCAATTTCCATTTCCATTGGAGATGTGAGAAGACTAAGATGATCAACCTCTGCTTTGCAGATGATCTCATGATTTTTTGCAAAGGAGAGGTGAGTTCTATTAAGTGCATTAAGGATGCTCTTGCAGAGTTTGAGGCCCTCTCTGGACTCTCCCCCTGTCCAGGCAAAAGTAACATTTTCTTCTCCGGAGTTCCCTCCTCAATTAAAGCTGCCATTCTCGATTATCTTGGTTTTAATGAGGGCTCCCTTCCTGTTAGGTACCTGGGGGTCCCTCTCATCTCCACTAAACTCAAATATACAGACTGCAAGGCTCTCATTGATAGAATCACCAATCGTACCAAATCTTGGGCCAACAAGTACTTATCCTATGCTGGGAGAGTACAACTTGTGAAATCTGTCCTTTTCTCCATGCAGACGTATTGGTCCTCCATATTCATTCTCCCTAAGAAGGTCATTAAAGAAGTTGAATCTATTCTTAGATCTTTCTTCTGGGCTGGTTCTGATCTTAGAAGCACTGGGGCTAAAATATCTTGGGAACAATTGTGCTCCCCCAAGAAAGAGGGAGGCCTGGGCTTTAAATCTCTCCATGTTTGGAACAAGGCTGCAATGTCTAAACATATTTGGTACCTTGTCTCTGGGGGTGAGCAATCTATGTGGTGCCAATGGGTGAAATCGTACTTACTCAAAGGTAGATGCTTTTGGAAAATTAAAATCCCCAACAGCCCTTCTTGGACGTGGAGGAAGTTGTTACAACTTCGTCCCCTCATCCAATCATACATCCAGTATAAAATTGGGGATGGATCTAACACCTTCCTTTGGCATGATAATTGGCACCCCCTGGGTCCCTTAGTTGCAAAATTTGGCAATCGCATCATTTACGACTCTGGCATATCTGATGACGCCACCGTGTCCGCCATATTGAATAATAACAATCAATGGAAATTCCCTAGCACTCAAACTTGGGAACTGAATGAGATAAGGAATACCCTGCCTACTATACATAGAGATAATTCCTCTCATACTGATTCTTGTGTGTGGACACTTGCCCATAATGGTCAATTCAATATCTCAACACTCTAGGAAAAACTTAGGTCTCATTTTCCACCTGTTGCATGGAGCCCTATAATTTGGTTTCCTTCATATATTCCTAAGTGTAGCCTCATAAGTTGGATTGCCATCCAGTATAGGTTGACCACTGGGGATAGTTTGGTCCAATTTGGAGTCATTGACTCCCCATGCTGTAGTTTTTGTCTGGACACAGAAACTCATGACCATCTATTCTTCAATTGTTCCTTTACTAAGCAGGTTTGGCAATCTGTGTCCCTTAAATCTCAACTCGTATGGCAATCTCATTCTCTATCTAGTTTAATTTCACAACTCTCCAATTTTCAAGGGAAAGGTCTGAGAAGCACAATTGCCAAACTATCCTTTACTGTTACAATATACCATGTATGGATTGAAAGAAACACAAGGAAGTTCCAAAATCTACAGCATTCTATCCCCTCTGTTGTGGCTAGGATATGTCTTGATATTAGGAACAGGTTGATGTCTCTCACAAAAATCCCTGCTGGACCTTCTACCTTAATGGAATCTTGGAACCTTCCTACTGATCCTAATTGAGAATTGGATTGCGGTATGTGGTAGGTAATAGGTTGGCATATTCTCAAAATGAATCTCTATAATATTGATGTTTTGCTATTGTGTTGTGGTCTGTGTGTGTGTGCAAGTTTATCCCATACTGACTACATTTGGCTATTGATGCAGGTCCTCAAACAAGGATTGGAATATGAATTTTGTGACTCTTATCTCCCATTTGGGAAGTTTCTTTGTAGGATATGGAAGGTTACATTACCAAATGGTTGTGGAGGCTCCCACATGTCCCTGTATGCAAATGAGAGAGTGACCCACTTAATATGTTCACATGGTTATTATGCTGTTTTAATGATTTGCTCTATTACCATGTATTCATACGTACTTGCTTGCTATCACTTGACCCTTCATGTTAGCTATAGCAAGGGTTGTTGCTATAGATGCTTGATTGCTTGCACCTGGATTATGTTTATTATTGGGTTGCAAGGGCTGTTGCAACCCTACTTGCTTGCACTTGATACTTCATACATCTTGTTTGCACTTGATTTATGCTCACTAAGTTGGTTGCAACCCTTCATGTTTGCATTTGATTGTTTTTCTGTAGCAAGTGTTGTTGCTATAGATACTTGCATATTGCCGCTGGTTTCTACTACTGTTTGTGTTTCATTGCTGTGACAGCTTTTGCTATGTCTTCTGTGGGGTTCTTTGCACCTCGGGGGATGCCAATTTTCAAAGGAGATGCTGCCCAAATTTCCTGAAATCTTTGGGCATGCGATTACTGGGCATGCGATTACTGGTGTTTGGGATGCAAATTATGGGCAGACAGCTGATTTCTAGGGTTTAAAAACAGCGGAAATGCTGCTCAATTTTTTCTTGGATGTGAGTATGGGGTTTGTTCCCTTATATGTCTTCCTAGCCTTGGGGGGTTGTCCCTTGGCATGTTTGATCCCCTTTGGGAGGGGGCCTCCTCCCGCACCTAGCCGTGGGGGGTTGTCCCTTGGCATGGAAATATCCTTACACGGAGTTGCTCGATGGTTCCATGATGGTTTCATGAAACAGGATGTGAAGATACCATGATACCATCCCATGTCCCTTTGTGGTGCTTTTGGATGATGTTAAAATGTTCAAGTGTACAATTTTGTGATACCACCTGTTGCCACTTGACCATTTTCACCCATGCTGGCGGGTTGTTCCAGTTATTGTTATTATTATTTTCCCTCCCCGGCGGGTTGTGCCGGGACCACGCAATTTCCTTTTCTTTTCTTTATTTTCCTTTTATTACTTTTCATTTTGTCCTTCCTGGGGTATGCCCCTTGTAGGCTGTACATTCGCTTAGCCCCTTTTATTTTCAAGCTTATTTACCCAAAAAAAAAAAAAAACTTCACAGTTGTAAAGTCTTTGCCCAATTAACCATACCACGCACTGTTCACAACTAATGTTGACGCATAAAAGGACCATGGCCCACATTTTCAGTCTTACTCGATTTGTGGTTTGAAAAGCCACTTGCTTGGGACAGTGTGAGGCCCAATAAATAAGACACACGGTACAGCAATACAGCTGGTTCCTCAGCCTTACAAAAGTAATTGCTTGTAATGGTTTGAAATTTTAGGACAGCTGTGGTCCAAAAAATATATCTTGATTTGACCATTTGAGAATGGACCGAATAACCCTGCAGCAAATTAATATCTGATGTTCCCACATTGTTTAAAGCCTATTGATCTCAGGGCACAAGGCCCCACTTGGATAGACTGATGTTGAAAATACCCAGCCTTTTGCAAAAGAACATTTGCGTGTATGGACTCAGCATGGGACCGTGGTCCTCACTTTTCCAAGTTTTCTTGATTGTGGGTGAGTGCCCCAAACGTGATTTGTAGGCAAGACCCCAGGATTTTCGGTCTAGACCTACCCAGTCATGGATGAAGCGTGAGATACACTCTCATCTTCTCCAAACTAATCTGAGCCCAGAAATAAAGCATGGAACCCTTGCTTCCACACAACTGAACAAATCTTCAACCAAAAATCCAGGAATCGTTTTGAAGGGTTATCAAAACCCCAGTGGTAGTTTTCTCCCTCTTACATATCTAGATTGTGAACAATTTAAACCACAGCTCGTAACCCCAACAGATCTTAAAATCAAGAAATTATTAATCACTAAAAAGCTTAACCATTGGGTTACCTGCGTACCAACCCGCATTAGTACCCATCAGTCGAGCAATGGATCGACTATCCCTTGAAGCACAGACTCTGGAGTCGAACTGAAAGGCAGAGTTTGTCCATGTCGAACCCGGTGATGGCCCGCTTCTCAGTTTTAGCTAAAGATTCTTCAAGTTTGGCTATTTTGGCTTGCATTTCAGCCAACTGGGGATTGTCAACCGGAGGTGGTTGATCTTGACGCTCATCATTAGGGATCTCATGATTTCGGGCCCCGCCATCGGGTATTTGTTGCTGTGGTGGAGGCAGCCGGCTTTGGATGTTTACCATGATTGCCATGAGTTGGGCAATTCGAGTGTCATTCCGGACCCTTTCATCTTGCATTTCCTTCCTCAGTTGCTCTATCTCATTTGGGGGATCTTGCTCTTGATCGGCCGACATGCTTGTTTCAGACTTTGGCGATGAAGGTCGAGACAATCTTCGGGTAAGGTTTTCTTACTTGGCCCAATGGCTCAGGACTGACAGTAAAGCAAAAAGTCAAACTCAGATTGTGCCCCTGGTTTTATTGAAGAAAATGTCGTGCATGCATCGTTGTTGTGTCGTCTTAAGATCTAGACTACCGGTCTCGGTCTCACTTAAGACATTGCACGGATGTGCGAAACAACAACCACGGGTAAGTCGTGACAGGCAGGTTAAATTCCAATCGTCGTGGAATCAGAGCCAATCTCCTTATAGACCATCCGAGACAGAGCAATAAGGTTGTTGAAATCCGGATACAAATCCGCTTAAGGCTAGCCCGAGACACGGGGAGCCGTTCGAGCACGGCAAACACTGGAGGTATCTCAAACTCCATGGATTTAAAGTCTCCTAGACTTAACACGACTGTTTTGGAAGGTTGCCCCAATCCTCAAGTTTTCTTTTAAGTAACATGTCCTTGATATTGGATGATCGGATTTGGGAAATTATGACTCACACGAATTCCGGCAATGATCTAGAATCAGATGCCTAAGGGCGATTGGTCCTCCTCGGGCCAAGGTCCCTTAAACCCGTTTAGATCATTGTTAGGAAACTGACGATCCAAATTTTCCCACGTCCGGTCGTCCTAAAGGCTAACTTGTAAGAACAACGCGCATATGGGACGCACGACTCATCATCAGGTCAGAGCAACCTTCTACTAACTGCCTGGAACCTAACTTATACTATATCAACAACATAACAAGAATATGTACGGATGCAAGTATATGCATGTATGCAGCATGGCATGCTTTGAAAGACGGTAACACGTAGCACGAAACAGGATGGAGCACATAATCCTAACACTTTGGTTGGTTAACTAACGTGGGGTTCTATGGTTAACTATATGCAAAGGCCGGTTTTGGTTTGAGAGGGTACCCCGGACTCAAAGCCAAAGCTGTCTCCCACCGCCAAGGATCCCGCAAGGCGATGGTAATAACGACAATTGTGACTTATCACGGTCGGGGGGTGCTGGGCATTTCGGGATTCCCCGTCACCGGCAAGCCGGGTGGGATTGCCGAAACACGCCAGCGAAGGTTGGTAACCATGCACGTGCAATGCAAAAAGTCCATAAAAACAATATTTTCAAAATCTTTTAGACATTTTTCAAGCTTAGCTCACAATAATTAACATACATTTTAATAAAATCACACATAAGTGTAATAATACTAAAATATATATTAATCATACTCCCCAGCAGAGTCGCCAGCTTGTGAACACCCTGCGGGAGATGTCCACGAAATCGATGTTTGGTTTGAAAAATGGTTTGATTGGTTGAATAGAGTCGCCACCCGGATTTGAGGATCGTACCCGAGAAACCTTTTTGAAAAATGACTCTTTTGCCCTTGGAATAGAAAATGTTTTACTGGTCTCACAAAAACGAGATTTCTCGGGTCCGGGAGCTAGGTTACGAGAGGGGAAGGAATTTAAAGCACCCCTCTCGCCCGGTGTAACCACCGGTCTTTATTCAATGCTCAAGGGATTTTGAAAATATCGTTTGAACGGACTTTGATCACGAAACTATACAAGTGCATGTAAATGCATCGAATGACGTGCGTGGATACATGTTCCATGTGTTATGTATGCATGATGATACGATGACATACAATGTATTAAACAACTCAGAATGAGACTAATTAACATTGGAAACCCCCAAAACAAATCCACAGACAACCCACGATTGCACCCGGATTGCATTTCTCACACCCGTATTGAACAAGTCCAGGCACCCGGATTAGGTGTGGGTGCACTTGGATAAGGTGTGGGTGCACCTGGATTGGGTGTGGGCACCTGGATTGGGTGTGGGCGCACCTGGATTGGGTGTGGGCACCTGGATTAGGTGTGAGTGCACCTGGATTGGGTGTGGGCGCACCTGGATTGGGTGTGGGCGCATGGATTGGGTGTGGGCGCATGGATTGGGTGTGGGCGCACCTGGATTGGGTGTGGGCACCTGGATTAGGTGTGAGTGCACCTGGATTGGGTGTGGGCGCACCTGGATTGGGTGTGGGCGCCTGGATTGGGTGGATCCAGGCGCCTGAACCCAATATGGGTGCATGTGATGAGATCATTTTTGCTGCATTTTTAACCCTCCCAAAGCCTCAACTTGGTATTGTGAACCAAGAAAGGATGGGTGGTTCCCCCTCAGGGCCCTAATTGAGCATTTTTGGTAGAAAGACTACCTTGAGAAGCTTGATTGATGAACTTTTGAGGCTAGTTTGAGTAGTGTTTGGTGATTGAGTGGGCTGGGATGTAGTTTCTAGAGCATTGAGGGACTGATTATAGGTATTGAAGTTGGGGGTTTGTTTGAGAGGGATGAAAAAGTGTTGATTTGAAGTGGAAAAGAGTAGATTTGTGAATGGAAGTGGGTGAAACTAAGAGAGATCAGTTTGGGGATGGAGATTCTAGTGTCATTTCAGCAGCATAACAACAAGAGAGTGAGTGGGATTGAGCCCCTCTTTAAATGAGAGAGGAAGGGGGGATATATATAGGCAAAGGAGGGTTCAAAATGGGTCATTTGAACCCTTAGAGGTGAGGTTCAAAGGGTCACCAAAATACCTTACTCTCTCTCAACAGTATTCTGCAGAAAATCCCCAAAGAATCTTCCAAGACGCTCCTCCCCACTAACTTGACCTTGGGGGCCAAGTATCTGGAGAGGGTCCAGGCGCCTGCATTAAGGCAATCCAGGCGCCTGGAAAGGGTCCGGGCGCCTGGAATAGGTGAATCCAGGCGCCTGGATGGCGAGACAGCAGAAAATTTCAAACTTCGCGGGGCCATTCCGGGTGCTACCGAACTCCGTTTTGCGCATGGTTTGAAGCGTTGGAAAGCTTGAAAGGTCTACTTTCTAACCCAAGTGATTTGAACCCCAGATGATTTGTACATCAAAATATGTGACCATTTTACCCTCAGAAGGTCGGAAGAATGAATCGTTTTGCTAAAACGGGCATATCTCCCTCATTTCAAAATGGATTGGGACATGTTATATATCGAAAAAGAGGGTTTTGAATGTACTAGAAGGTGATGCAAGGTTGGGTTTCTTTTGAGGTGGTTTTGGAGGGGTTTCCAAGTTCACAATCAAGCTCTACATGCTCTATCGGGCATTTTCATCATCGGGGATGCTTGATAAGTTTCTCGGGTCAAAATCGGGGTGTCTACACCCTCGTTCTAATTAATTATGAAAATTTATTTTCCCCCTCATTTTTAGTTTTGATGATGTCTTTTGAAAAATCATTTCAAATAATTTTAAAACGGCTTTTAATTTAAGAAAATCACGATTTGAAAAAGAGAGATTATTATTTCTTCAAAAAGGAAAAGAAGTATTCAAAAGAAAATCTTAAAATTGGGGAAAATAAATAAAACTAACGATGAATTTATTTTAATAATAGAAAATAATAAATTTGATCGTATTCCTCCAGAATTTCAGAACTAGGGTTCCCCCAGAATTGGTGAACTAAGGCGGCCTAGTTTGTTAAATATTTGGAAATTTCGTATTTTTGATGTAAAAAATGATTTTATTCCTCTTTTGTTACATTTTTAGTAAAATAAAATGCATAAAATAATGATGATAAAAAACAAAATTGTAACAAAATAATTTAATTTTAAGAAAATCATGATTTGAAAAAGAGAGATTATCATTTTTTCAAAAAGAAAAAGAAGTATTCAAAAGGAAATATTTAAAATTGGGGAAAATAAATAAAACTAAGTAAGAAATTATTTAAATAAACGAAAATAATAAATTTGATCCTATTCCCCCGGAATTGGTGAACTAGGGCGCACGAGTTTATTAAATATTTGAAAATTTCGTATTTTTGATGTAAAAAATTATTTTATTCCTCTTCGGTTACATTTCCTGTAAAATATAATGCATAACATGATGATAGTAAATAACAAAAATGCGACAAAATAATTTAATTTTGATTTGCAAATAACTTGGGCGTCCAAAATTGGAGGAAATTTCGGCACCCTAGTTCTCATTAATTATTAAAATTTATATTCCCACTCATTTTTAGTTCTGATGGTGTCTTTTGAAAAATCATTTTTAATAATTTTAAAATGGTTTTTAATTTTAAGAAACGGTTAATTATTCTAAGGTCCATAAGTGTTGACTTATTGAGCATTTAGTCCATGTTAAAGTTTTACAAGGTCTAAGGTCCATGAATTTTTTTTATTTTTTATTTTTTAGAATTTAGGCACTTTCAAAGGGTGCCCTAGGGTTTAGGTTTTAGGTGCACTTTCCTATTATAAGGTTTTAGTGTTTTAGGCACTTTCATAGGGTACCCTAGGATTTAGGTACTTTCATAGGGTACCCTAGAATTTTAAGCACTTTCATAGGGTACCCTAGGGTTTAGGTTTTAGGGTGCACTTTCCTATTATAGGATTTTAGTGGTTTAGACACTTTCATAGAGTACTCTAGAGTTTTACGCACTTTTGTAGGGTACCCTAGGGTTTTAGGCACTTTCGTAGGGTACCCTAGAATTTTAGGCACTTTCATAGGGTACAAACTTTTTCGGCACTTT
Source organism: Vaccinium darrowii (assembly GCA_020921065.1). Classification (NCBI taxonomy): domain Eukaryota; kingdom Viridiplantae; phylum Streptophyta; class Magnoliopsida; order Ericales; family Ericaceae; genus Vaccinium; species Vaccinium darrowii. The sequence goes on along the minus strand of CM037162.1, from coordinate 24,318,489 downwards.
CATAGGGTACAAACTTTTTTTTGTTAAAAAAAAAAAAAATTGCTAGCGTTAGGACTAGATAGGTTATAAACTTGTTTGATGGACTAAAGAGGTTATAAATTCTTTGCCTACGACTTTTGAACAAATTGCCCTTTAAGAAAATCATGATTTGAAAAAGAGAGTTTATTATTTCTTCAACAAGAAAAGAAGTATTCAAAAGAAAATATTTAAAATCGGGGAAAATAAATAAAACTAACAATGAATTTATTTAAATAACAGAAAATAATAAATTTGATCCTATTTCCTCCAGAATTGCAGAACTAGGGTGCCCCCAGAACTGGTGAACCGGGGCAGCCTAGTTTAGTAAATATTTAAAAATTTCGTATTTTTGATGTAAAAAATGATTTTATTCCCCTTTTATACATTTCCATTAAAATATAATGCATAAAATGATGATAATAAATAATAAAAATGCGACAAAATAATTAAAATCGAAATTAACTAAATTAAATTTGATTTGCAAAGAACTTGGGTGCCCCAAATTGGAGAGAATTTGGGCACCCTAGTTCTAATTAATTATTAAAATTTATTTTCACCCTCATTTTTAGTTCTGATGATGTCTTTTCAAAAATCATTTAAAATAATTTTAAAATTGTTTTTAATTTAAGAAAATCATGATTTGAAAAAGAGGGATTATTATTTCTTTAAAAAGGAAAAGAAGTATTCAAAAGAAAATATTTAAAATTGGGGAAAATAAATAAAACTAACGATGAATTTATTTAAATAACAGAAAATAATAAATTTGATCCTATTTCCCCCAGTATTGCAGAACTAGGGTGCCTCCAGAATTGGTGAACTAGGGCAGCCTAGTTTATTACAGTAAATATTTAAAATTTTCAGATTTTTGATGTAAAAAATGATTTTATTCCTCTTTTGTTACATTTTTAGTGAAATAAAATGCATGAAATGATGATGATAAACAACAAAAATGTGACAAAATTATTTAAAATCGAAATTTGTTAAATTAATTTTTATTTGCAAAGAACTTGGGCGCCCCAAATTATAGGGAATTTGGGCACCCAAGTTCTTATTAATTATTAAAATTTATTTCCCCCCTCATTTTTAGTTCTGATTATGTCTTTTGAAAAAAAAAATTTTAAAATTTTAAAATGGTTTTTAATTTTAAGAAAATCAATATAAGAAAAAGAGAGAGCATTATTTCTTCAAAAAGGAAAAGAAGTATGAAAAGAAAATATTTAAAATTGGTGAAAATAAATAAAACTAAGAAATTATTTAAATAACAGAAAATAATAAATTGGGGCCAAGTATCTGGAGAGGGTCCAGGCGCCTGCATTAAGGCAATCCAGGCGCCTGGAAAGGGTCCGGGCGCCTGGAATAGGTGAATCCAGGCGCCTGGATGGCGAGACAGCAGAAAATTTCAAACTTCGCGGGGCCATTCCGGGTGCTACCGAACTCCGTTTTGCGCATGGTTTGAAGCGTTGGAAAGCTTGAAAGGTCTACTTTCTAACCCAAGTGATTTGAACCCCAGATGATTTGTACATCAAAATATGTGACCATTTACCCTCAGAAGTCGGAAGAATGAATCGTTTTGCTAAAACGGGCATATCTCCCTCATTTCAAAATGGATTGGGACATGTTATATATCGAAAAAGAGGGTTTTGAATGTACTAGAAGGTGATGCAAGGTTGGGTTTCTTTTGAGGTGGTTTGGAGGGGTTTCCAAGTTCACAATCAAGCTCTACATGCTCTATCGGGCATTTTCATCATCGGGGATGCTTGATAAGTTTCGGGTCAAAATCGGGGTGTCTACACCCTCGTTCTAATTAATTATGAAAATTTATTTTCCCCCTCATTTTTAGTTTTGATGATGTCTTTTGAAAAATCATTTCAAATAATTTTAAAACGGCTTTTAATTTAAGAAAATCACGATTTGAAAAAGAGAGATTATTATTTCTTCAAAAAGGAAAGAAGTATTCAAAAGAAAATCTTAAATTGGGGAAAATAAATAAAACTAACGATGAATTTATTTAATAATAGAAAATAATAAATTTGATCGTATTCCTCCAGAATTTCAGAACTAGGGTTCCCCCAGAATTGGTGAACTAAGGCGGCCTAGTTTGTTAAATATTTGGAAATTTCGTATTTTGATGTAAAAAATGATTTTATTCCTCTTTTGTTACATTTTTAGTAAAATAAAATGCATAAAATGATGATAAAAACAAATTGTAACAAAATAATTTAATTTTAAGAAATCATGATTTGAAAAAGAGAGATTATCATTTTTTCAAAAAGAAAAAGAAGTATTCAAAAGGAAATATTTAAAATTGGGGAAAATAAATAAAACTAAGTAAGAAATTATTTAAATAAACGAAATAATAAATTTGATCCTATTCCCCCGGAATTGGTGAACTAGGGCGCACGAGTTTATTAAATATTTGAAAATTTCGTATTTTTGATGTAAAAAATTATTTATTCCTCTTCGGTTACATTTCCTGTAAAATATAATGCATAACATGATGATAGTAAATAACAAAAATGCGACAAATAATTTAATTTTGATTTGCAAATAACTTGGGCGTCCAAAATTGGAGGAAATTTCGGCACCCTAGTTCTCATTAATTATTAAAATTTATATTCCCACTCATTTTTAGTTCTGATGGTGTCTTTTGAAAAATCATTTTTAATAATTTTAAAATGGTTTTTAATTTTAAGAACGGTTAATTATTCTAAGGTCCATAAGTGTTGACTTATTGAGCATTTAGTCCATGTTAAAGTTTTACAAGGTCTAAGGTCCATGAATTTTTTTTTATTTTTTATTTTTTAGAATTTAGGCACTTTCAAAGGGTGCCCTAGGGTTTAGGTTTTAGGTGCACTTTCCTATTATAAGGTTTTAGTGTTTTAGGCACTTTCATAGGGTACCCTAGGATTTAGGTACTTTCATAGGGTACCCTAGAATTTTAAGCACTTTCATAGGGTACCCTAGGGTTTAGGTTTTTAGGGTGCACTTTCCTATTATAGGATTTTAGTGGTTTAGACACTTTCATAGGGTACTCTAGGGTTTTACGCACTTTTGTAGGGTACCCTAGGGTTTTAGGCACTTTCGTAGGGTACCCTAGAATTTTAGGCACTTTCATAGGGTACAAACTTTTTCGGCACTTTCATAGGGTACAAACTTTTTTTTGTTAAAAAAAAAAAAAATTGCTAGCGTTAGGACTAGATAGGTTATAAACTTGTTTGATGGACTAAAGAGGTTATAAATTCTTTGCCTACGACTTTTGAACAAATTGCCCTTTAAGAAAATCATGATTTGAAAAAGAGAGTTTATTATTTCTTTGAAAATAAAAGAAGTGTTCAAAAGAAAATATTTAAAATTGGGAAAAATAAATCAAACTAACAAAGAAATTAGTTAAATAACAGAAAATAATAAATTTGATCCTATTGTGATTTGAAATACTATTTAATTATTTAAAATAAGCAAAATGATAAAAATTATGAACAGGGGCACCCCAATTTCTGCAAAACTAGGGTGCCCAAAGAATTGCAGAACTAGGGTGCCCCCAGAATTGGTGAATTAGGGCGCCTTAGTACATTAAATATTTATAAATTTTGTATTTTTTATTTAAAATATGATTTTATTCCTTTTTTGCTGCATTTTCAGTAAAATAAAATGCTTAAAATGTTGATAATAAACAAAAAAAATGCTCCAAAATAATTTAAAATAAACGAAATTAACTAAATTAATTTTTATTTGCAAAGAACTTGGGCGCCCTAAATTTTAAGGAATTTGGGCACCCAAGTTCTAATTAATTATTAAAATTTATTTTCCCCCTCATTTTTAGTTCTGATGATGTCTTTCGAAAAATCATTTTTAATAATTTTACAATAGTTTTTAGTTTTAAGAAAATTATGATTCGAAAAAGAGAGATTATTATTTTTTCAAAAAGAAAAAGAAGTATTCAAAAGGAAATATTTAAAATTGGGGAAAATAAATAAAACTAACGATGAATTTATTTAAATAACAGAAAATAATAAATTTGATCATATTCCCCCAGAATTGCAGAACTATGGTGCCCCAGAATTGGTGAACTAGGGCAGCCTAGTTTATTACAGTAAATATTTAAAATTTTCAGATTTTTGATGTAAAAAATGATTTTATTCCTCTTTTGTTACATTTTTAGTGAAATAAAATGCATGAAATGATGATGATAAACAACAAAAATGTGACAAAATTATTTAAAATCGAAATTTGTTAAATTAATTTTTATTTGCAAAGAACTTGGGCGCCCCAAATTATAGGGAATTTGGGCACCCAAGTTCTTATTAATTATTAAAATTTATTTCCCCCCTCATTTTTAGTTCTGATTATGTCTTTTGAAAAAAAAAATTTTAAAATTTTAAAATGGTTTTTAATTTTAAGAAAATCAATATAAGAAAAAGAGAGAGCATTATTTCTTCAAAAAGGAAAAGAAGTATGAAAAGAAAATATTTAAAATTGGTGAAAATAAATAAAACTAAGAAATTATTTAAATAACAGAAAATAATAAATTTGATCATATTCCCCCTGAATTGCAGAACAAGGGTTCCCCAGAATTGGTGAACTAGGGCGCCCTAATTTATTAAATATTTAAAAAAATCGTATTTTTCATGTAAAAAATTATTTTATTCCCCTTTTGTTACATTTTCAGTAAAATAAAATGCAAAAAATGATGATAATAATAAATAAAAATGCAACAAAACAATTAAAAATCAAAATTAAATAAATTAATTTTGATATGCAAAGAACTTGGGTGCCCCAATTTGGAGGGAATTTGGGCACCCTAATTCTAATTAATTATTAAAATTTATTTTCCCCCTCATTTTGAGTTCTAATGATGACTTTTTGAAAAATCATTTAAAATAATTTTAAAAAGGTTTTTAATTTAAGAAAATCATGCTTTGAAAATGAGAGATTATTATTTCTTCAAAAAGGAAAAAAAGCATTCAAAAGAAAATATTTGAAATTGGGGAAAATAAATAAGACTAACTAAGAAATTATTTAAATAACAGAAAATAATAAATTTGATCCTATTCCCCCAGAATTACAAAACTAGGGTTCCCCCAGAATTGGTGAACTAGGGCGCCCTAGTTTATTAGATATTTTAAAATTTCGTATTTTTTATTAAAAAAATAATTTTATTCCTCTTTTGTTACATTTTAAGTAAAATAAAATGCATAAAATGATGATAATAAACTATAAAAATGCGACAAAATAATTTAATATCAAAATTAACTAAGTTAATTTTGATTTCCAAAGAACTTGGGCGCCCCAACTTAGAGGGAATTTGGGCACCCTAGTTCTAATTAATTATTAAAATTTATTTTCCTCATTTTTAGTTCTGGTGATGTCTTTTGAAAAATCATTTAAATTAATTTTAAAATGGTTTTTAATTTAAGAAAATCATGATTTGAAAAAGAGAGATTATTATTTCTTCAAAAAGAAAAAGAAGCATAGAAAAGAAAATATTTAAAATTGGGAAAAATAAGTAAAACTAACGATGAATTTATTTAAATAACAGAAAATCATGAATTGAAAAAGGGAGATTATTATTTCTGCAAAAGGAAAAAGAAGTATTCAAAAGAAAATATTTAAAATTGGAGAAAATAAATAAAACTAACTATGAAATTAATTAAATAACAAAAAATAATAAATTTGATCCTATTCCTCCAGAATTGCTGAACTAGGGTGCCTCCAAAATTGGTGTACTGGGTCGCCGTAGTTTATTAAATAATTGAAAACTTCGTATTTTTTATGAAAAAAATTATTTTATTCCTCTTTTGTTACATTTCAATTAAAATAAAACGCATAAAATGACGATAATAGATAATAAAAATGCGACAAAATAATTTAAAATCGAAATTAACTAAATTAAATTTGATTTCCAAAGAACTTGGGTGCCCCAAATTAGAGGGAATTTCGGCACACTAGTTCTAAATAATTATTAAAATTTATTTTCCCCCTCATTTTTAGTGCTGATGATGTCTTTTGAAAAATTATTTTTAATAATTTTAAAATGGTTTTTAATTTTAAGAAAATCCTGATTTGCAAAAGAGAGATTATTATTTCTTCAAATAGAAAAGAAGTATTCAAAAGAAAATATTTAAAATTAGGGAAAGCAAATAAAACTAACTACGAAGTTATTTAAATAACAAAAAATAATAAATTTGATCCTATTCCCCCAGAATTGCAGAACTTGGGTTCCCCAAAATTGGTGAACTAGGGCACCCTAGTTTATTAAATATTTGAAAATTTCGTATTTTTGATGTAAAAAATGATTATATTCCCCTTTTGTTACAATTCCTATAAAATAAAATGCATAAAATGATGATAATAAACAATAAAAATGCGACAAAATAATTTAAAATCAAAATTAACTAAATTAATTTTGATTTGTAAAGACCTTGGGCGCCCCAAAATGGAGAGAATTTGGGCACTCTAGTTCTAATTATTTATTATTTCTTTGAAAATAAAAAGAAGTGTTCAAAAGAAAATATTTAAAATTGGGAAAAATAAATCAAACTAACAAAGAAATTAGTTAAATAACAGAAAATAATAAATTTGATCCTATTGTGATTTGAAATACTATTTAATTATTTAAAATAAGCAAAATGATAAAAATTATGAACAGGGGCACCCCAATTTCTGCAAAACTAGGGTGCCCAAAGAATTGCAGAACTAGGGTGCCCCCAGAATTGGTGAATTAGGGCGCCTTAGTACATTAAATATTTATAAATTTTGTATTTTTTATTTAAAATATGATTTTATTCCTTTTTTGCTGCATTTTCAGTAAAATAAAATGCTTAAAATGTTGATAATAAACAAAAAAAATGCTCCAAAATAATTTAAAATAAACGAAATTAACTAAATTAATTTTTATTTGCAAAGAACTTGGGCGCCCTAAATTTTAAGGAATTTGGGCACCCAAGTTCTAATTAATTATTAAAATTTATTTTCCCCCTCATTTTTAGTTCTGATGATGTCTTTCGAAAAATCATTTTTAATAATTTTACAATAGTTTTTAGTTTTAAGAAAATTATGATTCGAAAAAGAGAGATTATTATTTTTTCAAAAAGAAAAAGAAGTATTCAAAAGGAAATATTTAAAATTGGGGAAAATAAATAAAACTAACGATGAATTTATTTAAATAACAGAAAATAATAAATTTGATCATATTCCCCCAGAATTGCAGAACTATGGTGCCCCAGAATTGGTGAATTAGGGCGCCCTAGTTTATAAAATATTTGAAAATTTCGTATTTTTTATTTAAAAAATGATTTTATTCCTCTTTTGTTACATTTCAAGTAAAATAAAATGCATAAAATGATGATAATAAACAATAAAAAAGAAACAAAAGAATTTAAAATCAAAATTAACTAAATTAATTTTGGTTTGCAAAGAACTTGGGTGCCCCAAATTGGAGGGAATTTGGGCACCCTAGTTCTAATTAATTATTAAAATTTATTTTTCCCCTCATTTTTAGTTCTGATGATGTCTTTTGAAAAATCATTTTTAATAATTTTAAAATGGTTTTTAATTAAATAAATTAATGATTTTGAAAAAGAGAGATTATTATTTCTTTGAAAATAAAAAGAAGTGTTCAAAAGAAAATATGTAAAATTGGGAAAAATAAATTAAACTAACTAAGAAATTATTTAAATAACAGAAAATAATAAATTTGATCCTATTTTAATTTCAAATACTATTTAATTATTTAAAACAAGCAAAATGATAAAAATTATGAACTGGGCCACCCCAATTTGTGCAAACCTAGGGTGCCCCCAGAATTGGTGAATTAGGGCGCCCTAGTACATTAAATATTTGTAAATTTCATATTTTTTATTTAAAAAATGATTTTATTCTTCTTTTGCTACATTTTTAGTAAAATAAAATACATAAAATGTTGATAATAAACAAGAAAAATGCGACAAAATAATTTAAAATCGAAACTAACTAAATTAATTTTTATTTGCAAAGAACTTGGGCGGCCCAAATTATAGGGAATTTGGGCACCCTAGTTTTAATTACTTATTAAAATTTATTTTTCCCCTCATTTTTAGTTCTGATGATGACTTGTGAAAAATAAATTTTAATAATTTTAAAACGTTTTTTAGTTTTCAGAAAATCATGATTCGAAAAAATGAGATTATTATTTCTTCAAAAAGAAAAAGAAATATTCAAAATAAAATATTTAGAATTGGGGAAAATAAATAAAACTAACGATGAATTTATTTAAATGACAGAAAATAATAAATTTGATCCTATTCCCCCAGAATTGCAGAACTAGGGTGCCCCCAGAATTGGTGAACTATGGCGCCCTAGTTCATAAAATAATTGAAAATGTCGCATTTTTTTATTTAAAAAATTATTTTATTGCTCTTTTGTTACATTTGCAGTAAAATAAAATGCATAAAATGAGGATAATTAACATTAAAAATGCAACAAAACAATTAAAAATTGAAATTAACAAAATTAATTTTGATTTGCAAAGAAGTTGAGCGCCCCAAATTGGAGGGAATTTGAGCACCCTAGTTATAATTAATTATTAAAATTTATTTTTTCCCTCATTTTTATTTCTGATGATGTCTTTTGAAAAATCATTTAAAATGATTTTAAAATGGTATTTAATTTAAGAAAATCATGATTTCAAAAAGAGAGATTATAATTTCTTCAAAAAGTAAAAGAAGTATTCAAAAGAAAATATTTAAAATTGGGGAAAATAAATAAAACTAACTAAGAAATTATTTAAATAACAGAAAATAATAAATTTGATTCTATTCCCCCAGAATTGCAGAACAAGGGTTCCCCCCGAATAGGTGAACTAGGGCGTCCTAGTTTATTAAATATTTGAAAATTTCGTATTTTTGATTTAGAAAATGATTTTATTCCTCTTTTGTGACATTTTCAGTAAAATAAAATGCATAAAATGATGATAATAAACCATAAAAATGCAACAAAAGAATTTAAAATCGAAATTAACTAAATTAATTTTGATTTGCATAGAACTTGGGCGCCCCAAATTGGAGGAAATTTCAGCACCCTAGTTCTAATTAATTATTAAAATTTATTTTCCCCCTCTTTTTTAGTTCTAATGATGTCTTTTGAAAAATCATTTTTAATAATTTTAAAATGGTTTTTAATTTTAAGAAAATCATGATTTGGACAAGAGAGATTATTCTTTCTTAAAAAGGAAAAAGAAGTATTCAAAAGAAAATATTTAAAATTGAAGAAAATAAATAAAACTAACTAAGAAATTATGGAAATAACAGAAAATAATAAATTGGATCCTATTCCCCCAGAATTGCAGAACAAGGGTTCCCCCAGAATTGGTGAACTAGGGCGCCCTAGTTTATTAAATATTTGAAAATTTCATATTTTTATTATAAAAAATAATTTTATTCCTCTTTTGTTACATTTCCAAGAAAATAAAATGCTTAAAATGATGATAATAAACATTAAAAATGCGACAAAATAATTTAAAATCGAAATTAACTAAATTAATTTTGATTTGCAAAGAACTTGGGCGCCCCAAATTGGAGGGAATTTGGGCAGCCTAGTTCTAATTAATTATCAAAATTTATTTTCCCCCTCATTTTTTGTTCTGATGTTGACTTTTGAAAAATCATTTTTAATAATTTTAAAATGATTTTTAATTTAAGAAATTCATGATTTGAAAAAGAGAGATTATTGTTTCTTTGAAAAGAAAAAGAAGTGTTCAAAAGAAAATATGTAAAATTGGGAAAAATAAATCAAACTAACTAACAAATTATTTAAATAGCAGAAAATAATAAATTTGATCTTATTCCCCCAGAATTGCAGAACAAGGGTTCCCCCTGAATTGGTGAACTAGGGCGCCCTGGTTTATTAAATATTTGAAAATTTCGTATTTTATGTAAAAAAAGATTTTATTCTTCTTTTGTGACATTTTCAGTAAAATAAAATGCATAAAATGATGATAATAAACAATAAAAATGCAACAAAATAATTTAAAATTGAAATTAACTAAATTAATTTTTATTTGCAAAGAATTTGGGCGCCCCAAATTGGAGGAAATTTGGGCACCCTAGTTCTAATTAATTATTAAAATTTATTTTTCCCCTCATTTTTAGTTTTGATGATGTCTTTCAAAAAATCATTTTTAATAATTTTAAAATAGTTTTTAATTTAAGAAATTCATGATTTGAAAACGAGAGATTATTATTTTTTTGAAAATAAAAAGAAATGTTCAAAAGAAAATATTTAAAATTGGGAAAAATAAATCAAACTAACTAAGAAATTATTTAAATAACAGAAAATAATAAATTTGATCCTATTTTGATTTGAAATACTATTTAATTTTTTAAAAACAAGCAAAATGATAAAAATTATGAAATGACCCAATTTGTGCATAACTAGGGTGCCCCCAGAATTGGTGAATTAGGGGGCCCTAGTACATTAAATATTTGTAATTTTCGTATGTTTTCCTCTTTTGTTACATTTTCAGTAAAATAAAATGCATAAAATGTTGGTAATAAACAATAAAAATGCGACAAAATAATTTAAAATCTAAACTAACTAAATTAACTAAATTAATTTTGATTTGCAAAGAACTTGGGTGCCCCAAATTATAGGGAATTTGCCAATTTGGGCACCCTAGTTCTAATTAATTATTAAAATTTATTTTCCCCCTCATTTTTAGTTCTGATGATGTCTCTCCAAAAATCATTTTTAATAATTTTGAAATGGTTTTTAGTTTTAAGAAAATCATGATTTGAAAAAGAGAGATTATTATTTCTTCAAAAAGAAAAAGAAGTATTCAAAAGAAAATATTTAAAATTGGGAAAAATAAATAAAACTAACTAAGAAATTATTTAAATAACATAAAATAATAAATTTGATCCTATTCCCCTAGAATTGCGGAACTATGGTGCCCCCAGAATTGGTGAGCTAGGGCGCCCTAGTTTATTAAATATTTGAAAATTTCGTATTTTTGATGTAAAAAATGATTTTATTCCTCTTTTGTTACATTTTCAGTAAAATGCATAAAATGATGATAATAAACAATAAAAATGCAACAAATTAATTTAAAATCGAAATTAACTAAATTAATTTTGATTTGCAAAGAACTTGGGCGCCCCAAATTGGAGGGAATTTGGGCACCCTAGTTCTAATTAGTTATTAAAATTTATTTTTCCCCTCATTTTTAGTTCTGATGATGTCTTTTGAAAAATCATTTTTAATAATTTTAAAATGGTTTTTAATTTTAGAAATTCATGATTTGAAAAAGAGAGATGATTATTTCTTTGAAAATAAAAAGAAGTGTTCAAAAGAAAATATTTAAAATTAGGAAAAATAAATCAAACTAAGTAAGAAATTATTTAAATAATAGAAAATAATAAATTTGATCCTATTTTGATTTGAAATACTATTTAATTTTTTAAAACAAGCAAAATGATAAAAATTATGAACTGGGGCACCCCAATTTGTGCATGACTAGGGTGCCCCCAGAATTGCAGAACTAGGGTGCTCCTAGAATTGGTGAATTAGGGCGCCCTAGTACATTAAATATTTGTAAATTTCGTATTTTTTTTTTTAAAAATGATTTTATTCCTCTTTTGTTACATTTTTAGTAAAATATAAATTGGCTTATTCTCATTTTTAATAAGTTTTACACGTCTAAAATGTAGTTGGTCCATATTTTGTGACCATGTGGGAGTATTGTTCTTTCACATCCTTTATGCATGCACACAATAGAATTCCGTGTGCACATTTTTTTTATAATAGATGTCAATCTCATATATCAAGCGCCCCAAAGGCTTAAACAAACACCCGAAGGTAGTACAATGATTCCACAGAAAAATACATGAAAGAGCCACAACTCCCAAAACCTAAGACTAGAAGTGACGGCAATATGTAAAATAGAGCCGACTAAAACACATTCTACCGAAGTAGGCCATCCATTCTGGTAGACATTGGGGCCAGTCCAAATTTAGGAAGTCGAGATTGACGTACGTGGGAAATTATTTATTTATTATTAACTCCGAATATTCTTACGTACTACGCTAGTTTCTCAGGTTAATTTGACAATATTTTATGGAATTGGCCCACAAGTTCCTAGAGTGAAAAACTAGCCATATGCAGAAACAAAAGCAAGGAGTAGAGTCAATTTAACCAACAAATTAAAAACTATACATGAAATGCTCTAATTGGATTTCAGGAGCAATGTTTCTGAGATCAAACCTCTCATACTCAGCAATATATATGTATTAAATTTACTTAAGGTTTCATGATCACTGACTAGATTTTACGAAGAATCAAGATACCTAACAAATGATGAGAAATTTCAGTCATCAAACATTCGCAGCAAATTTTTGGAAGACCACCAGAATAACAGAAATTGTATCGAGCAGTGGCTGCTCTTGGAATTTTCTTTAGGTTGTCAATAAAAATTTTATTTTTTTAACCATATTAAGAAACATATGCAAACAAAATTACATACATCGGCATTGATGTTTTGCCCTATCCGGCCTAATTTAGCCGTTCAAATAAAATTTAATTCTTTGAAAGGAAAATCTAAGTGAAATAAAAATATTTAAGCTTCCAAATTACCCATCTAGCATTTTTGTTGCAAGTATAATTCAAAAAAAGAAAAAAAAAAACAGAAAGGTAGAAATTATTATTTTTTTACCCAAAAAAGGGTAGAAATTTTCATAACGTCTTTTTTCCCCACCTTTTGTCAACAAGTAAGACTATATGATATAAGCCAAGCAGACACTTTACATGATAAAATTCATTACAAATATGTTGGACAAAGTCAAACTAATCATCTACATAATGCAATGCGAGAAAATACAAGGCAATCGTACGTCTTTCACCTCAACACAGTATAGTTTATCAACATTAGTATCGATACATTAATGGTAGATATTTGCACTCTCCTTACACATTAATGCTCTTGTCCCGAGATTAGACTGAAATCGGCTAACCATGCCTAATAGGCTAGTACATAGCATAGCATAAATGAGGCTACTTACTGCCGAAGCATAAGGATTTAGCCTCAGTTTCTCCATCTTCTCAGGTGTCTTAGGACATATCCTTGGATAAATAGATTTCATGCCTAAAATGGAGGAGCCCCTTTTTAGGATCCTGCATGCTAAAACGAGCTAAGATTGTGTCAATATAAGAAGCTTGTGATAAGCCCAAAATTCTATGCTTGTAATCGCGCTTAACTTTAATTCTAAGGATGTGACTTTGTAACGTTCGGATCATCAGACACGTTTTTTGAATTTTTTCCCCAAAATTATTAAGCCCAAAATTATTAAGAAGCTTGTGATAAGCCCAAAATTCTATTTTTGGGTAAATAAAGCCCAAAATTCTATCCACTGGAAAAGGCCGAAATCCACTGGAGAAGGTTGGTATGGCCGTATTGTCGGCTTCCCCCCAATTGAACTGAAGAATAACGACGACGGTCGCCGCCTCAGCACACCCTCACCCTCGCCCTACCAATCCAGCAACGAAGGCGGTCTCTCTCTCTCTCTCTCTCTCCCTCCCCTGATGGGGGATAATAGACGTTTTCTTCTTCTTTCTTTTTTTCCCCGATTCCAAGCAAGGGTCATGAAATGCTAGGGGCAAATAGCACTACCAACTTGGTAGATAATGCCTACCATTATAATCCTTACATTACACATTAGCAGATAATTATCGTGCAGGAATAGTGCACAATAATGCAGTCCTTCTTATTTGTAATTTTCATTCTATGTGATTTATAAAATTCTCCTCTTTTAATAATCCTTTCCTCCCAATAAATCCTTCAATGACTTGTGTCGATGATATAACTCCCCTCTTGTTTGTCCTGCACCGAGGTCATTAAGTGATTCACCTACGACCATAACAAGACGGAAAAGATAACCACCGGAATTAACCATGCCGTCATACCTAGGTTCGGATCATTACACAAAGCAAAATTAGGTAGAACAAAGGGAATATCTAGAATGGAGAAAACAACACATGTTAATTACAAGATCACTGCTCAAAGAAGAATCAAGATCTAAAATCAAATTAGCAGTCAAATCAGTCTTGACCCAAAAAGGATGAGAGATATTCGTTGCCCAATCATATTGGCATATATTCTCGTGCGCGTGTGTGTGTGTGAGAGAGAGAGAGAGAGAGAGACTTCTGTAGCGAATTTAAAATTGGAAAGGATCCGTTCTCGCTCTTTTAGATTTCATCTCAGCGCCTCACTTTGAATTTCGAACTTTAAGTAGTAAAAGCCCTTGGTTCAATTGAAACTCAAGTTTAGAATTCAATATATTGCCACGGAGGACAATTATGAGAGAGAATGTAAAAAATCGCCCTCTGTTGTAATTTAGAGATTACCAGTGCATTCTTAGAAATCTACCCATATGTACTTCTCTAATGCAAAATTAGATCCAAAAATCAGCTTCTAGACTCGGCATCAAACACCACGTTGATGGTAAACGTTCTGGTTCATTACTGAAAGTTCCTAAACTCGTATAAATTCACACAGGAGTCAATCCAAATGTGGCACCCTAGCTAGCAGAATGCCAATTGTACGGACAGGTCAAATAATATGCAGTGTGTCTATATATAAGACCGTTGCGACCCATGCTAAAATAAGATAGCAAAAATTCAGCAACAATTGTGCCCACACAACAGCTACAACAAAGGAGAGCCTTAGGCGGCCCAATGCACTCTCCTTTTTCCGTTCTGTCCAGAAGGCCTTTCCCTTGGCCTTCTCTTCCCTAAACAAGCATTTGATGAGAGAGTGAACCTTTGGTGGAGCCTTCAATCCTTTCTTCTTCCTTCTATCTTGTTTCCTTAATTTCCTCTCTCTCTCTCTCCCTCTCAAAACCTAAATAGGCATTTACATGAGGAAACTTTGTCCAAATTTCGATAGAGAAGACGGCCTGGAGACCGTGCTTGAGGTCCCCATACCTGAGGAGATGTTCACAAGTATGGGCAGCAACGTAGCCCTCCGGTGGCAGAACATGGCCACATGGATGAAGGCACAAACTTCGGATAAATGGTCATCTCCGATTATAGCAGGGCGTTATAATGAGCTGAGCTTTCTCCTTTATATTGTTGGGTCTCCTCTCATACCCCTGCAGGTGCAATTGGACCATTCCTTACACCATCCTGTTAGACACTCTTCCATCGTAAGGAAAAACTTTCTTTCACATCTTGTATAGTCTCTGCACTTTAACATTCTTGAATTATCAAGTACCCATCCTGCATCTCATCTATCTTCAAATATTCGAATATGTACATTTGATCCCTTGGTCATAGTTTGGGCATATGGTGCCTCTGTTCGAGTTCCAAGACCTAACACAATAAGGTCAGCCCAAGTACTAGGTGGTTTAGGTGGTCGGCTAAGGCCACCAGTATTTGGAAAGGGCTGTGTTAAACTTTAATGAGGAATACGGAAACGGGTGGTTCGGGTTACCTTTAGCGAACTTTTACCAAACTACATCTTTTGGTGGATGGATTACATACTCCGGCACGTATTAGAACAGCAACAATCTCCGCAATGGAGTGATACTACGAGGTTCAAGTATCACCCTCTATTCCACAGTGTAAAAGCTTCGAATCGCTCTTTAATGGCAGAGAGAGATAACTAGGGAGAGAGTTTCGTAGAACTCCATCACTGATAATATTGTGTGCATGTCAATTATGAATATGTTGCAGGAAATATATAGAGTGAGCATCCTAGATGCTTTAGAAGTCCTATAATCCAAGAGTCTAGGATTACTTCAACTTCTTCTATCTTATCTCCAAGATAAGATAGGACTCTATAATGCATGGGTCACCGGGTCATGCCCACATGGGCGACCCGATTTGGTCCCGGCCCCGGCCCAAATTCCAACAGGCTGGTATATCGACCCCCTAAGGGGAACTTAGAATTTGGAGAGAGAATAATGGGCAAGCTTCGCACTGTGTTAGAATTTGGAGAAATAATAGTGGATGAGTTTTTTTTGGTAATTTAGCTTGAAATAGAAAAAAAAAACACTAATAAAATATACAATCTAAAGGGGTATACCGAGGTGGAAAGGAAAGAAAAGAAAAGAAAAGGAAAGAGAGAAAATTGATTGACTTGGGCTAAACGACTACATCGAAATTGAAAATTGAACGACTTGGGCTAAATGGTTACATCAAAGTAATAGGAGAACCAAACCTATTGTTTTCGAACCATCAGACGAGGGAGAGAAAACAACATGGTACTAGTACGTAATTGAGGGATCAACAAAATACTGAAACTGCTGGTTGTGCCATTGTCGAGTGAACGAGGTAAGAGCTGGAAACTAGATATGAACTTTATTGGAGAATTTCCACATGCTGTTGCATACCCCTCACGATGTTGTAGACGTGGTTGTGGATGGCTAAGAAACCTGGGAATCAAGAGTTTCCAAGGGACATCCCCCCTTGGCCCTAGCATAGGATACTAAATATAACAAATAGATGGAGCATAACTGTCAACTTACAAATGGACTGGGAACCAAGAGGCCAAACAAATTGGGTCCAGCTAAATGTACACATATGATACAAACCAACAGATGTTAAAAGATTTAGTGAGAAAGTGGTTGATTTTATCATTTTGCATTTACCAAACCACCGTCAAATTAGATTATTTATTTGCATAAACTGGACTATAATAAAAGATATAGGTAATATGGTGAAGTAGTCCAAGTCGATCCACAATAAAATAGTAAGTCACAGATCTTGAATCATCAGAGAAATGATAATTCAGAAGACTTGTTGGGCGGTGATCATGAACAGAGACACGGGTGATTTGGTCGTCTAAGGGTACCAAGAGGTATTGTTGCAAGTAAAAGTAGAGGCCGGAGAAAGGAGGAGAGGGATTTTGGTGGTTATAGATGTGGCAGAATTGGGGGGTCAGAGATGAGAGAGCGCCATTGTTTTGATACGAACTTGAATTTGTTATTGATTTTGCAGGCACTCATCACATTGCTCACGATTATCTCTATTGCCGAGGAGGATATGCGACCTTGCTTGGTTCTATTGGTAGACAGGACTATTTTTTTTTTTTTTTGACATAAATGCAAGCCCAGCCCTGAGATTTTCCGGGCCTTAAGCATGGTTTAATAATAGGGCCTCTTAAGCAGTTGTATATATATTTAGTTGTTCCAAACATGGTTATGAAATAATTAGAGTTGCAGTGGTTCTATGCGTGGAATGGTATACAGTACCTTCAGGTTGAGTGTTCCAGTTTTGTCGCCAGCATTTGCGTTTTTTTTTTTAACAATTTCAACATATAATGGTATCAAAAAATGGAGGCGGGAGGAATCGAACAATGGAACTCACTGACAAAACTTCCTGGGCTTACTACTGCACCACAACAACCTTATGTGTAAAAGTATTGACGTACTAAATATAGAACATCTTCTACTATTTGGGGGCCCTCTTATTGGGCCAAAAACGGGGGTCCCTAAGCGGCGGCTTGTGCCCGGCCGGCCCTGCATATATGTGACGTAAGAGGAGAGATCGAGTAGAGAGGAGGAGGGATTGTGGTTGTGGATATGTTTTTTTTTTTTTTTTTTAATTCTTTTTAGGACTTACGTTTCTAGGTAGGTTACGGGCACTTCCATTATGGCATGTTTTGGGGTGGAGGGGATGAGAGAAAGAGATCACTTCCAATCGCCCCAATAATAAAAGACATTAAATAGGAATAATAAAAGACAGAACAAATGTAGATTTGGCGGGGACTAACTGTGCAGATTTTATCACTTCATCACCTTCTAACGCTGTAATATTCAATCAAGGAATATGAATAAAGAGAAGAAAAGGCATATAATAAAAGATAAAGAAGAGCTAAATCAAAATTTTGTCATTTTGGGGCTTCACCTTTTTTCGTATAAAAAATCACTTGATGAGTTGGACTTTCTTGTTTCGGTTTATTTCGATGTAGGAAGCTTCGACAGCAAAGTACATCGTACAACAATACATAGCAGCCACTGGAGGACAAGCAGCGATGAACTCGTTGGTGAGCATGTGTGCAATAGGAGAGGTGAAAATAAGCGCTTCGGATTTTCACCAAGGTGATGAAAGCGTGAATGTGAGAAGTACAGAGGAGGCCGGAGGATTTGTGCTGTGGCAGAAGAATCCAGACTTGTGGTGCTTAGAGCTGCTTGTTTCAGGGTGTAAAGTCATCTCTGGAAGCAATGGCAAGGTCTCCTGGAGGCAATCTTCCAACCAGCAAACTCCCATATCTAAGGGCCCACCCAGACCCTTACGCCGGTTTTTGCAGGTACTTTTACTAGTTGCTCCAAGCTCATTCTTGCATCTCAAATAAAAATTTTATGGACTGCAACACCGATGCTTTATCTACCTAGGGGTTCACCTGCATTAAAACAAATAAACTACCGTCAAGGTGATGTGGATAGTGGTGAATTTTGTTGCAAATTTTACCCAAAAATCACACAAAAAATAAATTAAGCTTGACACAAAGATTCTCTTTGGGCACTTCCACATGGATCATTCCAATTTTTACAACAGAGCGAATGAAAGAAGATTGAACAGATTCCATTGAGGATAGCGGCCTATAACCAAACCGTCATAATTAGACAAGTCAAATTGATTCAGGCTTCACAAACCCAAAAATTCTAAGTTTGATGTAGGTTGGACTCACACCTTGAACCAATCTGAATCCATGTGTTTCATTATTTGAGTAACTATTTAGATTTGGGTGATTGGCTTTCAAAACCCGTATAGTTAGATCATTGGCAAATAGTAGTAAAATTTAGTGCAGACTATTTTGAATAAGCATGAGGCCAATATTTTCTATTTCTAGAAGGAAAAATAACCTTTTCAATAGAGTATACATGTTCGGAATTTTAGATTGCAAAAACATCTAAGCTAATATTTGAATTTTTTAGTAGAATATATCCTCAGTTTTCACAAGTCAATTAAATGCCTTGGAGTGAAACTATTGCAAACTTCCATCCTCTCAAACCTTTTGAGGTTATGTTAGGTGAGATCTTTAACTTTGGCAAGGAATCTTTGAGTGATAAATGATAAGGAGACTAGATAACCATTCCTCTACCATTCCATTACTGATAAGGACGAACAATCATCAAACCTAAATGTGAAAGTAAATGAGCATCAACGAAAGGAGCTGAGTGAAAAAAGAAAAACTAAACAAAAATGAGCAGTGCTATAAATCATCTGCTAGTTTTCTTTCTCTTTGTTTATAGTATATCAATGGTTACAGGACCAAATATCAAATTCATCGGCAATATCCTTAACGATGATTTTGCCAATAAGGAACTAATGATGACACATAATCGTATTCGAGAAAATAAGTCATGACATGACATTTGTCAAAGGTCAAGACAATTAAATTTGAGAGGAACATCATTGTTTTCGTAATTTTACAATTTCTAGGCTTGTCATCTTAACATTTGTAATTCAGTTTGTAAGTCTCTTAATTTCGCACTTAATGCAATATTGGTGGCAGGGGTTGGATCCTAGATCCACTGCCAACTTGTTCCTAGATGCAGTATGCATAGGAGAGAAGATCATAAATGACGAAGATTGCTTCATACTCAAGCTCGACACATGTAAATCAGCCCTCGAGGCACAAAGCAGCCAAAAATACGAAATCATCCATCACACAATATGGGGCTATTTTAGCCAAAGATCAGGCCTACTAGTTAAATTCGAGGACTCAAGGCTTCTCACAGTAAAAACAAAAGGGGAGGATAATGAGGGTGTTTTTTGGGAAACAAGCACAGAATCAGTGATTGAGGACTATAAATATGTTGATGGTGTCAATATTGCACATAGTGGCAAAACCTTTGTCACAGTTTATAGATATGGGGAACAATCTGCTAATCACAGGAGGGAGCTAGAAGAAGCATGGAAAATCGAGGAGGTTGATTTTAATGTTTGGGGTTTGTCTGCAGATTTCTTTATGCCTCCTTCCGATATGCGAAGGGTGAAACAAAGTTGAAAGTGAAATCTTTTGTTGATGATGTTAATATCTGCTCTTTATGTTGAAGCAAGATGTAAATTAAATATGTATGAAATATTTGAATGAGCATTTCTGATCAATTGGTGTAGTGTAGACAATATAGATCTCTATTTTCGCTTTGCTTGAAAAATGATGAGGAATTTTTATCATGTGCTTTCTTGCTATGAGAACTGCATGCATGTAGGACTGGAAGTGTCTTTGTCATGTTAGAGTTCATGTCATTGGTAGTTCATGTTAGAACACTTATAAAACATAAACATTTAGAATTTAACTATTATGAACAGCCAAACAAAACATAAATATTTAGAATTTAACAAATATGGGGTAATCAACATAACAACCAACACCATAAGGTCTAACACCAACTACAACACGACAAGACCCCAATACACTTCATAAGCTACTCTAGGCTATGTTGTACTTATAGATTAAAGGGTAGGGTATATCTACCTTGAATTTGGAAGTTTGAAGGAGAAGATGGGTTTTGGAGAAGATGAAGTGGAGGTGGCTCTTGGATGGAACTAGTGGTGGATTGTAATGCCTCTATACTCCTATGTAAGTCCTTGATCACCAATTCGGAGTGTGGTTGTGTGAGGGTGTGGACCCTTTTCAAGTTCTCTCTTTCTCTAAAACTCTTAAGCCTCTCTCTCTCTCTCTCTCTCTCTCTCTCTCTCTCTCTCTCTCTCTCTCTCTCTCTCTCGTGTTTGTTGTGAGTTTTTTTTTTTTGGGTAATTCAGCTTGAAATTAAAAAAAAAAGAGGCTAAAAGGAGGGTGAGAGCTTCTCTCTCTAGAGAATGCACTCCCCTATCTCAATTTTTTTTTAGATCTGGCTTCAATCATCTGATTGAAGCATATCTCAACTACTCCATGGCATCTTACTTGAATCTATCTCAAGGCGCTACTTCTAACCCCAATGGGCCGTGGAAGTTTCGGAGAGGCATTCATCTTTGTATGGAAGGCTGCTCTCGGAAATCCATCACCAACCTTGGTTGAAGAAGTCAGCTGTCTGGTTGAATAGGTCACACTTCTAGATGAACTATTACAGAGGATCAATGGGTTTTGATAACCCGTCAAAACAAATTTCTAGGCAGTTCTTCAGTCCATTTGCAACGATTTTCAATCCGAGCTTAGGATCAATTGCAAGAAATCTGTTGAAGAGTTTCACCTGTACTCCACCGAAATATGGGTTTTCTCGGACTGTTATTTTCCAGTTCGTCTCAACTCTTCTGCCATATTTGAGGTATTTGTTTATCATATATAGGCCATGATATTTCTAGTATATGAACCTCGTTTTGTGGTGCTCATATTCTGAATTTTTTCGGTGAGTCTGCACTTTGTATTTTCTCTTTAATTCTGGATTGGTTGGTGAAGGAGAGAGTGAATCCCACTCTCTTAAGCGAGACTGGGCAAACCTTGGTGGTTTTGTCAAAATGGATGGCTGGGTAATGGCTTTCCAAAACTATTCTTTAGTGGTGCACAACTGTACCCATGATACAATTCAATTGTTAATTGCTTTGAGGGAGTAACCTATAACCTTGGTGGGCCCATTTTAATTCCTAGAGGCCTTTAGCTGTGTGCACAACAATAAACCAACGTCCCTTGTGGGATTGTGTACATGTGAATGCAGAGGTTTAGCCGTGTTGGGCCAACATGGCCCATTATTCTGGTGGATCCATTTGACCGAAGGTTAGAATATATTCAATCTAGTTTGGAAGGCCCACAAGTTATTGGGCATCGGTCGGCCTCAAGGTTATTTGGAATTGGCATTAGGGATTTTCAAAATGCTGCAATTTGGTGGCCCAAATATTTACCACTTAAATCAAATTATGAAGTCACATACTTTGCAAGCTAATGGGTTGTTGGGCTCGTTTATGGTTCTATTTTTCTCCTGCTTGGTTACGGTTGCGCATCTGGAATTTTTTTTTTTTTGGGGTAAATAAGCTTGAAATTAAAAAAGGCTAAGCGAATGTACAGCCTACAAGGGGCATAACCCAGGGAGGACAAAGAAAAAGAAAAAGAAAAAGAAAAGAAAATTGCATGAATTAAAAGGGGGCCACAAGGGCTACATGAGGAATACGAAGGGGAAATTACAAGATAAGCCATGCTATAGTTTCCACCATCTTGAATTTCAAAGTTCCAATTGATATTGCCTATGCTATATAGATTCCACCATCTTGTGACCTGGGGCAGCTGAACAATCTGAGAAAAACTTAACATGACCGTAGCATCAGAAGCTTGCATGATCATGGCACACAGCCAAAGGGAGGATTTCCCCTCCCTAAGGGATGACAAAAGTTCCAAGGAACAACCCCTTAAGGATAAGTCAAAATCTGGAGAAAATTGAGCAGCATAACGGCTATTTTTTGGCAAACCCAGAAAAGCAGAAGTCTGCCCAAAATTGGCAGCCCATAAAAACAGACTTTAATACAAAAGTAATCCACAGAATGATGGGAAAAGGCATGCTGCAATGCAGCAATCTAATACTGCCATAAAGGCTCAGCTATGGAGCAATCTAAAACTACAGAGCAGCAACACAACTAATTGTAGAGCATGCAATGATCAAAGCTGAAAGCAATCGACTACCTCTAAAGGCAATGGACAAACACAAAGCTAGCATGAGAATTAAGCCACTTAAGGCTCCAAGATGATAACTGCAATAGGATATCTAGCAAAAAACTTAATGTAAATAGATGCATGGGATAGAGGAAAGAGGTGAGCACTCCCCTTTAGTGGGTGGTATTTGAGGAAGACCATTGCCTGGCTAATAAAAATTCCCCTTTATTTGAGGAAGATCTTTGCCTGGCAATTTTTTTAGCCTTCTTTTGTTGCTTTTTTGATCTTTCAGATGATGATAAGTCACTCGATGATAAGTCAAATCTCTTCCAAACACCAATATACAACCATGACTAATTTCCAGATGCGATTTCCTGAGCCTTGGCCTTGGTTCACGAGCTGAAGTTGATTACAAGCGCCCGATGAGAGAGAAGCTCCAACTTCTCTCTAAGATCATCTGATCAACCATGGCTGACGGTCAAACAATAGTCTCTCTTCAACATTCAAAACCTTGTGTAACCCACACAACCACCGATTTCATACCTTCTAAACCTTTTGACCTGCTAAACCCAGATGCATTCCCAAACCTTCCTCAATCAGTTAACCCTAACTCATCTGTGGCAGACATCGAATCTAGGGCTGTGGACTCCTATGAAGTACGGAGGAAGCAGGTGAGTCGTACTCGTCCCACTCTCAACAATCTACAACCCCCACTCTCCAATTCCTCTCCCGATGGCAATTCTGAGCATTGAGCAAAAACACAAACCCTAAGCTTGAACAACTCAACCTGTCCCGTTCCCCACCACATACCCTAAATCGAGTGATCCTGTCTTATCTACCTCTCATCCTAACCCTAATCACAGGTTCGATGCTCATAGTCCCACAAACTCTCCAACGAGTCTTGCACGACACTTTCAAGAGAGGGTGCATCATCAGGAATATAGGGATGAAACACAGCTCAGGTACATTTCTTCCACAAATCATCCACAAAAGGTTTCCATCACCTCCACTGGGGATAACTCAACCCAATCCCTAACTCCCACTGCTATAGGTATACCAGGCACTAACCCTAATACCCAACCTCAATTCCTTGAAAATCAGGGCAAGCCTAACAAATGGGCTAACCTGTTTCCTTGACATGGGTCTGAAGGCGTAGTTACTTAGGTTGATGGCCCACGTTTCTATGGGCTGGGGTTCTTCAAGGGGGATGGAGTTTACTTTGGGGCTGACCCTAGTCATGGTTCCGCCTTAGCATGGTCCGGAGGTCTGTTCCACCTTTGGCCCCGAGTTCCTTGTGCGTGTACCGTTTTCGTTGTGGGGGTCACTCTTTACTTTTTTTTTTGGATAAATAAGCTTGAAATAAAAAGAGGGCTAACCGAATATACAGCCTACAAGGGGCATACCCAAGGAGGACAAAGAAAAGAAAAGAAAAGAAAAGAAAAGAAAAGAAAAGAAAGTTAATGAGCTTGCGCAACTGGCTACAAAGAGCAAAAAAACCTGAGAGTTTCCTAACCTTCTAGAGATGAGTAAGAAACAACCGAGTAAGTGAAGTACTACATTAGCCTAGCAAAAGTGATCCAGCAAAAGATGAACAAGAACTGATATCAAAAGGTGCTTCAAGTATCCTTGCGCAGTGCTTCAAGAGTCCTTGGTCTGAGTGAAATACTGAGATGCAGCTATATGTATGAACAAAAGCTCTTGCTGATATGTATGAAAGAGCAGAAGTGGCTTCCGACAATAGTAGCAGTCTGGATGCAGTTCTATAATGGCTGAAACAATGTGTATCAATAAGGTGCAGATGCACCCCATATGGGAGGACGCCCCCTCCCCAAAGGGATCAAACATGCCTAGGGACAACCCCTCAAGGTTAGGTTAAAACAAATCAAACAACATGTACATAACCCAATACACACAAGATCAAGCCCTTGGAATTTTGGGCAACATCTTGTTAGGAAACGGAGCATCACAGCTTATAACTCTACATAACGTCACCACAATATGAATAATGTAAAAGAACTAGTTACAGCAGCTCTGCCCAAACAATGGCAGCCCACAAGTAGGAGTAAACACAAAGCATAGACGATTACATGTCAAACGATGACAAATTCTTGGGTCTGCTCGCATCATACATGTCTAACAAGGTAGTAAGCGACACACCAAATGCAACAAGTGAGTATCAAGGACCCACACTAATGCAATTTGCAGCTCTCGGGATCACAACAACTGTAATTGGCAGGAACTCAGCGAGTGAGTTCTTTTGGCACAGCAAACATGCAACAGCAGATAGCTTAACACATACCGAAGGCACAGCAACAGTGGAGAACATACCAACATCTGGACTGAAAATACTAACACAGCAACAGCAGAAATTTGGACAGCATCTGGACTGAAAATGTTGCAGTCCAGGAAAAATGATGATGTCCAGAACAAATATTTGCATTGCCCTGTTTCATAATCTGCCCAGAAATGGCAGATACTATCAAAGTATTGAGACAGCAAACAACAAGGGAATAACAGTGTGACTTCCAGCCATCCTAAGATTTGTGGCTCACCTTCATCACCCTCAAAACCTGACCACTTCAATGCTCTCTCTAGGGATCCGAACTCCCTCAACTAAACCTCTCAAAGTGCCCCCGCTAAATATTACCTCCACTCAAAAGGAATATCAGTGGCTCAAACACACAACTCACAAAGGTTTCACACATTATAGTAGATCACACAACTCAATCAGTAACAAGCCAAGTAAACAACTATGACCAAATCAAATATTAGAGATAACCAAGGAATGCCTCCTTCCTTGGAGACAGAATACCAATCCATGGATTGCCTCCATCCATAGGAGACAAATAAACCTATGCAAAATGAGCTCCTGAGAACCTGAGGTTATGAGTGAATGGCAGCACCTGTGGGATAGTGGCTGTATGAAGAACATAATAGACCTTGCACATGCAACCAATAGCTAATCAAGCATCAATAAAGAAAGCAGATATCCAGTCACACTATACAGTTCAGTTTATACATTCCACTGGGTCAAGAGGCCATCAAGTTGAGGACCTTTGGGAAGATTCCCCAAGGACATCAACCTATGCCTTATGACAGAGTGGATCTTATGAACAACCACAGATATAGGGCATGCAACATTTTGGAATTTACGTTTGTTTCTCTCAATCCAGATATGATAAACAGTTGTGGAAAAAATCAATTTGATTAGAAGTGACTTAAGAGATTTGCCCTTGATTGTTGCAAGCAAATCAATCCAGTTAGCCCAAGACCTGGGGGACCAATGTACATTAGCTTTAGCAAGGATCTGGGTCCACACTTGAGAAGTGTAAGAACAATTAAAGAATAGATGGTCATGACTTTCACTACTGGGGCAAAAACTACAGGAGGAAATGGATTTAGTACCAAATAAGACCAGTCTGTCCTCTGTGTATAGCCTTTCTTGGATAGCAACCCAGGAGATGAAACTACATCTGGGTATATGACCAGGGAACTAAACACTTTGCTGCCAAGGGATCTTTGGGTAAACTGTCCTTAAGCTGTTCCAAAGGGAGCTCACAGTGAACTCACCATTAGCAGTGAGGGTCCACTTCTGTTGGTCATCCATACCAGCAATAGGATTAGGAAAATTGATGAGTCTTTCCCTGACCTCATTAATTTCCCAAGTCTGAGTGACTGGTAGAGACCATTTGGAGTCCCTAATAATGGTGGAGACCTTAGAGTTTTTAGGAAGCCCAATGTCATAACTGATTCTATCACCATATTTGTAGATTAAAGGACCAACTGGGTGCCAATTGTAGTACCACAATGAGGTGGACTGACCATTGCCCACAACAGTTTTGATGTAAGGGTGAACAACTGATCTGAGATTAAGAAGCTTTCTCCAAATCCAGGTGGGATTGCTTGGCATTTTGACCTGCCAAAAGTTCTTATCTTTAAGTAAATAAGACTTTACCCACTGACACCACATTGACTGCTCACCACCGGAGATGAGAAACCAAATGTGTTTAGAGATGGCAGCCTTGTTCCAAACTTGTAAAGATTTGAAACCAAGACCACCCTCCTGTTTAGGAGCACAAAGGTGTTCCCAAGACACTTTGGCTCCAGATTTCTTGAGATCAGGGCCAGACCATAAGAAAGCCCTAAGTACAGATTCAACCTCTTTTATGACTCTTTTGGGCAAAATAAACAAGGATGACCAATATGTTTGCATGGAAAACAGTACATTTTTTATCAATTGGATCCTCCCAGCATAGGTTAAATCTCTATTAGTCCAAGATTTTGTTTTAGATGTAATTCTTTCCACCATTGGTTTACAATCTGCGTGAGTTAATTTGGTGGAAATCAAAGGGACTCCAAGGTACTTTACAGGCAAGTTGCCTTCCTTAAAGCCAAGGACATCCAAGATTTCCCTTCTAGTGGAAACCTGGACACCAGAGAAGAAGATGTGGCTTTTACTAGGACTAGGTTTCAAACCAAATAAAGCCTCAAATTCAGAAAGAGAATCTTGAACGTGCTTAACAGATCCAAGATCCCCTTTGCAGAAAATCATTAAGTCATCTGCAAAACACAGATTGATTATCTTAGATTGGTTACATTTCCAATGAAAATGGAAATCAGGGAGAGCAGATTTCTCTCTCAGTAAACATGTGAGAACTTCCATAACAACGACAAAGAGGTAAGAGGAGAGAGGATCTCCTTGCCTAAGCCCCTTTTGCCCACAAATATAACCAGTATACTCACCATTTATGTTTAAAGTGTAATTAGTAGTTGTGATACAAGCTTGCAACCATTTAATCATGGTAGGATGAAAATTCATGCTAGAAAGTACATCCCATAAGAAGTCCCATCTCACATTGTCATAGGCCTTCATAATATCCACCTTCATAGTACACCTTGGAGATGAAGAGGATTTATGATATCCATGCATAAGCTCTTGGGTAAGAAAGATGTTGTCTGCAATTCTTCTACCCTTAACAAAGCTTGATTGAATAGGATCAATGATGAAAGGCAAAGCATTTTGAAGCCTCTTGGCTAAAATTTTTGCAATGCACTTGTAGATAGTGTTGCAGCAGGATATAGGCCTAAAGTCACCAACCTTAGTGGGGTTAGGGACTTTAGGAACAAGTGCAACCACAGTGGCATTGGCTTTCTTTAAGAGTTGGCTGGACCTAAAGAAGTTTTTAACTGCTGAAGTTACCTCATGCCCAATAATAGGCCAAGCTTTATGAAAAAAACCAGCATTATAACCATCAGGACCCGGAGCCTTTCTAGGGTTCAGACTCCATATAGTATCCTTAATTTCAGCATCAGTAACTGGCTATATCATGGTTACACTTTGGTCATAAGTTAATCTTCTATGGATAAGCTCATTAACTCTACTAGTTCCACCATAGTGGGAACTATGAGGAGTACCCACTTTTTACTTTACTGTGTGGAGGATGATGGATTAGGATATTTGCACCCTTGTGGTTGATTGTGTGTGTACGGGTCCGAGGGCGGAGTTTACCAATGGATGTTTTACATAGTGGTGGCCTTGGTTTCTCTGGTTCGGGAACTATCTCCTGGGGCTGACTCTGTCTATCATGATCTTTAGCTTGACTAGGGATTTCACCTGTCCCTAGCCTATCCGTGACCATTTGATACCACTGCAGGCTACCCTTGACTTTGGATTGGAATCTATCTATTATCATAGATGGTTGCTGGAAACTATGGAGGGACGATGAGTTTTTTTTTTTTTGATAAATCAGCTTTAAAATAAAATGGGCTAAACGGATATACAGCCTACAAGGGGCATACCCCAAGGAGGACAAAGCAAAGAAAAGAAAGAAAAGAAAAGAAAAGAAAACAAAGTGCTTGATTTGGGAGGCCAAATGGCTACAACTGAGAACATAGGGGATGGGAACTTGCTTAGATGTTTCAACTCCATCTGAGAGAGGGAGGGGAAACACAAAACAAAAGGTATCAACTAAATCAAAACTACCCTAAATAAAATATACAATATAGTAGTGACTAAATACTGCAGCAACTTCAGCTTAGGGTGAGAGAGGAACTAGAGGACAACCCCCTCTGGGCTAGGCAAAACCCATCACAATGGGATACAATAGAACCAAGTGAAGGACCCAGGGACATCCCCACCTGGGAAGGCCATGGTGCATCCGGGATAACATGACATCATACAACATAACACGACAGCCCCTCAAACAGCAACCCATACATAATGGGGCACACAATTTTCACACACGCATAGGGTGCACTACTCATAGCAGCACGTGATTGTTTTTGAAATTTGGACAGAGTCTTGTTTGAAAATTGAGCAACCCATACGTAATCACATCATCAAAGCAACGATTCACAAGCAGCAACACATCACAAAGTGATCTAAAACCACAGCAGAACCTGCCCCTAATGGACAGCAACTCCTTGTCCATAAATGTAACACTAGCAGTAGTAATCCGTATATAGTACAACATAAAATGTAACACCAGAGACTGCCACAAATTCTTTGTAGCAGCAGTAGTACTTTTTGGCATTAAGGATAGATCTTGCTGTAGTTTCTGTCCTGGGGAAGAGGATCACAATCATCTCTTTTTTAATTGTTCCTTTACCCAAAAGGTTTGGGATGAAGTCTCTATCAAATCACATCTCACATGGCAATCCCAGTCTCTTCAACAATTGGTTTCTATCCTATCTGTGTATCGAGGGAGAGGACTTAGGAGCACTATCATCAAACTATCCTTCACTGTCACGCTCTATCATATATGGATTGAAAGGAACCTTAGGAAATTTCAGAATACTCAACACACAATTCCATTTGTTGTGAATAGGGTTTGTTCTGATATTAGGAGCAGACTCTTGTCACTTAATAAAATTCCTAAGGGCCCATTATATTTGTGTGAAGCATGGCAAATTAATTCTGAACCTGAGTAGTAAATGTGTGGCTAAGTGGCATATAATCAAAGTGGTGCACTAATTTGAATTCCATAAATTTACTACCATCATGCACTAATTGATGTCTAGTGGCAGGTTGTCCCAGATAATCCAGACAAGTGGTGTGGCCTACCTATAACAACCCATTTGGGTAGTTTGTGTTTGCAGGTTTGGTTCATGATGAGATGGCTGATGCGAGATGGCTTTTGGGGGGGGGGGGGGGGGGTAAATAAGCTTGAAATAGAAAAAAAGGCTAAGCGGATATACAGCCTACAAGGGGCATACCCCAGGAGGACAAAGAAAACAAAGAAAGAAAAGAAAACAAAAGGAAACAAAAAGGATGGCCAAAAAGGCTACAATGGGGCGGGGTAAGTGACTACAAAAGAATAGGCTAAAGCTAGTAACATGCAATGATAACTAAATGTTTCTAAGCCATCAAGGGAGATGGAGGAGAAACATTCAAAATGGGACTGTACAACTGAATTGAAGCTTGAGCATAGTATAGTAACCGGCCGCTGGGTGCATGATCATCACCAGAATGCAGCGGCAGTATGCAGCAGAACTTGAATGCTGATCAGACATAGGACTTGAAGCTTGAACGATGGAATGGATGCTTGAACATGAAATAAGTCCATGCATGGGGAGGAAGCCCCTTCCCAGAAGGGGATCATACATGCCAGGGACAACCCCCCATGGCTAGGTCTAATCTCGTGGATGCTGATCAGACACACAGCAGTCCAGATGAACTATTGTTGTTCAGTACAGAACTACAAGCTACAGCCCCCTAAGGACAGTCCGATTCTTAAGTGGGTTGCAAGGGCTGTTGCAACCTACATACTTTTTTTTTTTTGGGTAAATTAGCTTGAAATTAAAAGAGGCTAACCGAATGTACAGCCTACAAGGGGCATACCCCAGGGAGGACAAAGAAAAAATAAAAAGAAAATAGAATTGCGTGAATTAAAAGGGATGGCCACAAGGGCTACATGAGGGTACGTAGGGTAAAGTACAAGAACGCAAAGTGCGTGGACCCCGGCACAACCCGCCGGGGAGGGAAAATAGGAAACCAACTTATCCCGTTGGAATAGGCCTTGGAGTAGCATAGCAGATGATACTTGATGACTGAATAGGATATGTAGTAGCAAGGCAAATGATACTTGATGCTTGGGGAGGGACTTGGGATACTTGATGCTTGAGGCTTGCTTATGGAGCTTGATGCTTGGGATGGGACTTGGGAAAGTGGTTTGGTGGAATTTGAGCAGCATAACGGCTGTTGTATACAATCCAGAGAATCAGATGTCTGCCCAGAGATTGGCAGCCCAAAGATACGAGGTTTTAGACTAATGAACCATTGGAAACAGGCTAGTGTAGGGAGGAAATGCCCCCTCCCAGAAGGGACTAATACACGCTATGGGACAGCCCCCCACAGCTAGGAAAGAAATCCCAACATTGGATGCTGATCAGACACACAGCAGTCCAGATGAAACCAAACAACTTAAGGTAAATTGACAATCATGACCATTGGATTTCTGGAAAATTGGGCAGCATCTCCTTTGAAACAGGTAAGTAACACAGCAGGTTCTCAACAAAAGCATTACAATCATAAACAAATATAACCATCCAAGGAATGCCTCCTTCCAAGGAGACAGAGAATAAAATAGCAGGATAACAATTCCAAGGAATGCCTCCTTCCAAGGAGACAGAGTAATAGAATAACAGAATAATAGTTCCAAGGAATGCCTCCTTCCAAGGAGACAGGTAACATAATCCAAGGAATGCCTCCTTCCATGGAGGCTCAACCATACCAATACCTGGAGCTGGACCTGGACCTTGGACCATTTTGGACTTTGGAGCACCCTGAATAACATGAAGTTCGAGTAAAAAGTACGATTACCTTTGTTCCTTGCTGCAGCAAATACAGGGGCAGCAGCATTAAATG
Source organism: Vaccinium darrowii (assembly GCA_020921065.1). Lineage (NCBI taxonomy): Eukaryota > Viridiplantae > Streptophyta > Magnoliopsida > Ericales > Ericaceae > Vaccinium > Vaccinium darrowii. Next base: position 24,287,050 of record CM037162.1, on the reverse strand, counting down.
CCATTGAATCTGCCTCCTCTGATTGAATCTGCCCCATGGGAGATACGAGACACTCCAACACTGATTTGTGCACAACTCCTGGCATCCCTGAACCATGAGCCCTCACAAAATACAGCAAAAAACAGACAAAACAGTCAGTCAAAATACAGCCAAAGAATCACAATGTATCGTAGTATCACAACAGTAATGAACACAGTAGCAAATATAATGAACAATCTGCTGTAGAACCTGTCATTTGAAAAGAAGTATGGATGTAGCAAGGAACAAGTATAATGCATAATAAGTCTCATACAATCCCCCACCTAGCTGATAATCCATGAGATTGAGGTCCTTGGGGAAGATTTTCCAAAGACAACAGTCTATACCTCACAAGTGAGTGGATTTTACCCACAACAGAGAGAATTGTGCAAGTTGTGCTTTGGAATTTACAAGCATTTCTTTCCAGCCAGATCTGGTAGACTGTGGCAGTAAACACTAACTTGGTGATTAAGGTTTTAAGGGTTTTGCCCTTGACGGATGAGATTTGCTTAATCCAGTCAGTCCAACTCCTAGAGGGCCAATTTATGCTGAGATGGGTTAGAACTTGAGACCATACTTGAGAAGTGAAGGGGCAATTAAAGAATAAATGGTCATGGGTCTCATTGCTAGGACAAAAGGCACAACAAGAGATAGGGATGGTCCCAAAGAGCACAAGCCTGTCTCCAGTAGATAGCCTATTATGAATGGCAAGCCATGAAATCATGCTACACTTGGGAATATGCCCCGAGAACCAAATGCTCTTGTACCAAGGTACCTTAGGATAGTGGGTCCTAATCTCATTCCAGAGGGAAGAGATAGAGAATTCACCATTAATGTTAAGGGTCCATCTATGGTGGTCCTCCAGAGCATGGTTTGGGCTACTTAGAGAAGACATAGGACCTCTAAGCTCATTTAGTTCCAAAGTTTGGGTGATGGGAAAACACCAATTGGAGCCTCTAATGATGGAAGCCACAGTGGTCTCCTTGTTGAGACCAGAGTCATAGATGACCCTAGTACCAAATCTATTGAAAATGGGGCCCAGGGGGTGCCAATTATCATACCAAAATGAAGTGGATCTACCATTACCAATAACAGTCTTAAGGTGGGGAAGGACAAGTGGTCTGAGATTAAGAAGTTTTCTCCAGACCCATGAGGGTGAACTGGGCATTTTAACTTCCCAAAACGACCTCCCTTTGAGCAAGTACGATTTAACCCACTGGCACCACATAGATTGTTCCCCCCCAGAGATAAGGAACCAAATGTGCTTGGCAATAGCAGCCTTGTTCCATATAAGAATGGACTTGAATCCAAGGCCACCTTGCTGTTTTGGACAACACAGGTGTTCCCAAGAGACTTTAGCCCCAGTTTTTTTAAGGTCAGGACCAGACCACATGAAGGATCTAAGAATGGATTCAACCTCTTTAATAACCTTTTTAGGGAGTATGAATAGAGAGGACCAATATGTCTGCATTGAAAATAGGACATTCTTAATTAATTGGACTCTACCAGCATAGGTCAAGTCCCTATTTGTCCATGTTTTGGTTCTCGAGGTGATTTTGTCGATCATGGGCTTGCAATCAATGTACTTTAACTTGGTGGAGAGCAATGGAACACCCAAGTATCTCATAGGCAAAGTGCCTTCCCTAAACCCAAGCATTTGAAGTATTGCAACTCTGGAAGCACTTTGAACCCCAGAAAAGAAAATAAAACTTTTACCAGGGCTAGGGGAAAGTCCAGATAAAGTTTCAAATTCAACAAGAGAATCCTGTATATGCCTGACTGATTCCATATCACCTCTGCAAAATAGCATAAGGTCATCAGCAAAACACAGATTAATGATTTTGGTTTTATTGCATCTCCAATGGAACTTAAAGTCAGGCTTATTGGATTTCTCTTTTAAAATGCATGTGAGTACCTCCATAACAATTACAAATAGGTAGGATGACAGGGGATCACCCTGTCTGAGTCCTCTCTCACCCTTAATGTAGCCAGTCGGTTCACCATTAATACTGAGTGTGTAATTGGCTGTGGTGACACATGCTTTTAACCATGTAATCATTTTGGGATGGATATTCATGCAAGTGAGTGTGTCCCATAGGAAATCCCATCTAACATTATCATATGCCTTCATGATATCAACTTTCATTGTACATTTGGGTGAAGCAGTGGATTTATGGTAACCATGCATGATCTCCTGTGTGAGAAAAATATTATCGGCAATTCTCCTACCTTTAACAAATCCGGATTGAACTGGATCAATAAGGTCAGGGAGGACACTTTGGAGTCTCTTAGCTAAGATCTTGGCGATGCATTTGTACACAACATTGCAACAGGAGATAGGTCTGTAGTCCCCAACCTTAGAAGGATTAGGAACTTTAGGTACAAGTGCCACAATGGTGGCATTAGCTTTGGTCAATAGTTTCCCAGACCTAAAGAAGTTTTTGATGGCTGCCATAGCTTCCTGTCCAATTATATGCCAAGCCTTTTGGTAGAACTTAGCATTGTAGCCATCAGGGCCAGGGGCCTTATGGGGATTAAGACTCATGAACATATCCTTAATTTCAGTGTTGGATACATCCTGTACCATACTCAAACCTTGTTCATTTGTGACCCTCCTAGTAATAAGTTGATTGATTCTGTCATAAGCATTATAGTGTGAAGTATGTGGCTTACCAAGCAGTCCAGTATAGAAATTGACAAAGGAGTCCTTGATTACATTTATGTCATAAGTAATAGAAGTATCACCAAGGGTCAGACTGGTAATCTTACTCCTATTTCTGTTGTGATTGACTGACTTGAAGAAGAAGGAAGTACATTGGTCCCCAAGCTTCAACCATTGGATCCTAGATTTTTGTCTAGCTAGGCTCTCTTCAGCTCTAGAAAGAGTGAGAAACTGCTTGTAGACCAACTTCTCCTCCAATTGAGTAGTAGTGTCAGTAGGGTCTGCTCCAAGTTTAGATTGCAAGGATTCAAGATGGAGTTTAGTGGCATGCACCCTGTCAGTGATAGCACTAAACTCCTTGTGGTTCAATTTCTTGAGGTCAGTCTGTAGCCTCTTGAGTTTTTCAGTGAAGCAGAACATTGGATTCCCAATTATCACCTGCCTCCAAACTTTTTGAACAGTGGGAAGGAAGGATGGGTGGTCTGCAAGAAAGTCAAAGAACCTAAAAGGTCTTTTTGGAGACTTAGGGGGTGGTGCAATACGTACCAAAGCAGGTGAATGATCAGATATCCCTGGAGTGAAGAAACAAGCTGAAGAAGAAAGGTGAGTCCTCAGCCATGTATCGTTGGCCAAGACTCTGTCAAGCTTGGATGAGATATATTGGGGAGGGTCTTGCCTATTAGACCAAGTAAATTGGCAACCAGAGTACCTCAGATCTTCTACCTCACAGGAGTAGATGCATTTATTGAAGTCATCCATATGGGGCAGCCGGTTGTTTACACCCCCAACTTTTTCTCTAGGATCTCTTATTTCATTAAAATCCCCCAAGATTACCCAGGGGTCGTTATTTTTTAGCCTGCACAAGTCATTCCAGAGTTCAAGTCTTTCATTGTGATTGTTGGCCCCATAAACAAAAGTGATCAAAAAAACAGAGTCATCATGAATGAAGCGGACCTCACAGTGGACAAGTTGACTAGTCATATGAAGAACCTTCACATATAGGATGTGAGGGTTCCAACAGAGCAGGATACGTCCAATGGGGGCAAGTGCAGAGTTATGTGCATATTGCCAGTGGGGGCAAATGCACCTCATAATCTTTTTAATGTTAGGTTCCTTGATCTTATGTTCTATTAAGCCCATTAAAGACAAATCATTGTTTTTCAAAAATACTTTGGCAGCCTTTTGCTTGAGAGGGTCATTGAGACCTCTTAGATTCCAAAACCCGAATTGCAACTGTAGATGAGGACTAGGCAGTGGATTAAAGGTACTAAGCATAAGAAAACAATTAAAGGCAGAACATGGATTGTATACGAAATGCAAAAATGCAGTTGTGGTTGTGAAAGCATAAGGAATTATTGAAAAGCAAGTAAAGCAAAATGGCAAGAAATAGGAAGTAGTAAATCTGCTCAAAAGGATACTAGAGCAGCATCAATGCCCCTTAGCAGAACCAAATCTGCTCCCCTTCTTCTTGTTTTTGTTCTTCTTGGTGTTGCTACCTGCTGATTGAGGGCAAGGGGTGGATGGTGTGGTAGTTGCAACTACGGGTAGGGCTGCAGGATTGCTACCTGCTGATTGAGGGCAAGGGGTGGATGGTGTGGTATCAGCTATAATTTCCTCAGTCTCCTCAGAGGAGTCATCATCTTCCCCAGTATCATCTTCTCCCATTATCTTCTCATTATGCGGAACCATTGGAGTTGATGTATCGGTGGTATGATGCACAGATGTAGATGCTTCTACTCCTTTGGTGACAGCATCTAGAGCACTGCTACCTCCTTTTTCCAATGCCTTTTGCACCTGATGTTGATTGATTGGGTCCTTGTTGGAGATATGTGCCTGCTTTCCAACAGTCTGCCATGACTCATCCGGAATAACTGGAGTTGGAGCTTTCTTTGGAGAACATTTGTGCCCAAAGACCTTACATTCTGAGCACTGAGGAGGAAGCCATTGGTATTCCACTCTAATCGATACAGATTCACCATTAGCTCTCACGACCACTTCACTTGGTAGATCATCTCCCGCAGATACTTCAACACATATTCTAGCAAAGTCTAGCCTTTTCCTACCCGCTGTAGCCTCATCAACATGAATAGGTCTTCCAATAGAGCTAGCGATACGACTGAAGGCTGACTCTGTCCAACATTCAAGTGGTAGTTTATGAAACTTAACCCATGCTGGAATTGATGAGGGATGTTTAGTAGTGGGGACTAACATCCTCTTCCAATCAGTGAGCACGAGGTACCGTCTGGAGAAGAAGTAAGGACCTCCTTCTAGGATCTGTAGCTTAGTAGCCTCATCTCTAAATTCAAAGAGGAAGCAGGCTCCTCTTTGCTTGATAGACTTAGGTGCATTATCCTTCCAAATCGTACGTGCCGTGGCACACAACAAATTGTATGGCATCTTCCCATCTAGGAAATATCCGAATAAACAGTGATCCCAAGACTCTGTATCAACATCAGTGTCATCAAGCTCTACTACAGGGTCCTTTCCTTGCTGCATTTCCGGAAAGTGTTCTAGTTTCATAGTCTTAGAAGGAGCTTGGGCTTTGAATAGTGCTAACCACTTTTTTGCTGGCTTACTGGTGTCTTTGGGATCAGTGGTATGTTCTTGGCGAGGGGGTTTACCCTTTTCAACAAACTCCCCATCCAAATTCACAACAACATTAGAGGACGGACCATCAGGATCAGAATAGTCTTCACGAACCTGTAGTATATGAGAATTGAGGCGAGAAAGATCGATATTAACCCCGGATTTGTGCATTTCATCCTCCAGAGACTTCACAATCGAAGAGATACGATCCTTACTAGCTTGGTATTCCTCCTCCTGCTGAAAAATACCTTGTAGCTTGCGCGCAGGACTGGTACGAATGGGGCTTGGCGATTTAGGTTGATTTAGCGAGGAAATGATGGGTTTTATGGTGTGGTGATTTGGACTGGTTTTGGTCGGGCTAATAGGGCCAGAAGATGAAGAAGAATTAGTGGACTTATCGGAGCGGATTGAGGGTGTGGATAGCATAGGGTTAAGGTTTCTTGCAGTACCGACATCTGATATATGCACATCGGGCGTTGGAGTTGAGTTATGAAGATTAGGGCTTTGGGGAGTTAGGGTTTGTACCTGAGGTTGAAGAGGAAATGACCTGGTGTTGTGGGGCTCCGGTTTGAATCTCTGTGGGTATACATTAGACTGAATAAAGTAAGGGTTTGAAGTAGCTTCTTCTCCGATAGGTGTATCGCGTACATCTGGGCATAGATCAGTAAATGATTGAGGAGTTTGGACCCCCGATTGTGGTGCTTGAACGTAGTGAGGAATGGATTGATGATGAGAAGCACTCCTCCTCTTCCTGATCTCGTTGGAATCCAACGTCTTAGTGCCGAGTTCTGCCATGGAGAGCTTGATCGCGACCTAGGGTTTCACAGGATTGAGTCGCCTAGAGAGAGAAGGAGGAGACATAACGAATTTTCCAACTGTTTGATGAGGATCAACTTCTGCAACCTACATACTTACTTGCTTGCTATTGAACTTCCATGTTAAACTATAGCAAGGCTGTTGCTATAGATACTTGCTTGCTTACTTGTTTCATTGTATACTTGCCAGTGGACTTGCTTGTTAATGCTTAGATTTGTTTGGCATCATCTGGACTGCTGTGTGTCTGATCAGCATCCACGATGTTGAGTTTTCTGGCCTAGCCTTGGGAGGCTGTCCCATGGCGTGTATTACTGCTGCTGCATTTCTGATTCGTTGTGTTTATAGCTTCATCATTACTATTTGTACAGTGGGTTCGTTAAAATCAGCAGAAATGCTGCTCAAATTTCTCCAAAATTTGGATGTTATCTTTGATTAGGCCTAGCCATGGGGGGTTGTCCCTGGCACTATTTGATCCCCTCCCAGAAGGGGGCTTCCTCCCAATGTGGTGCTTTTGTACCCATTCTCATGGACCTATCACTGGTGAGTTGTCCCAGTGATAGGACCTTATGTTCATCCTAAACCAAAGTCACCCCGGATTGTTCACTCTGCTATTTGAGTTGATCCTGCTGTTTGTTGCTCGAGTGTTTGATGCTGTATGAGGGTGGTTCCATGCTACCTATGTTTCACGTTGCGGATCAAGGACACGCTATCTATTGTTATGTTCAAGCTTCAATGTCAACATTTAGATTCATTTTGAGTGTTTCTCTTCCATCTCCCTAGATGGCTTAGAAACACTTATATTATATTTTATTATATTTTGTTGCAAAGATATCCCTTATTTTAGGTCCCCCTATGTTGCCAAGTTTGGCCTCCCCATTGCTTCCCATTCCGATCTTCTTCCGGTCTCCCATTGTAGCCTTCGGGCCATCCCGCGCAATTTTTATTTTAGTTTTTTCCTTTCCTTTTCTTTTTGTCCTCCTGGGGTATGCCCCTTGTAGGCTGTACATCCGGTTAGCCTTTTTTCTATTTCAAGCTTTATTTACCCAAAAAAAAAAAAGTGTAACAACCAACCCATGAATGTGTATCAGAAAATCCTAGAGTATTTGTGTCTCACCTACGTCTCCCTTGGGACCTCACGGCTTCAATATCACTCACTAAGGTTCCAAACACCCTCAGCTCACTTATTATACCCAGTCTCAAAGCATAACTCTCACAAAGGGAGGTGGAGGATCAAACACTAAACTCACCAGGATTGCACAGTATAGTAGATCACTCTCACACAAACAAATTCTTCACAGTTATGCCAAAGCCTCAAACAGAACTAGTGTACAGGTATGAGACCGAGTTATAAGATAGCAAACCTCATACATAACAGTAATACCAATGTAAAGGCTGGTCTGAGTGGAAAGTAGGCCATCCTTCCAAAGTTTGCTATGACCATGTGATAAGTATGCTTTGAACATGCTAGTAGAAATAATAGTATCCCACCTGCCAAAATCTAGAGGCTCCACATTGAGATTAGTAAATCAGTACCACAGTGCAAGAGAGATCTACAACATAGCTCAATTTAAATCACATTCCATTGGGTCAATAGGTCATTAGAATGAGGACCTTTGGAGAGGTCTCTCAAGGACATCAAACTATGCCTTATGATAGAGTGAATCTTATGCACAACCACTGAAGTAGGGCATACAACATTTTGGAACTTACGAATATTCCTCTCAATCCAAATATGATATACAGCAGTGGAAAAGACCAATTTAGTTAAAAGTGATTTAAGTGATTTGCCTTTGATTGTTGCTAACAGGGCTACCCAGTTAGCCCAAGATCGAGCAGGCCAATGAACACCAAGTTTAGCAAGTAGTTGAGACCACACTTGGGAAGTGAATGGGTAGTTGAAGACTAAGTGATCATGGCTCTCACTACTGGAGCAAAAGCTGCGGTTGGAATGGGATTCAGTGCCAAACAAGACAAGTCTGTCTTCAGTGTAGAGCTTTTCTTGTATGGCAACCCAGGTGATGAAACTGCATTTGGGTATATGCCCAGAAAACCAGACACAATGGTGCCATGGAACTTTGGAAAAGGTAGTCCTCAACCTGTTCCAAAGTGAGCCAATAGTGAACACCCCATTAGCAGTGAGTGTCCAGCTATAATGATCCTCAACATCAACATTAGGGTCAGAGAAATTTGCAAGGCTGGCCCTGATCTCATTGATTTCCCAAGTTTGAGTGACAGGTAAGGACCATTTGGAATCTCTAAGAATAGAGGAGACCTTAGAGTTCTTAGGAAGACCAATGTCATAGGTGATCCTATCACCATATTTGCTAACCAGAGGCCCAAGTGGGTGCCAATTGTCATACCACAAAGAGGTATTTTGTCCATTACCTATAATAGCTTTGATTAATGGATGAACAAGGGTTCTAAGATTGAGAAGCTTCCTCCAAATCCATGTGGGCTGACTAGGCACCTTGATCTGATCTGCCAAAAGTTGTTGCCTTTGAGTAAGTAGGATTTGACCTACTGACACCACATAGATTGCTCACCCCCAGAGATGAGAAACCAAATGTGTTTGGAAATGGCAGCTTTATTCCAAATTTGTAATGATTTAAAACCAAGGCCACCCTCCTGCTTGGGAGCACAGAGATGCTCCGAGGATACTTTAGCTCCTGATTTTTTAAGGTCAGGGCCAAACCAAAGGAAGGTCCTCAAAATAGACTCAACCTCTTTGATGATCTTCTTTGGAGCGGGTGGCGAACTAGGCATGTGTTCAGTGTACCTGTGGTTTTATTGCTTGCCGAGCTGCCAGAGGCTTATCTCATTTGGTCTGAGTTGCTCTGCATTATTTGTCTCTATTCTAGGGTTGGCTATTCCGTATACTATGCATTCAAGACATTATAATTATTTATCCTAGTCGTGCGGGTTGTGCATGGTATTAGATATCCTTTTAGCTGCGCTTACTACTTTATGCATATTTCTCCTATCCTGGCTGGTTGTGCTAGGACTTCCTATTTTCCCACCCCAGCGAGTTGTGCCGGGGAGTACGCATTTTTCTTTTCTTTTTTTTTTTGGTTTGTATATTCGCTTAACCTCTTTTTTTTTTGTTGTTGTTGGTAAATCAGCTTGAAATTAAACGAGGCTAAGCGAATATACAACCTACAAGGGAAGGGGCATACCCCAGGGATGACAGAGAAAAGAAAAAGGAAAGGAAAAAGCATAAATCCTGGCTCACTCGGGGTGGGAACGGAGGGATGGCCAATAAGGCTACAGTGGGATAGGTAAAGATGGATAAGGATACATAAAGACAATTGAGATTTAAATCTAAATTAGTGTTTCTATACCATCTAGGGAGATGGTAGAGAAACACCAAACAAAACCACCAAAACGAAACAAATGATTGCGACCCATGGTGATGGACGCTGAAAATATAGCCCACAAATGAAGCCCATTGCTGTGATGATTGGTCCGATGCGAAAAGAACAAGATATAGATCTTAGTGCATCCCATTAATGTGAAACGCCTGGTAGCCCATGACTGTAACGGGTAAGAGGATTGGGCCAATGCAGCCATCTTGATGGGATTCGAATGAAGCCCATACATGCAATTAAATAGGTTGTAGCCCGTGAATGTGTAACAGATTGGGCTAATTGTGGACCAGAGACTAAGCCCATAACTTGAGCAGGCTCCGTTGGTGATGGACCCGTTGGTGATGGCTGGAGTCTTCTGTTCGTGATACAGCATTCAAAATGGCAAAGGTTAATACCAAGGGACAACCTCCCATGGTTAGGCAAAATGGAATCAAAACATACATGAGGGCCTCTAAGAACAACCCCCTTGGAGTAGGCTCATCCCAACGCAATGGGCAAACTTAAGCGAAATCCAAACAGTCACACCTCACAACTAGCATGTTTCGACAGTAACCAATGTTCTGTAATTGACTTCGATACTGCATGAAGACTAAAACTTCAACAACTCCCTCCATGGTACTAAGTACTTTGTGTCACCATAGCCAATGACATTCATTCTCGGACATGTAATAGCTGATAATACTCATGGCTAGAGAAGAGAATATGAAAATGCAACAACTAATAAAACCCACGACTAGACGATATGCTCATATTGAGTTTTCAAAACTTACACACAGTGAACACACATTTAGAGGACTTTAGAGTGAACACTCGTATGGAGCGCCTCTTCCTCTCTCTAGGTGAAAAAGATGACTTCCATTGAAACCCTAGTTATGGTGAGCAATTCCTCTCCCCCCATGGATGATCTTGGCTCAAAAGCGTTAGATTCCGTTGTGGTCAACATGAAACGGTTAGACACTGCTCATATTGCAACCAACAAGCCCAGATATGAAGCAAAGCGTTCTCAAGTTTACAACAACACCCGTATCTCAGGTGCTACGTATACTACCCCAACTAAGTTCTCCCCATCCCATACCCTCCCACATACTCAAAGCCTCTCCGATCTAGGCGACAAGGATTCAAAATCCTTTATCTAAAAAAACCCTAGTTTCATTGCACCAAATCCATCAGATCTAGTTTTTCCAGGTCGATGGAGGTACACAAAACACTGATACTCCCTCTCTTCAATACTCACCTAAACCTAGTTTTGTCCAATCTAGCGTCTACCCTCAGAGATCCAAACGGGGTCTAGCAACCCTACCTCCCCATCTCCATGCGAACATGATCCAAATGCAGCAAACCAATCTCAAATTTTCAACATCCGAGAAGCTCCGGTTGTCTCTGATTTCACTCCAAATCCATCACTCTGCAAACCCATTTTCCCCTCTAATCAAACCAACAATTCTGCTTTTCAACAGTCAAAATCATCAGCTCCATATCCTCAGCAGGCTTTAAATCAACCAACGTCGCAGCAGGCTCGCTTCCTCCCATACCGAGTGGCCTCTCTTCCCCAAACAGCGATAAAAGATTCTCTGAGTCAAGAACTTCGATTCAGTCAACGCGGAGCATTTTGACCAACTCTTCTCGTTTCTCTGCTTCATCGCCACTATCCCAGGTGTCGTCGGTAAAGATTTCAAATCCTGATAGCTTGGTTTTTGTTTCCGTGTCCCAGAATGGTTCTGGCTCACCCTGATAACCAACCTCTGGAGCTTTTATGAAACGAATAGGTCCCTTCTTGGCACGGGCTTGCACCTTCCAACCAGATTTGTTGTCAGTTGATTCATTTTTTTTTCTGGGTAATTTAGCTTGAAATTAAAAGGGGTTAAGCGAATGTATAGCCTACAAGGGGCATACCCCAGGGAGGACAAAACAAAATAAAGAAAAGAAAATAAAAGAAAATTGCGTATTCCCCGACACAACCCGCCGGGGTGGGAAAATAGGATGTCCAGCACAACCCGCTAAGATAGGTATAATAAGCATAAAGCAATTACAACAAAATCTGAAATACAAGTGTATACCAAATTTGTATCCCACTTGGTGTGATAGTAGGGCCCCACAAAGAGCCTTAAGTCAGCAAAATGGGCTTAATCCCAATGAATACACGGGGAACAGCTACCCCTAATTGTTTCAATCTGTACCACCAGATCCACATGCAACGTGGGACCTAGTAGACTTTCCCTCATAATGAATGTTCACATCTGTGAAAACCTTTGCCCAAATAAACAATTAACCCATAAAGGCCCATTGTTCACAGTTGCTGAAATGCTTCAGTGTGAATCATTCTAAGAGTTGGTACCTAAGTAGCGATGCCTAATTTCTGCAAATTGGTACCCAACGCCAACCGGTATGGAGGTTTGATAAAGGGACCTAGATCTCTTGGAGTTGAAAGCCCAACAAAACCAGACCCCTATCATCGGGAGATAGTCAAGGAAGAACCATCAGAGATGACTTCCAAATCTGATCTCCCTCTGTCTTCAGTTGCTGTGATGAATGAGATTTAGCAAGTGTGTTGAGGATGACCCATAAAGAGTTGGGCAGATCTGACCCACATATGGTTCTTGTGGAACAAATCCATCCCAAGAAATCTGGGTTTGTGTTCTTGAAGGAGAGGAACGAACTCCATGAATTCAAACCCCATTTTGGTGAAGACGATCCACTGAACTCAGACCCCCTTGTATCCCTTAATCAGATAAATCCAATTTTTGTGAGAAGTGGAGTGCAATTACTTCGAATGAACCTAACCAACCAGATTGGTTGGCTAATTTGTGATAAAAATTATAATGGGGAAAGGAGGGGAGTGCATTCTCTTTCTAGATTCTAGAGAGAGAAGCTCTCAACCCCCCATACGACATTGTCAGTTGATTCATAACCAAGACCAAAGCGATGATTGTTTGTCAAGAACTTAGGGAATTCCGCTACCCCTTGATTGTTGAGACCAAGCCCTAGGCTAGGTAAGTATTCCATCTTCAGCATCATATCAAGGGCCGTCGACCTTATCAAAAAATCTTCGTCCATCTTGATTGTAAGTACTCCACCAGAAGTGTCAAAGGAGAATCCTCCGAGAGTGATATCTTCTTCCCCGTGAGCGATCTCAAGTAGGGGAGCGTTGTCAGGGACATGCGGACGAATCCCAGAATCTCCATAGATGGTTAAGGTTCCCGTGGCTAGCCCGAGCTGAACTTTCTGGTGTAGAGAGGAAGGTACAGCTATGATGTCTGATCGATGGAGCCATGGCCTTCCTAGCAACAGGTTGAACGATGAAGGAATGTCAAGCACATGAAACTCAACATTAGTCTTGAAATCTTCGACCATCACTTCCATCTGAATTATCCCAACCACATCTCTGCGGGTATTGTCGTAGGCACGCACTCCAAGATTCGATGGTAAAAAATCTTTGTTTTTGAAACCCAAACAATAAGCTGTGCGCAGGGGACAGACATTTAGAGCAGATCCATTATCCAATAGCACAACTGGGACCCATTTACCTATGCATTTCAGAGTAATGTGCAATGCTTTGTTGTGACCGGCTCCTTCTGGCGGCAGGTCCTTTTCAGTGAAAACCACAACGTGCTTTGCGCGGGTTGGTGTAAGCAGAGCTACCATCGTTTCAGGAGGAGTATCAGGCGGCACCTCCATGTTTGACAAAGCTTTAATCAGTTTTTGACGATGTTCTCTGGATGAAGAGAGCAACCCCCAAATAGACACTGAAGTTGGGGTTCGTTCGAGCTGCTTCTGGATTGGATTGTCTGTTACCGAGGAACTCTTCGGAAGTGGCTTAGTAGCTGAATTTTGTTGACTGATAAACCTCTGGACGGCTAGGAATTGCATCCTCTAGAACGGGGTCATCCCAAGCAAAATCTCCTGTTGTGGCATGGTTGGAGGGATTTCCACCTTGAAGATGGACTGGTTGGTAAACTCGACCGCTTCTAGTTATTCTGTTGACTATTTCTTCCCACAACTGTTGATTTTCACCCCAGAAATCTGTGAATTCCTCATTGACTTTTCGTTTACCTGCCCTGATGGCTTCCCTCTTTTGTGTCATTCTTTGATCTTCGGCCCAGAAATCCATCAGATCACTTTCGACTTTCTGTTCCCCGATTTTGACTGCTTCCATTTTCATTTTAAGGTCCTTCACCTCTTTTTTTTTTTGGATAAATAGGTCCTTCACCTCTTGGTTCTTCCAGAAGGATTGGTCTAGCATAGCTTTGTTGACGGTCCATACTTCGTTGGATATCGATTACTTCCTCTTCATCCCAAATGGTAGATATTGGATCGGGGACCAGGACTGACACGTCAGGTGATGGTGGGGATGGCACTGATGGCCGTGATGAAGACTCTTCAATGATGTATGCTTGCAGTAACCAGTCTTGATTCCCGAAAGCGGTTTCTATGATGAAGCGACCTCCTTCTTGAAAACGTGTGAGTGGTGAAACATTATTCAAAGGATGTCTATCAGGAACCAACACTTCTTTTGGGGGATTTGTGTCCCTTTCCCTTTCATCTTGCTCAAAAATACTTTTCTGTCGCATCAATCTAACACATGTGAGAATTTTCTGGCATGTGGACAATACGCTTGTCAAGGGATTCGGAGACAATGAACTGGCTCGGGTCCGAAGAGATTAGCAAAGAACCGAACAATGCCTGTCGAGATTCCTCCCAATCTTGATCGTCCATAGCCCATTCTTCTTCTTCTACAACAACACTCCACCTTGGTTTTTGCGCTGAACTAGCACATGAGAGGAGATGGACCTCAAGATCTTCTGGCATGGAGACAATGGGTTTTGGCTCAGTAATCGGATGACATAGACAGTAGGGTTGAATTCAGTGGGGGTAAGGTTGTTTGTGGTAGAAGTAAGGGAGACTTGGCTAATTTGGTTGTTTTGTTTGTGACTGGGTAAGGGAATGGAAATGGTATTGGGTTTTTGGTTGGGAAGTGGAAGGGTTCCATTGTCCATAAGGTCTTGGACTCTGTGCCTGAGCCGGATACAGTTATTGGTGTGATGACTAGGCATTTGGTGGTAAGCACAGTAGCTGTTTGGGTCATGGTTGAAGGGAAGTTCTTTGGGTAATTCTCGAGGCTTCGAGTGGCTGAATGGCTTTTTTGTCTAGGAGCTTTTTGTACACTGTGGCCAAGGGAAAAGGAAGTGGGTTGAATTCTCTTCTTGGTTGGGGAACTATTTGCTGGAAACGTGACTGGGTTACAATTTGGTAGGCTGGTTCAACTTTGGCAGGTTTTGGGTTAGAAGGGCTGGCTTGGTTCTGATTGTAGTTGCTGGGTCCAAACAGGGTGTTGCTGTTGCCAGAGTAAACTTGTCTTGGTTTAGAGGTAAATTTGCCTTTCTCAAATATGCCACTTCGAAGAGCGTCTTCAATGGCCAGACCGGCTTCATAGAAAGTCTTGAAGTCAGCGGTGGTTTGAAAGACCACCAAGTGCTTGGCAAAATCTGGTTCTAGATTCCTTGTGATGATTCTCATTTTTTCCTTTTCTGAAGGTCGTTCCATCATTTGAGAGGCTTTTCCTCTCCATCTCTTGATAAAGTCAGCAAAGGACTCATTCTTGCCCATCTCGGTTGATTCCAAGTTCCCGGATAGTCATCTCAAGTTGAATGTTGTAGTTGTATTGGGCGACAAAAGCTGCCCCAATATCTTCCCATGTCTTCTTCTTGGAGATGTCCAAATTCAGAAACCAGCGTAGTGCGGGTCTAGTTAGGGTTTGCTGAAACATTTGACCCATCGCATCCTTCCCTACGTCATACATGGATAGAGTACCCACATATGTTTGTAAATGAGCCTTCGGATCACCACTGTCGTTGAACTTGTCCCAATCTATTGGCTTGAATCTGTCGGGGAGCTTTGCATCTGGGAAAAGGCACAACTTCTCCATATCAATTCCTGTAGCTGCTATCTTCTCTTGTTTCTGAACAGACTCCTCAAGTTTAGCTAGCTTGGTCAATACGGACTCCATGTTTCGGCCACTTGAGTCCCCTGCTGGTGGCGGGAGTTGAGAAGTTAATTTCTAAATCATGAGCATCATCTGGGTGATTTGCTTGGCATTGTTGGCTTTTTGCTCTTCCAGAGCATCCTTAAGAAGCTGGATTTTCATCTGTTTCTACCGACATAGCTGAGCTCCCGGTTGACTGTTCTGTTCCTGACTCAGTTCGAACTAATCGCTGTTCGGGGGTTCGAGTCCAACCCGGTATGAGGTTTTTCTTCTTTTTGCCAATGATTAATACTGAGGATACGCACAAATGGAGCTCAGGGGTGCAGTGTACAATGTATGTGCAAAGATGGGGAAAAGAATGATGCATAATGAAAGGATTGCCTCAATTTCCTTCTTATTTTGTTGGTTTTTTTTTGGGGGGGTAAATAAGCTTGAAAATAAAAGAGGCTAAACGAATTTACAGCCTACAAGGGGCATACCCCAGGAGGAAAAAAGAAAATGAAATGAAAAGAAAAGAAAAGAAATTGACCCGCTACTGTTAGAAATTGAGGCAACTGATGAAATGAAAAGAAATTGCCACTTTGCTACTGTTTGACCCGCTACTGTTAGACCTTCTGCTGTTTTACCTGCATCAATTGATTAGTATGTATTTGCGTATCTTGTATTTTACCCTACCTTCCCTCATGTAGCCCTTGTGGCCATCCCTTTTATTTCACGCATTTTTCTTTTCTTTTTCTTTTTTCTTTGTCCTCCCTGGGGTATGCCCCTTGTAGGCTGTACATTCGCTTAGCCTTTTTTAATTTCAAGCTTAATTACCCAAAAAAAAAAAAGAAATTGAAAATTAAGCCAAAAGGCTACAAAATCTACGATGAGTTCTAAAATGTGTTTCCTAGCCTTCTAAAGTAGAAGGACAAGAAACACATGACAAAATAGATGAGCACTAAGCGATTACAAAATCTTGAGTATCTTCAGATCATTCACACTTTAGCTTGAATTATTTAGAAAAGAGGAGACAGGCCCATTAATGTGATGCCATTGTGATGAGCTTATTGAATACTAGAACTCTTCCAATTGAATCTGATCCACACTGCCCGAGAATATCTCACGGGAAGCAGATGCTGGATGTCTTGAATATCTCACGGGTAACACTTGGGTATTCCTAAAATTTGAGCGGCATCTTGTTTGAACATGTAGCAACCCAAGGCTGGATGTCTTGAATATCTCACGGTTAGTATCTAGTGTATAATGGGAGGAAGCCCCCTCCCAGAAGGGGAACAAACATGCCAAGGGACACCCCCCTAGGCTAGGCATGAGGCTAGGTTAAAAGCCTTAGGGACAAACCCCCCAAGGATCAAACAATGAGCATGGACTTGAATCTAGACTTGTGGTATATGACTTGTATCTGGACTTGAACACAATGAGACTAACGGGCCGCAACTGCTGCAGCAGTGGGAGAGAGAACCACAGGGGTAATGAACCATAAACAAATGCAGCAGTCTGGGGTGCACTGCTGGACAGAGAACAATCTGAAGGAGGTAGCTACTGTGCAGCATGAACAGCAAACAGTAGCAGAGTAATGGCAGAAAACTAAGGGCAGAAATCTGTGGCACAATGGGGTTCTAAAGCAGCAGTATACAACACAGAGTTCAAAGCAACCCCAGATACAGCAACAATCAAGAGTAACAACAAATTGCAATAGTAGCAGCGGATTGCAACAGCCCTTGCAACCCGAATACCATCAATAGGTGCAACCTTAATGCAAAAGCATATACTTCAATGTTAAACGATCTAAGCATAAAGCATAAAGCTATGATACTAGCAGTAGCAGATTGCTAACAGCCCTTGCAACCCACATAACAACAAGGATAACATGCAATGATAACAGTATACTAGCAGAAGCAGATTGTAACAGCCCTTGCAACCCACATAACAACAATGAATAAGAGTTACCTCCCTTTTAACATTTGATATCATACTGTTTGCATATTGCAGATCCTAGTATATAGAAGAATAGCCTTCACACAAGCATATAGGGCCCTCAGGAATACTGTGTTGGTAAATTCCTTGTGATGGACCTGCAAACACACACTACCCAATTGGGCCATTAGAGCATAATCAGAATCAGACCCCGTCATATGGAATAGCCTGCCACTGGAGAACAATTAGTGCCATGAAAATAGTGATGATTATCCTGTCACACTTGCCACTGCATTAATAGAGGTGAGTAAAGGTTCAATTAGTCCCCCATTTAGTTAACAATCCATGACAATTATGACCTTGGGGAAGATGTTCCAAGGACAATAACCTGCACCTCACTAATGAATGGATTTTGTTGACCACAATAGGCACAGTGCAAGATATATTTTGAAAGTTACGTGCATTTCTTTCAATCCAAATCTGGTACATTGTAGCAGTGAACATCAATTTAAGGATTAAATTTTTTAGAGTTTTTAGAGTTTTGCCATTGAAGTTTGAGATATAAGTGATCCAGTCAACCCAAGTCCTAGAGGGACATCTGATATTGATATGAGTAAGCACTTCAGACCAAATTTGTGAGGTGAAAGGGCAATTAAAGAATAAGTGGTCATGAGTCTCCACACCAATACAAAAGCTACAACAAGAGACAGGAATTGTACCAAACAAAACCAGTCTGTCTCCAGTATAGAGTCTGTTATGGATAGCAAGCCATGTGATCATGCTACACTTAGGGATATGACCAGAGAACCAAATGTTTTTATGCCAGGGAACTTTGGGATAATGTGTTCTGAGTTCCTCCCAAAGGGAGGAAATTGTGAACTCACCATTAGAGTTAAGGACCCATCTATGATGGTCCTCCATTTCTTGGTTTGGCTTGGGCAAGGAACTCAAAGCAGCCCTAATTTCATTGAGCTCAAGGGTTTGGGTAATGGGGAAGCCCCAGTTGGAGCCTCTAATAATGGCATCCACAGTAGTATCTTTGGTGAGTCCAGAGTCATAAATAACTCTAGAACCAAATTTGTGGGCAATAGGACCAAGAGGGTGCCAATTATCAAACCATAGTGATGTGGTTCTACCATTGCCAATCACAACCTTAATGTAGGGTTGCACAATGGGTCTGAGATTGAGGAGCTTTCTCCAAACCCAGGAAGGTGAGTTGGGCATCTTGACATCCCAAAAACTCTTCCCTTTAAGCAAGTATGACTTAACCCATTGACACCACATAGATTGTTCCCCACCAGAGATAAGGAACCAGATGTGCTTAGCAATAGCAGCCTTATTCCAAATGAGGATAGATTTGAACCCAAGACCACCCTCCTATTTGGGGCAACACAAGTGCTCCCATGACACTTTGGCCCCAGTTTTTTTGAGGTCAAGACCAGACCAAAGAAAGGACCTTAGGATGGTCTCAACCTTTTTAATAACTTTCTTGGGAAGTATGAAGAGGGAGGACCAATAAGTTTGCATCGAGAAAAGGACATTCTTGATTAATTGGACCCTACCAGCATAAGTTAGGTCCCTATTGGTCCAGGTTTTGGTTCTTGAGGTGATTTTGTCAATCATGGATTTGCAATCAATATGTTTCAGCTTGGTGGACAGAAGTGGGACACCAAGGTATCTCACGGGTAAAAAACCTTCTTTGAAACCTAACATCTGGAGGATTTCCTGTCTGACAGAGTGTTGCACTCCAGAAAAGAAAACATTACTTTTCCCAAGACTAGGAGATAGTCCCGACAAGGATTCAAATTCATACAGAGAGTCCTGGATATGCTTGACTGAGCTTACTTCACCCTTGCAAAAGAGCATAAGGTCATCAGCAAAACACAAGTTAATGATTTTGGGTTGATTGCATCTCCAATGGAACCTAAAGTCAGGTCTAGTAGACCTATCCTTTAAAATACAAGTGAGAACCTCCATAACAATTACGAAGAGATAAGAGGACAAGGGGTCCCCCTGTCTGAGTCCTCTTGCACCCTTAATGTTACCAGTGGGCTCACCATTAATATTCAGTGTATAATTAGCTGTGGTAACACAAGCTTTAACCAAGTAATCATTTTAGGGTGGAAATTCATGCATACAAGTGTATCCCAAAGGAAATCCCATCTGACATTGTCATAGGCTTTCATGATGTCCACTTTCATGGCGCATTTGGGAGAGGAGGTGGATTTGTGGTATCCTTGCATAATTTCCTGTGTGAGGAAAATATTATCTGCAATTCTCCTGCCCTTAATAAATCCAAATTGGATTGGATCAATAAGAGCAGGAAGAACACTCTGAAGTCTCTTTGCTAGGATCTTGGCAATGCATTTGTACACAGTGTTACACCAAGAATATTTTGTTGGATATGCCATGATTTGTGAAAATAACGGTCGGACCAAAGGTTGCTTACGTATCCACAAAGGAATCAGGCCGTGACGTAGTTCGGGACTACAATTTTGGCTCTTTTTCTCAAAAGATTTTTTTTAATAAACGCAGCATTTTTACAAACTGACTCAACAGACTTGATAATCAAAGTACTAACAGACTCGATAGCAACAACAGACTCGATAATCAGAGCAACAACAGACTCGATAGCAACAACAGACTCGATAATCAGAGCAACAACAGACTCGATAATCAGAGCAACAACAGACTCGATAATCAGAGCAACAACAGACTCGATAATTAAAGCAATAGCAGACTCGATAATCAGAGCAGCAACAGATTCGATAATTAGAGTGCCAAGAATCACAAGCTGGCTTGATTCTTCAAAAGAAAACCCTGCTGGCTGGATTCTGTCAGTGCATAATCACATTTTGCTTTAGAAGCTATTTCTTAAAAAAGGGGCCCATCCGGGGATGTTGGCCTGGTTGAAGATCCCGTTTCATCCACCTTCTCTTTTCCTTTGCTGGACTTAGAGATTTCTTTTTCCTGATGATTCTCTCCAATGTACTGGCCTTTAAGTTGCTGTGGAGTCATGCCATCGCTGTTGAGAACACAATCTGCAAAGCATGCGTCGCACTCACAATCATCCCAGTATTTGTGACATGTGACTGGGTCTTCAAAATAATAGATAGGCTGCCCATTTGAGTCAAAGTATTTTATAGGGGGCATGATTGCAAACTGTCCATCATCTTGTTCCATAATCTTTTCTGGCATTGGCTCTGGTTCTTCTGGAAAGCAAAACTTCCACCCTTCATTTTTCATCCCGTTGGAGAGACATGCCAGGCAGGTTTGCATCTGCCAACAGACTAAGTTTCTCATCAAGTTCTCCTCCCATATGATCCTCTATTTTGAGTTTCCCTGGTTTGTGTTCTTCTGGTTTCACTGGTGGCTGTTCAGGTTGGACTTCCTCAATCATCCATGCGGGTGCTCCGTGGTGAGTGGAGAGCATGGACTTGAATCGGTTGTAGGGACCTCCAGACATTGTGACTACAAAGGAAAAAAAAAACAACATATTTCTTTCCTTTTTTTTTTCGGGAAAGAGAGCCAATTGTAGGAATGAGTTTTTTTTTTTTTTTTTGAAAGGATGTATATCCAACACAATGTGAAATTGTTCGGGGTGACCCTTACGATGACCTAAGGCCAAACTACTTTACAGATGCATGCTAAATGGAGGATGTATGTACATGAAATGATATGATACCCAAGGGTTGAGAGCTTCTCTCTCTAGAAATGGAGAGAGAATGCACTCCCCCCGGAAAAATTTCTACCCAAATTTTTAAATCAGGCCCTCAATCATCCTGATTGAAGGGCATATCATCCTATATTTCGAGATTCACAGCAAGAAGGGGCACTCAATCAAAAGGTATATCCACAGCAACTCGTTGCTCAAGGCTCAATCAAAAGGGGATCTGGATCCAACTCAAAATCTGGGTGGATGTGGGTTTCTCTTTGCTACTCAAACGGAGCTGGACCCATGATATTTATACACATAAAGATTTGAAGGTTTTCTGGTCCGAATCGTGGTTCCCACACCAAAATGGGGTCTAGACTGCATCTTATCTTTGGAAGGTCCAGCCGCTTAAGGAGGACGTCAGTGAAGTCCTCCTTGTAATGGTGAAAAATTCTAAGCACAAGTTTTGTATTCTTTAAAGAACAAGGTCAGATTCCTCATTTTTGGTTTACTTATTGGCTTTCACGGATCTGGAGTGTAGTGGTTTTGTAAGTCTCCAATTTACCGAGAATGTCAAATGCTTGGTGCATAGATTTTTCTCCAAATCTTACTGAATATGTAGTGTAATTAATGTTCGAATTTTTTTTTTTTTTTTGGATAAATAAGCTTGAAATAGAAAAAAGGCTAAGCGGATATACAACCTACAAGGGGCATACCCCAGGGAGGACAAAACAAAAGAAAGACAGAAAATAAAGAAAGAAAAAGATACCAAAAGGGATGGCCAACTAGGCAACATTGGGAAGGGATGACAAACGAATCTATTACAAAAAAGAGCCTATTTAAGCTATTGACAATGTGTTTCTAATCCATCTCATAGAGATGAAAGAGAAACACACAAAAGGTGGATACATATTTGTAGGTGAGTAATGACTAGGCGAACGACAAGCAGATTAAAAACTCCAATGCATGATCATTGGTCTTGACTTGCATTGCATGAGATGGGAAGATTGAGACCTCTGAATAGGACCTCCAGATGGAAGAGTTGATTGGAGTCCTTCACGAACAAACTAATTAAGTTTGAGCAGCATTTCGGCTGCTCAATGACAAAACTAGAGTTGCAGCAGTAGCAGCAGTTACACATTCACAGCAGCAGCAGCAGTAATACAGCAGCAGTGACCGTAAGAATCATAGCAGACATGGACCATTGGCTGGACATGTCAAAGAGACATTCAGAATTTGAATTTGTGGCTTGAAATGGACTACTGCTAGCTAAGGTTGTAGCCTAACAGTAGGAGTACCAGACAAGAGTAGGGAGGAAAGGCCTCCTCCCAGAAGGGACTAATACATGCCATGGGACAGCCCCCAAGGCTAGGCCAGAAATCTCAACATCGTGGATGCTGATCAGATACACAGCAGTCCAGATGATGCTACACAAGGAGAAATACTCTTCATATACTGTTGGGGAGAAGATTATAAAAATTTCGCCATGACCCGTTCGTAATTGGAGCACCCTCAAGGTGCCAGCCACTGCGAATACAACAGCAGCAGCTGAAAAAAGAAAAAAGAGAGGGGAAGAGGAAGAGATACATGCCATGGGACAGCCCCCCAAGGCTAGGCCAGAAACTCAACAATGTGGATGCTGATCAGACACACAACAGTCCAGAATGGTAAACAACTCTAAGTAATCCACTGGTAGGTACACAATGAAACAGGTAATCAAGCAAGTATCTATAGCAACAGCCCTTGCTATAGTTAAACATGAAGATACAAGAGCAAGCAAGTATGTAGGTTGCAACAGCCCTTGCAACCCACTTAATGTGCATAATCCGATTGCAAGCAAACAAGCATGAACTATAGCAACAGCCCTTGCTATAGTTTAACATAAAGATTTAAGTGCAAGCAAGTAAGTATAGAGTATACCTCCAGTAGTGTGCAGCAATGAGACCTTGTGTCCAGATGTGCACCTGTTTTGAGCTGTTAACATCTCAGTTCAACTGACATGGAGCTTAGGGAAGAAGCTTGTATGTAGCGTGTGCATCACACTCTTGCAAGTGGGATTGGTGGTGTTATGTGCAGACAACTTTCCTTAAATTGTGGATCTATACACCTTGTGGGCCACTAGGTTAAAGACGTCTGCCAAGGTCTTAAATGTACCGGAGTAGAAAGTCTAGAACTTTGGGACTTTGGGCCATCCACATATAGTTGTGTAGCATAAATGATGGGGTCCACACATTGTTGTTTTACTCGTGAATCATCTTCTGGTGTGCAAGGGAGCATTTTGTGGTTGGGCCTAATTAAATTATGTATTTTACTTGAATGGGCCCTCCACTTTCCAGCAAACAAAGTATGGGCCGAATTGTTTATCCAATGTTTTGGCCCACTCATGACATTATGTATTTTATTTAAGATATCAAAGGGGTGGCGCATCTGTAGTCAAATTTTCTACCACATGCCCATTTTCTAGAGATTGGGGTTTCGGTCCTAGTACTGCTGCTGACTTCCAAGCGTATTAGTTCTCTCTCATTATGTGTCGTTGGTGGCACGGTGGAGGAGGTAATACCATTTCGGCTCCTGGCGCATAGGTGAGTCTATCGCAGTACGGTAACTGAGCTCCGTCTCATGGGGATTAGCTCAGGAATATTGGATCTATTTTCTCCTGCTTGGTAATGGTTGTGCATTTAGAATTGGGTTGTGGCTGATTTACTCTAGGGCATTTGGCGTCTGGTGGAGATTGACTTCGGCCCGAGGGCGTGGTTACTTAGGTTGATGGGCCAAGTTTCTACGGGCTAGAGTTCTTCGAGGGGGACGGAGTATACTCTAGGGCTGGCCCTAGTCATGGTTCTGCCTTAGCACGGTTTGGAGGTCTCATCCACCTCTGACCCCGAGTTCCATTTGCATGGTACTGTTTTCATTACAAGGGGCACTTTTTGGATTTATTCCATTATCACATTTTATGGTTCTATTTTCTCCTACTTGGTGGTGGTTGTGCGATTGGAGTTTGGTTGTGGCTGTTTTCGGCGTTTGGTGGATATTGACTTAGGTCCGAAGGCGTGGTTACTTTGGAGTGATGGACCAAGTTTTTGCGAGCTGGGGTTCTCCGAAGGGGACGAAGTTTACTCTAGGGCTGACCCTAGTCATGGTTCTACCTTAGCACGGTTCGGAGGTCTCATCCACCTTCGACCCCGAGCTCCTTCTGCATGTACTGCTTTCATTACAGGGGGCACTGCTACATTTACCGGGTGTGGGTTGCTTGGATTAGGATAGTTGCACCGTTTGGTTGATTGTGTGTTCAGAGCCCGATGGCGGAGATTACCATTAGATGTGTTCTACATAGTGGTGACTTGGTTTTGTTTGATCCGGGGTTTATTCCTTGGGGCTGGCTCTGTTAGTCATGATCTTCAGCTTGGTTGGGGAACTCACCTATCTCTAGCCCTATCCTTAATATTATGCTGCACCGCGGGCTATCCTTTTACTTTTATGATCTTGCTCTATCTCTTTGGGGTGATTGCGACGACTATGATTTTCACGTTATCCTAGCCTTGCGAGTTGTGCACGACATTATTGCATTTTTGCTTATTTACACCTATGCTGGCGGGATGTGCCAGTACTACTCATTTTCCCACCCCGACGGGTTGTGCCGGGGATCACGCACTTTTTCTTTTCTTTTCATTTCTTTTCTTTTCATTTCTTTTCTTTTCTTTTCTTTTCATTTTGTCCTCCCTGGGGTATGCCCCTTGTAGGCTATACATTCGCGTAACCTCTTTTAATTTCAAGCTAATTTGCCCACAAAAAAAAATGATATGAACAGATTATACAGTTTAACAAGTAAAAAGCAATTAGCAGGTAAACAGGATATAACAGACGATCCTACCCTGCGGGCCCCTGTCCTAGGTTGGAAGGTACTATGGTTTACTATATGCAAAGGCTGAGTTTTGGTTTAAGGGGGTTCCCTGTTCAAAGTTTGGTAGAGAGTGGGTTGAGAGCTTCTCTCTCTAGAAATAGAGAGAGAATGCACTCCCCTTTCTCAACCCTACCAAAACTCTTCTGAAATTTTTACAAACAGCCCTAAATCATACTGATTCAAGGGCACATCAAACCTCTACGTGGTTTGATCAAATCAAGGCAACAATAGACACACAAAAGGGGGCGTTCTTTTCTGCCATTAATCATGCGAAAGTTTCTCCACTCTGCCATTACATCAAAACCCAATGGAGGACTCAGTACCATACAAGGGTTCCTATTGGCTCCCCCCAATTCAAAAGCTCAAAGTGCTGGAGTGTCTATGCGTCTGTACTCATTGTGCAAAAAGGCTCATCTGGGCAAAAAGGCAACCCTTCGAGGGGGCTCTGCCTTCTCTCTAGAAATTATTCTAGAGAGAGAAACAACAACAGCAAAAGGGGATTTGGTCCCTTTCAATCTACTGAATCCCTTCCTACTTCTATTAGCTAATCCACAATTTGTTGGGGCTCAGTTACCCGGCTCACCTTCACCTTCTGTTTAAAAGGAGATACCCTACTCCTACAAGATCCTGTTGTGAAACTCTCTACAAATCAGTTTTCCATTCTCGCTAAGTGAAGATGGTGTCACGGCGGTGGGAGCAATTCCCGTATGGTTTCTGGGTTTGGCGTGGGAGTTTACATGTCAATCTTGTTGAGTGGCGGTTCATCCTTTCAAACTGTCAGAGGAGCAACTGAGAACATCTGTTCACAACAAAAGGTTGCAGACTTCGATTACCCACAGAAATCGAGTACTTTGCTGCCAGACCATGTCAATCGAATACTGTTCGTCATCCAAAATGGGGTGTCATCCCCAAACGTATGAATTCTACTCAAGAATCCAGCAACATTTATGGGCATTTTCAAACTGAGTTTTTGGTTCAATAGCATGGCATCTATTGAAAAGCTTATGTGGAAGCATTTAAGTTCTGGGTCCTGATCTAAGCACCTGTTCTTCCTCTGTGTTCCAGTTCACCTCTGCTATGTGTCGATGGTGTCACGGTGGAGGTGGTTATACCACTATGGGTTCTGGCTCTGCATAGGTTGTCTACGGCTATATCGAGTTAGACCAACTCTTTTAGTTTCTACGAAGTAGCTTTTCTTTGGAAGTCCATGGAGTTCAATGTGGAGATATTCAGTTCAAATGGGTTCTCTGGAGAGAGGAATCAGGGGCTGTAGTCCGTAACCCCGCTTCATGTCCAAGTTCAAGTTCAAGATGATTGTGCAGTCAAGAAGAGGTTAGTGAGAACCTCATACTTAGAGTGTTCAATCATTTATTTAGACCATTTAAATCTGGAAATTCTGGGTTGATTGTGTAAATCTGGGAAATCTGGGTCGATGAAGATTAATGGTGTTCTGGAGAGGAAGAACCAAGTGGGCCCCACGGTGTGCATACGTCTCACGCGCTAGCAATGCGTTTGGTGAGATAATTACCCAAAAATGCAAATGTGTACCAATACCCAATATGCACCCCTGTTTTGTTCAAAAAGAAAGTGTTACATAACACCCAACAGGTTATTCGGTGGTCCAACAGGTTATTCGGTGGTCCTTTCGAAAGTGGATCACTTGACAACTTGACACATGCAGACTACTTTCCCATTAAATCACGCCTACTAAAGGGATGTGCAACAGCTATCTTTGCACCAGCCTTTCGGTCCAATCCTTCACAATTGGGGACAGCTATTCCCCATTTTTTCAATTGGTTTACTGCCGACCCAAGGCGCCTTGTGGAGCCTACTATCCCACCGTACGGATTCCAACTATTTTCATTTGTTTCGGATTTTGTTTGTCCCAGCGTAATAGATTTTATTGCTTTATGCTTATTGTACCCATTCCAGCAGGTTGTGCTGCATCTTATATTTTCCCACCCCGACGGGTTGTGTCGGGGAGTACGCAATTTTCTTTTCTTTCTTTATTTTGTTTAGTCCTCCCCTGGGGTATGCCCCTTGTATGCTGTACATTCACTTAACCCCTTTTAATTTCAAGCTAAATTATCCAAAAAAAAAAAAGGGGGTTCCCTAGACTAGAGCCAATATTTGCCTTCCAGTGCCAAGTTTACTGCATGGCAAAGGTCAAACGGTAGGCTGACTCATTATCGTCCGGGGTTTGCCGAGAATCTTGGGATGTCCTAACATCAGCAAGCCGAGTAGGGTAACCAAGACGCAACGGCGAGGCTTATCCAACATCGATGCACGTGCAATGCAAAAGTTTCACAACAAAAGTATTTTCGAAATCCCACAAACATTTTTCAAGTCTGGCTCTCTCTTAAATTAATTTTTATTTTGAAATTTTACTCAAGCAAACAACTGGGAAAGCTCCAGTCCGGATTGTCGGGCGTAGCCCTGTTACTTCACCATTCCTTTCTTGCGACCACGCGAGGCGTGTTCGTTTTGTCAACCTTTCAAGGGTCGTTTTACAAGTGTAAGATATCAAAATAAGAATTAATAAAAACGCATCCCCAGCAGAGTCGCCATTTTGTGGACGGTCGGATCCACGCGGCCCGGCGGAAAATATGTGGAAAAGATGAACAAAAATGAATAGAGTCGCCACCCGGGATTTATTTAGAAAATAATTTTTGGTACCCGAGAAACCGTTGAAGAGAATGACTCTTGTGCCGTTTTGAAAAAGGTTTGGTCTGCAAAAAGATTTTTTTTGGATTCGGAAGCCAAGTTACAGTCGGGGAAGGTTTTGTTAAAAAGCACCCCGCTCGCCCGGACAAATTCCGGTCTCTACTAAATATTTGTGGGATTTTTAGAAAGAATATTTTATTGCAAAACTTTTAACAACAATACAAACTACGAGTAACAAAAATAAGCAAGCAATTCATAGAATCATAACGGGAATAAAATGAAATACATGAACTTGATAATAAATAAGCAAAACTTGAGGGGGAACGCCGTAATATCAGCAGCTTAAAACCAGAAAACACGAAAACAGAGCACGATTCTGTTTGAAACAGGGGAGGGGCTCATTCCTCCAAAGGTTAGCCGCCCGGCCATCTCAGGTTGGCCGCTCGGCCAAGTATGTTGGCCGCCCGGCCAACATTTCTATGTTTTTTGGAAAATTTTGCAGACTGGAAGAACGCCTTGAAAACCTTTCTTTTGGAGAGAAACCAGCTCCTTTGTATTCAAAATAAACTTGAGAAGTATATTTTGAGAAAATTGTACCCCCAATGAGGTCGTACCGTGCGATAACGGAGGATACCGCCTGATACGGAACCGTAGGGATAAGTTTTGCGTGAAACAAGGTTATCCGAACCTAGGGATGATTACGGAAATCATCCCGAGTCCGGAATAACTCCCCTCATAATGCTGGAAATTTGGTTAAACAAACTGAGTTGTACCATTTCAGAACGAACGATTGAGCTATGAAAGTTTCGGGTTTCTCTTGAAAGAAACTTCAGATGAAGTGTTTCGATGATTTACTGAAAGAAGGAGGGAGAGGGTATGAGGAGAAGGGTTTAGAGAGAGTGGTTTGGCGGTATTTCAGAATACGGAGTAACAAATTTTGGTTTTCTGGTATTTTTTTTTTCCAGGGTGTATCTCTGTGTCGGTGTGTTTTTTTTTTTTTTGGAGCGGGGGCCGGAGGGGGATTATATAGCCGTGGAGGAGGAGCGCCAATGATGGAGAAAATCCTTCCGAAGATCTTCTTTTTTTCGCGATGATGATATTCCCTGCGCCAGGAAATATATTCGTCTGCGAAGAATCTCTGCAAAACAAGCTGTCCGATTTGACAACCAAGATTGGCTGCCCGGCCAACATGAGGAACAGTGGACCGCTCGGCTGTCAAACTGGACCGCTCGGCTAAACTGGTTATTTTATTGATTTTTTTGTGAGCTCTAATCGATCGTTCCGAGGTAACCTTGCACGTTCCTTTTCATCATAGGGGATGCACTTGGATTAAAATTGGGGTGTCTACATTGGGTGTTCCAAATTGGAGGGAATTTCGGCACCCTAGTTCTAATTAATTATTAAAATTTATTTTCCCCATCATTTTTAGTTCTGATGATGTCTTTTGAAAAATTATTTGTAATTATTTTTAAATGGTTTTTAATTTCAAGAAAATAATGATTTGAAAAAGAGATTATTATTTCTTCAAAAAGAAAAAGAAAGTATTCAAAAGAAGATATTTAAAATTGGAGAAAATAAATAAAACTAACTGAGAAAATATTTAAATAACAGAAAATAATAAATTTGATCCTATTCCCCCAGAATTGAAGAACTAGGGTTCTCCCAGAATTGGTGAACTAGGGCGCCCTAGTTTATTAAATATTTGAAAATTTCGTATTTTTCATGTAAAAAATATTTTTATTCCTTTTTTGTTACATTTTCAGTAAAATAAGTTGCATAAAATGATGATATTGAACAATAAAAATAAGAAAAAATAATTTAAAATCAAAATTAACTAAATTAATTTTGATTTGCAAAGAACTTGGGTGCCCCAAATTGGAGGGAATTTGGGCACCCTAGTTCTAATTAATTATTAAAATTTATTTCCCCACATTTTTAGTTCTAATGATGTCTTTTGAAAAATTATTTTTAATAATTTTAAAATGGTTTTTAATATAAGAAATTCAAGATTTGAAAAAGAGAGATTATTATTTCTTTGAAAAGAAAAATAAGTGTTCAAAAGAAAATATTTAAAATTGGGAAAAATAAATCAAACTATCTAAGAAATTATTTAAATAACAAAAAATAATAAATTCGATCCTATTTTGATTTGAAATAGAATTTAATTATTTAAAACAAGTAAAATGATAAAAATTATGAACTAGGGCACCCCAATTTGTGCATAACTAGGGTGCCCCATAATTGAAGAACTAGGGTGCCCCCAGAATTGGTGAACTAGGGTGCCCTAGTTTATTAAATATTTGAAAAATTCGTATTTTTGATGCAAAAAATGATTTTATTCCTCTTTTGTTACATTTCCAGTAAAAATAAAATGCATAAAATGATGATAATAAACAATAAAAGTGTGACAAAATAATTTAAAATCGAAATTAACTAAATTAATTTTTATTTGCAAAGAACTTGGGCCACCCAAATTGGAGGCAATTTGGGTACCCTAGTTCTAATTAATTATTAAAATTTATTTTCCCCCTCATTTTTAGTTCTAATGATGTCTTTTGAAAAATCAGTTTTTAATAATATTTAAACGGTTTTTAATTTTAAGAAAACCATGATTTGAAAAAGAGAGATTATTATTTCTTCAAAAAGAAAAAGAAGTATTCAAAAGAAAATGTTTAAAATTGGAGAAAATAAATACAACTAAGAAATTATTTAAATAACAAAAAATAATAAATTTGATACTATTCCCCACGAATTGAAGAACTAGGGTTCCCCCAGAATTGGTGAACTAGGGCACCCTAGTTTATTAAATATTAAATAATTTAGTATTTTTCATGTAAAAAAATAATTTTATTCCTCTTTTGTTACATTTTCAGTAAAATAAGATGCATAAAATGATGATATTAAACAATAAAAATGGGACAAAATAATTTAAAATCAAATTTAAATAAATTAATTTTGAATTGCAATAAACTTGGGCGCCCCAAATTGGAGGGAATTTGGGCACCCTAGTTCTAATCACTTATTAAAATTTACTTCCCCTCATTTTTAGTTCTGATGATGTCTTTTGAAAAATCGTTTTTAATAATTTTAAAATGGTTTTTAATGTAAGAAATTCAGGATTTGAAAACGAGAGATTATTATTTCTTTGAAAAGAAAAAGAAGTGTTGAAAAGAAAATATTTAAAATTGAAAAAAATAAATCAAAGTAACGAAGAAATTATTTAAATAACAGAAAATAATAAATTTGATCCTATTTTGATTTGAAATACAATTTAATTATTTAAAACAAGTAAAATGATAAAAATTATGAACTAGGGCACACCAATTTGTGCATAACTAGGGTGCCCCAGAATTGCAGAACTAGGGTGCCTCCGGAATTGGTGAACTAGGGCGCCCTAGTTTATTAAATATTTGAAAATTTTGTATTTTTGATGTAAAAAATGATTTTATTCCTCTTTTGTTACATTTCCAGTAAAAATAAAATGCATAAAATGATGATAATAAACAATAGAAGTGTGACAAAATAATTTAAAATAGAAATTAACTAAATTAATTTTTATTTGCAAAGAACTTGGGCAACCCAGATTGGAGGTAATTTGGGCACCCTAGTTCTACTTAATTATTAAAATTTATTTTCCCCCTCATTTTTAGTTCTGATAATGTCTTTTGAAAAGTCATTTTTAATAATTTTTAAACGATTTTTCATTTTAGGAGAATCATGAGTTGAAAAAGAGAGATTATTATTTATTCAAAAAGAAAAAGAAGTATTCAAAAGAAAATGTTTAAAATTGGAGAAAATAAGTAAAACTAATAAGAAACTATTTAAATAACATAAAATAAAAAATTTGATCCTATTCGCCCAGAATTGCAGAACTATGGTTCCCCCAGAATTGGTGAACTGGGGCACCCTAGTTTATTAAATATTTGAAAATTTTGCATTTTTTATGTAAAAAACGGTTTTATTCCTCTTTTGTTACCTTTTCAAAAAAATAAAATGCATAAAATGATGATAATAAATAATAAAAATGCCACAAAATAATTTAAAATCAAAATTTACTAAATTAATTTTGATTTGCAAAGAACTTGGGCGCCCCAAATTGGAGGGAATTTGGGCACCGTGGTTCTAATTAATTATTAAAAAAATTTTCCCCCTCATTTTTAGTTCTGATGATGTCTTTTGAAAAATCATTCTCAATAATTTTAAAATTGTTTTTAATTTTAAGAAAATCATGATTTGGAAAAGAGAGA
Organism: Vaccinium darrowii; assembly: GCA_020921065.1. Lineage (NCBI taxonomy): Eukaryota > Viridiplantae > Streptophyta > Magnoliopsida > Ericales > Ericaceae > Vaccinium > Vaccinium darrowii. The sequence continues at coordinate 24,255,239 of CM037162.1, read as the reverse complement.
TTATTATTTCTTCAAAAGAAAAAGAAGTATTCAAAAGAAATATTTAAAATTGGAGAAAATAAATAAAACTAGCTAAGAAAATATTTTAATAACAGAAAATAATAAATTTGATTCTATTCCTCCAGGATTGCAGAACTAGGAGGCCCCAGAATTAGTGAACTAGGGCGCCCTAGTTTATTAAATATTTAAAATTTTCATATTTTTGATGTAAAAAATGATTTTATTCCACTTTTGTTACATTTTCAGTAAAAATAAAATGCATAAAATGGCGACAATAAACAATAAAAGTGACAAAATAATTTAAAATCGAAATTGACTAAATTAATTTTGATTTGCAAAGAATTTGGGCACCCCAAATTGGAGGGAATTTGGATACCCTAGTTCTAATTAATTATTAACATTTATTTTCCCCCTTATTTTTAGTTCTGATGAAGTCTTTTGAAAAATCATTCTCAATAATTTAAAAATAGTTTTTAATTTTAAGAAAATCATGATTTAGAAAAGAGAGATTATTATTTCTTCAAAAAGAAATAGAAGTATTCAAAAGAAAATATTTAAAATTGGAGAAAATAAATATAACTAACTAACAAATTATTTAAATAAAAGAAAATAAAAAATTTAATCCTATTCCCCCTGAATTGCAGAACTAGGGTTCCCCCAGAATTGGTGAACTAGGGCGCCCTAGTATATTAAATATTTGAAAATTTTGTATTTTTGATGTCAAAAATGATTTTATTCCTCTTTTGTTACATTTCCAGTAAAATATAATGCATAAAACGATGATAACAAATAATAAAAATGCGACAAAATAATTTAAAATCGAAATTAACTAAATTAATTTTTATTTGCAAAAAACTTGGGAGCTCCAAATTGGAGAAAATAAATAAAACTAACTAAGAAATTATTCAACTAATAGAAAATAATAAATTTGATCCTATTCCCCCAGAATTGAAGAACTAGGGTTCTCCCAGAATTGGTGAACTATTTTTATTCCTCTTTTGTTACATTTTCGGTAAAATAAGATGCATAAAATGATGACATTAAACAATAAAAATGCGATAAAATAATTTAAAATCAAAATTAACTAAATTAATTTTGATTTGCAAAGAACTTGGGCGCCCCAAATTGGAGGGAATTTGGGCACCCTAGTTCTAATTAATTATTAAAGTTTATTTTTCCCCTCATTTTTAGTTCTGACGATGTCTTTTGAAAAATCATTTTTAATAATTTAAAATTATTTTTAATATTAGGAATTCATGATTTGAAAAAGAGATTATTATTTCTTTGAAAAGAAAAAGAAGTGTTCAAAAGAAAATATTTAAAATTGGGAAAAATAAATCAAACTAACTAAGAAATTATTTAAATAACAGAAAATAATAAATTTGATCCTGTTTTTATTTGAAATACTATTTAATTATTTAAAACAAGCAAAGTGATAAAAATTAAGAACTGGGGCACCCCAATTTGTGCATAACTAGGGTGCCCCAAGAATTGCAGAACTAGGGTGCCCCCGGAATTGGTGAATTAGGGCGCCCCAGTACATTAAATATCTGTAAATTTTGTATTTTTTATTAAAAAAAGGATTTTATTCCTCTTTTGTTTCATTTTCAGTAAAATAAAATGCATAAAATGTTGATAATAAACAATAAAAATGTGACAAAATAATTTAAAATCGAAATGAACTAAATTAATTTTGATTTGCAAAGAACTTGGGCGCCCTAAATTATAGGGAATTTGGGCACCCTAGTTCTAATTACTTATTAAAATATATTTTTCCCCCTCGTTTTTAGTTCTGATGATGTCTTTCGAAAAATCATTTTAAATAATTTTAAAATGGTTTTTAGTTTTAAGAAAATCATGATTTGAAAAAGAGAGATTATTATTTATTTAAAAAGAAAAAGAAGTGTTCAAAAGAAAATATTTAAAATTGGGAAAAATAAATAAAACTAAGTAAGAAATTATTTAAATAACAGAAAATAATAAATTTGATCCTATTGTGAACACCCCGCGGGAATGTCCACGAAATTGATTGTGGTTTTGGAAAACGGTTTTGATTGATTGACTGGAGTCGCCATCCGGGTTTGAGACCGTACCCGAGAAACCAATTGAAAAATGACTCTTTTAGCCTTGGGACGAAAAATGTTTTCACCGGTCTTTTAAAAATGAGATTTCTACAATCCGTATACAGATAGTTGTGGGGAGAAGATGGGAGTTGAGAGCTTCTCTCTCTAGAATCTAGAGAGAGAATGCACTCCTTTTATCTCTCCATCATAATTTTTACAAGAAACCAACAATCTGTTTGGTTTTAAAGATTCATCAAGTGGATTTGTTCCACTCCTACCATCCGTCCAAGGGGTTCCAAGCACCCACACCTGCAATTCCTTCAAGTTCTGTGAGTTCCCTCACAGTTCTACAATAGGGGTCTGATTCTTCATACGTCTAAACCATCAACTGATGGTGTTTACAAAACTTGGCAAGGAAAACTGTAGACACCCCAAAATGAGGCTCCCGTACATTTTTATCCCCGATGATGAAAGGAAATACCCGGAAAGCCTCTCGGATTGAAATTCTTCAAGTCAACAAAGTCAATAGTACCGCACGGTACTCATCTCTCACGCACGGCACAGCCCAAGTCACGTACGGCAGCTTTTTGAATTTTGGCGGTCAGGTGTGCCGTACGGCACAGTAAGTGTGCCGTACGGCACTGTCATGCATAAACCGACTTTCTGCAGAATCTCCAGCAGCCCCTTTTGTTGACAATCGTCCCCAAACCTCATCATGGTTTCTTGCACCAGAGAAAGGCTACATAATAGCTATGATTGCAAGAGTGGGCACCAAGTTTACTTGAGGTGCAATCGGTTCCCATCGCCTATATATACCCGATTGTTTGCAACGGAAAATAGACGGGGGAAAAATTGTGAAGAAAAATCATGAAAAACCCTCTCTAAATTCTGTCAAACTCTCTACCCATTCCATATCCCAATTACTACTCTCACAAATCAATCCCATAACTATTTCAATCTCTCCCAAAAGCAAACTCAATCAGGAAACTCAATCCTCTGTTATCGGTCCCAAAGCCATGAGCTTACCATTCAAAATTTGATCAAGTTCTGGTCGCCAACCATCCTTGCTGCAGCAGCAAAGTGAAGTTGGAGTCAAGAGGAAGTTCAAGCTGCGTTCAAAAGATCAAGAAGGAATTTCAATCTGTGAGTTTCCCGCCGGAGGTACGATCCCGTTTCGCCAAACTTCTTAGCTTTGGTATCCTGAGGGGAGGGGTACCAAGTGTGGAATGATCTTCCATATCATCTCCACATTTGGTATGCCCATGTTACATCAAAAATCAGTTTGATTCGTGATCTCCCGGTTGCGTCATATGGTGAATTTTACGCATCGTATGGAGCAACCTAACGAGGAGGAACAATTTCTATTCAAACATATCATCTTCCAGTTCAAAGTAATTAGTTTTGATCAAGTTTTCATGCCTTGAATGTGCCTACATTTCATTCTTTTCGAAAAATCAAATATCAAACTGTTTGTGAAGTAAACAGTGCCGCACGACACTCCTTCTGTACCGCACAGTACACTTAGTGTGCCGTACGGCACACTTGGAAAATCAAAATTTTTAAATCATTTTCCAGTAACAGTAGGGTTATTTCTTGTTGGTTTCTTGGTTATTATTGCTGTTTTTAGTCATATATAATTGTTTATTGTTTATTTACTCAAAGTTCGGCAATAAAATGTTTTCTATAAATCCACAAATGTTTAGTAAAGACCGATTTTAATCGGGCGAGCGGGGTGCATTAAAACCCTTCCCCGTTCGTAACCTGGCTCCCGAACCCGAAACGAATCTCTGGTTTTCAAATTGTTTTCTAAAGTCATTTTCTCAATCATCCTTCAAATTGGTTTCTCGGGTCCCAAACCATTTTCCAAAAACCCGGGTGGCGACTCTATTTTCAAATCAATCATCAACAAACCGGCGTGGAGGTCGACCGTCCACAAAAACTCAAAAGGGAGAGTCTCACGCAAACTTGTGGGTTCTTCTACATCAAAGGGAGTTCATCCTCCCCAATCTCCTATGGGGTTCTTCCTCATTTTTCGGTTCTATGTGTTTTCTATCCTTTGAAGACCGTGGAACAATGGAACTGGTAAATATCATTCCACCGTTGAACCACCCACCTGAAATCCTTCCTACAGAGGCACTTGAGATTTATGGGTCTTTCGAACACGGCTTTCCACTGCGGCTAGTTCCTCCCGTTAGGCGTCGTTGGTGGCACGGCGGTGAGGGTAATACCACAACCGGTTCTTGCTGCTAAGGTATGCTTAGAGAGGAAGATCCTAATCTCTTTTATTCGTCTGTAGGAGCTGGAGATAAGGTGAGTTGTTGATTCGGTCATAGCTGTTTTCTGGGTTTACCTGGAAGTAAAATTGGAGTAGAAGGAGAGAGTGAGATCCACTCTCTCCCATGCAAGTGGGCTAATTGGTTCTTAAGCAACCTGTGCAAAAGTCTTTCAGTGGTTCAAAAAGTCTATTGGTGGACCAACGGATAAAGGACCAAAGTGTGTTCCAAGTTCATTTCTGCCATTGTGTCCTTTAATTGGACTCTACACGTAAAAGTTCTCTGGAAGGGATAGTATGCAGCTGTAAAGTGAGCCTTGGTCCCACTTGGGCGTTCAGCTGTAAATCCAAAATACACGCCTATTTTTGTTCAAAATTGGTAATACATCTGTGTAGCTCCCCTGCTGTGCAGCAAGGCCACTCGGTGGTCAAATCACACATGGGTCCTAGTGGTGCCCACTTGCCCTTGGGGCCATTACACGCAATTGGCAGTGTGCAAAGTTGGGCAGTACGCCCGAAAATCAAATGGGGGCTCTGTACCCAATCGCGATATTTTGTAACTTTTGGAAATGTTAAGCTGGCTTTTATGCCCATTGTTCCTATCCTGGGGGGTTGTGCCAAGGACCACAAATTTTCCCACCCTGGCGGGTTGTGCCAGGGAACACGCATTTTCTCGCATTTTTTTTCCTTCTTTATTTTCATTTTGTCCTCCCTGGGGTATGCCCCTTGTACGCTGTACATTCGCTTAACCCCTTTTATTTTCAAGCTGAATTACCCAAAAAAAAAATGAGATTTCTCAGGTCCGGGAGCTAGGTTACGAGAGAGGAAGGAATTTAAAGCACCCCTCTCGCCTGGCACAATCACCGGTCTCTACTCAATACTCAAAGGATTTTGAAAACACTGTTTAAGTGGGACTTTGATCACAAATTCATACAAAGGCACATAAATGCGTCAAGAAGACTAATGAAATGAATGTGAATGCTTGTGCTTGTGTCATGCAGGGATGTTCAAAATGCATAAGACACTGAAACTTTGTTGAACCATGCTTGTACTGCCTTGGAAAGCCCTAAAAAAATCAACCACCAATATTGCATCACCACACCTCGATCATTGGCTGGACACCTGGATTAAGCAGATCCAGGTGCCTGGAAGCTATGTAGGCGCCTGGAAAAGGACACTCCAGGCGCCTAGAGTGATTGTGGGCGCCTGGATTCAACCAGTGCAAGCGCCTGGAATGTGAACCTGTACAGCTTTCCTCCAACTCAAGTTTCTGATCAAATGATAAGTGCAACTCCTAATGCTTATTCATACATGAACATTGTGATGTTTAAGACTAGTTTAAACCAAATGATCCACAAGATCAACTCCATGATATGATGTGAACTCTGAAAACCTTGATTTTAGAATGCTTATGAATGCAATGAGACATGTCAAACTAATTCCTAGGTATACATCATGCTCTTTCATACATATGATAAATCTCTAAATGAGTTTATGGCTAATAAAGAAAAAGAAAAAGGGATAAGATGAATTTAATCATGAAATGCTTTGAAAAGCCATGTGATGGTTTTAAATGTCCACAATGCACCCTATTCACTAGATGCGATACTTCTGATGTAGTTTGAAACCAACAAAATATGTCATGCAATTAAAATGCAAAATCACCTCTTTTAATCAACAACTTGCTTTCAAAATTTCATTAACCATGCTTTACAGTAGCCTTCTAGATCATGCAGTGTTATTAAGGAAGACAAGTGATCAGTTAATACTTCAAATGATCAAAAGGAGTGTTGAGAAAACAAGAACATAGCAACATAAGCGGAATCCAGGTGCCTACACTATGTGAATCCAGGCGCCTGGACCCAGTGCAGGTTGTGATGAAACTTCTTTTCTATAACATTTAAGACCTTTTCCAAGCCCTCAACTAGTACAAAGAACTAGTGGGAGCTTAGATGATGTCCCCTCAGGGCCCTTGAGCACTATTTTGGTAGAAAATCTACCTTTTGGAGCTTGATTGAACTTTGGAAGCTAACTTGGGGCAAGTTTGGCTATTATTTGATGCTTGATTGAGCTAGGATTCTATTTTCTGGAAAGGTAAAGATCTGATTGCTTTGGTTTTTGATTAAGTTTGATGGTGGATGGTTGAAATATGAAGATTTTGGTGATGAAAGATGGGTTTATGGGCTAGAAAAGGGTGAAAGGGAGAGGAGCTGTTTGAGATTGCTATTTCTGGACCAATTTTTCAACAGGGTAGCAGTATAGGATGGGGGAGAGTTTCAGCCTCTTCCAAATGAGAGAGGAATGGGGTGTTTAAATAGGCATAAAAGGTCCAAAATGGACTCTTAGGATAGCTTAGGGGTCAACTAGGGATTCACCTATTTTCCCTTCACTCTCTCTCAGAAAATTCCTCCAAAAATCCTCTTCAAAGTTCAACAAGACGCTCCTTCTCTCCCATTTCACCTTGGGGATCAAGTATCTAGAGTGAGTCCGGGCGCCTGGAATTGGGGAGTCCAAGCGCCTGGATTGAGTTTGGGCACCTGAAATAGGAATCCAGGCGCCTGGATTGAGTATGGGCGCCTGGAATAGGGTAATCCAGGCGCTGGACTGGGAGACTGCACAATAATCCAATTTTCGCGGGGCCATTCCGGGTGCTACCAAACTTCGTTTTGTGCATGGTTTGAAGCGTTGAAAATCTTGTCAAGTCTACTTTCTAACGCAAGTGGTTTGAACCCAATATGATTTGTACATCAAAATATAGGACCATTTTACCCTCAAAAGGTCGAGAAAATAAGTCGTTTTGGTAAAACATGCATATCTCCCTCATTTCAAAATAGATTGGGACACATTATATATCAATAAAGAGGGTTTTGAATGTACTAGAAGGTGGTGTAGGCTCGGGTTAATTTTGAAGAGATTTTGGAGGGGTTTCCAAGTTCACAATCAAGTCTCGCGTGCACTTATCAGGCATTTTCATCATCGGGGATGCTTGACAAGTTTCTCGGGTCAAAATCGGGGTGTCTACAGTTGCCCCTCTTGGATGGAACTATGTATCATTGCTTGATACGAGCTTCATTTGAGACAGAGACATCCCAATTCGTTCCCTGAGTCTTTCTCAAGCTACAAAGGAAAACATTAAAATCACAGGTCATGCCACTTAGGTTGCCTACGTACCCCATTGTAGGGATCAGACCGGCGTAGTTCTTGGGGGCATGTGCAAACAAATTCAACGGGTTTTTCCGGCCCGCTAAATAATCAACACAAGAATCAACGAGTTTTCCTGGCCCGTCAAACGTTAGACAAACAAATCATGTGAATCAACGAGCCTTCCCAGGTCCAAACAATGCAAACGAAATCATCAACGGGTTTTCCTAACCCATAAGATCATGAATTTGGTGCCCCAGTTAGGCAGCTTGAATGATTGAATGTGCCAGCTAGGGGACTAAAATGATTGAATGCACCAACTTAAAAGTTGTCCCTCAGGACGATTGAGACTTAAGACGATTGATTAAAAACTATCCCGTAAGACGATTGATTCAAAAGTTTGTCCCTCATGAAGATTGGTTTAAAAGTTTGTCCCTCAGGACGATTGATTTAAAAGTTGTCCCTCAGGACGATTGGTTCAAAAGTTTGTCCCTCAGGACGATTGATTTAAAAGTTGTCCCTCAGGACGATTGGTTCAAAAAACTGTCCCTCAGGATGATTGGTTCAAAAGTTTTTTTTTTTTTTGGTAAATAAGCTTGAAATAGAAAAAAGGCTAAGCGGATATACAGCCTACAAGGGGCATACCCCAGGAGGACAAAAGAAAACAAAAGAAAGAAAAGAAAACAAAAAAGGATGGCCAACAAGGCTACAATGGGGAGGGGTAAGGGACTAAATTAGAATAGGCTAAAGCCTAGTAACATGAAATGGTAGCTAAATGTTTCTAGGCCATCTGAGGAGATGGAGGAGAAACATTCAAAAAGGAACTGAACAACTGAGTTGACTTTAGCATGAAATCAAAAGGAACCAACATGATCTCATTGAAGCTTGAGCATGCATAGTAACCGGCCGCAAGGTGTAACCATCCGAGTGCATGATCATCAAACACAAATAGGCTGCGTGACCGCAAGGTGTAACCACAACAATAAGGTACAACTGCACCCTATATGGGAGGACGCCCCCTCCCCAAAGGGATCATACATGCCTAGGGACAACCCCCCAAGGCTAGGATAAATCAAAGCGATCATGTAGAGTAATGTAAATTCCTAGCTACAACAGCTCTGCCCAAAACAATGGCAGCCCACAAGTTCAAACATTCCAGAAAATGAAGTATCTAGAATCAAGTATGGTGGCAAGTATCAAGCATCATACATATGGTAGCAAGTATCATGCATATAGAAGCAAGTGCTGGTGCAAAGTGGGACCAGCTACATAATCAAGTAACGAAATGCGAAGTGCAATAGCAACAATAGCTACGATTAATCTGTGACTTCAAGAGTTCCAAGAGGATGTAACAGTATCAACATGGAAAATCCAGCTAGGATACTGGCATGATCCTCACCGAGAGGGTGCATGGAATGTAACAGCAGCAATTTCAACCTGATCTGTGGCCGAGCAGCAGCAACAAAATGTATCAGCAGAACATGTATGGATTCCAGATGCAGACTATAGCAACTGAAATGTAGCAAAGCATTGAAAGAATTAGAACAAAACAAGTCTTAAAGTGCAACCAAATCCCAGAAAAATTTGGTAGCACTTTGCTTGTTTTTTTTTTTTTTTTTGGGTAAATAAGCTTGAAATAGAAAAAGGCTAAGCGGATATACAGCCTACAAGGGGCATACCCCAGGAGGACAAAAGAAAACAAAAAGAAAAGAAAACAAAATGAAACAAAAAGGATGGCCAATAAGGCAACAATGGGGAGGGGAAGTGACTACAAAAGAATAGGCCCAGATCAACAGTACACTACACAGAAGGCAGCAATGCTCAAGATGGAAGACCAAATTCAAGTAGAAGTGCAGCAGCAGTAGTATAACCCAGAATAAGCAACGCTGCCCAGAATCTACCAACAAATAGTAACCACTGAGAAAAGGAATAAGGTAACAAACCAATCATAGCTAGTAGTAATAGAAGAACACCCATAGCTTAACAGCAAGCCTGCATACATGAGTTAATCCTGCAATGTTCTCACCATACTGTCCTTAAATTGGACTGAAACCTGTGGATCACCAATTTGATGCAAGGCTGCCATTTGAAGCATGAATACTTGTCACCTGCATACACTATCTTCCCAACTGGGCCATTAAATCATAGACAAACCACTGCTTTTGGTTAAGTAATCTGAACCAACCTGCCACTGGAAAATAATTAGTACATGGAGATAGTAGTGATGGTAGCAAAACAAATAGGGAACCACTTTGATTAAATGCCTCTATGCCACGCACTTACTATTTAGGTTCAAAATTAATGTTCCATGTTTCACACAAGTATAGAGGGCCTTTTGGAATTTTATTAGGTGACAACAATCTGCATCTAATATCAGTACAAACCTTATTCACCACAAATGGAAGTGTGAATATTCTAAAATTTTCTAAGATTCCTTTCAATCCAAATGTGATAGAGTGTGACAGTGAAGGATAACTTGATTAAAGTGCTTCTCAAACCTCGCCCTTTATTAATTGAGAGAAGAGAGCCAAAGCTCTGAAGAGATTGGGGCTGCCATGAGAGATGGGATTTTAGAGAAACCTCATCCCAAACTTTCTTAGTAAAGGGACAGTTGAAGAAGAGATGATTGTGATTCTCTTCCCTGGAACAAAAACTACAACAAGAAATGTCCTTAATTCCAAAAAAGGACTAATCTATCATCTGTAGACAGTTTATTTTGAATGACAAGCCAGCTAATCAAGCTGCATTTGGGAATGTGAGAAGGAAACCAAACAATGTGGCTCCATCCAATATTAGGGAAATGGGTTCTGAGTTGCTCCCAAAGAGAGGAAATAGTAAATAAACCATTATTGCTAAGGGTCCATCTACAGATATTCTGTATAGGGGAGGGGTGTGTGATTACAGGAAGGGCATCCCTGATTTCATTTAATTCCCATGTTTGTGTGATAGAGAATTTCCAATGATTAGCCCTGGTCAAGATGTTGGAAACTTTGGCATCATCAGGTAGTTCAGAATCATAGATGATACGATTGCCAAATCTCTCAACCAATGGGCCCAAGGGATGCCAGTTGTCATGCCACAGAAAAGTGGCACCACCATCCCCAATTTGATAAAGGATGTAGGGTTGAATGACACCACATTGACTGCTCTCCTCCTGAAACAATGTACCATATATGCTTAGCCATGGCAGCCTTATTCCATACTTGGAGGGATTTAAATCCAAGACCCCCTTCTTTTCTTGGAGAGCACAAGTGTTCCCAAGAGACCTTAGCACCAGTCTGCTTGAGTTCAGGGCCAGTCCAAAAGAAGGCTCTAAGGATTGATTCAACTTCCTTAAGTACCTTTTTGGGAAAAATGAATATAGAAGACCAGTAAGTTTGCATTGAAAACAACACTGACTTAACCAACTGGACTCTACCTGCATAAGAAAGGTATTTGTTGGCCCAAGACTTGGTACGACTTGTGATTCTATCAATGAGAGCTTGATAATCAATGTATTTTAATTTGGTAGATATGAGAGGAACTCCCAAGTACTTGACTGGAAGAGTCCCTTCATTGAACCCAAGGGTTTGAAGAATTGAGTTTTTGATTGATGTTGGAACCCCAGAAAAGAATATATTGCTCTTTCCCGGGCTAGGAGTTAATCCAGAAAGAGAGGCAAACTCATTAAGAGCAAAGAAAGGGTTAAATCGGTGACTTTCTACAGAGGGTTGAGAGCTTCTCTCTCTAGAAATAGAGAGAGAATGCACTCCTCTTAAGCTCCTATCAAATTTTTCAATCCACCAGACAATATGTTTGGTTCTCTACAATCTGTTTTCAGATTATCATCTACGTCATTCACAAAATTAGATGGGGAAACACGGCGACAATCTGATCGGATTGGTTGGTCCTATCAATAAATGGATCCCTCTATCATCACCCAAGCTTATTGTACAACAGCCCTTGTACAACAGCCCAAGTGATGATCAGTACAACAGCCCTTGTACTGAAAATATGGAGCTATTTGACTGATAGAAGGCCAGGCGAGTCTCTTCCCCGCTCCATTTGGAGGGTTGTCAGATTATCTCAAGGTGTTCACCAAGTTTCAACCATGGAGCTCAGCCATGGAGTTCACGCCAGCTTGAGCTCCTTTTCGGGTGAGTTCTGGGGTGGGTCGTCCCAAATATAAAGGATCCATGGAGGGGTTTCACGCATTACGAATCTGAGCTCTAGTTCTTGACAGCCGCTGTTCTTCCTCGCGTATCAGTTCTCCTCCTCTATGTGTCGACGGTGTCACAGTGGAGGGGGTAATGCCATTGCGGACCCTGGCGCAGCAGGTAAGGCTATGGCTATTTCAGATCTGGGTTCCTCTATTATGCGTTGGTACTGTTTTTATTGGAATCCTTGAGCTCCATTCGTTTGGGGCTATTTTACATTAATCTAAGCCATTTTAATCAACAATTTCCGTGCAAACCTGGAATTTTCGTGCAAACCTGGGTTTATCGAGAGCTCTTGTTCTACACACTCTTCATGGGGAAGAAGATGGTGGGGCCCACGGTCCAACTGTTTCATCTCGAGTATTTTGCAGCAACACGGTCAAATCGTTTTGGTCTAATAAGTGGGGCCCATGGCTTAATGTGGAACCATTGTGGTATTACCGAGATAGGCTGGAACCTTAGGTTCCAGCGGTGCAAGTCTGCCAGCCGTTTGATTTTATTGGAAAAGGTTGATAAAATGCCTTAAAGCTGTCCCCGATTTAGATCCATGCGTGATGGTTCTATGTGGGGCCCAACATTATGGAAAATGGAAGTTGTTTTTGTCTCAAACAATTGTTTGAAGTGTGAGTGGAGTACAACTGTCCCTTTGCATCACTTCTACACATTACGTATCTGCAAGTTACAAAAGTGCTTTTCAAGAATACACTTTGAGCATGTGCTGGCATTAATTCTTGATACATGGGGCCTGGTGCACGGAAAAGGCCAAGAGGAGAGGGTTTAACACATGAGTGCTAGATTGCTGGGGCATTGTGCCCGTATACCGATCAATTGGCCATTGTGCCACACTATCAATTTGGGTCCACCTCAAGTGGAAACCACAGTATCAACTACGGTTTATTTAATTTTGCATTTGCTTAATTATTCCTACCCTAGCGGGTTGTGCTAGGACCTCCAAATACCCACCCCGGCGGGTTGTGCCGGGGAGTACGCAATTTATTTTTCCTTTATTTTTTTTCCTTTATTTATTTTTATTTTTATTTTTATTTTGTCCTCCCTGGGGTATGCCCCTTGTAAGCTGTACATTCGTTTAACCCCTTTTAATTTCAAGCTGAATTACCCAAAAAAAAAACTCATTAAGAGCACTTTGAATGCATTGGATGGAACTCAACTCACCTTTGCAGAAAATCATAAGATCATCAGCAAAACAGAGATTGATGATCTTAGTTTTGTCACATCTCCAATGATAGTGAAAGTTGGAATTAAGTGATTGTTTTCTAAGTAGTTGGGTGAGGATTTCCATAACAATGACAAAAAGGTAAGAGGATAACGGATCACCTTGCCTCAAACCTTTTTTGCCGCTTGATCTTGCCAATAGATTCACCATTAATACTCAAAGAATAATTAGTAGTGGAAACACAAGCCTTGATCCAATTGATCATAATAGGATGGAAATTCATGGAATACAACACATCCCACAAGAATTCCCATCTAACATTATCATAGGCTTTCATTATATCAACTTTCAACGCACACTTGGGGGTGGGAGAGTGTTTGTGGTAATCCCTCATTTTTTTTTTTGGGTAAATAAGCTTGAAATAAAAAGAAGGCAACAGAATATACAGCCTACAAGGGGCATACCCCAGGGAGGACAAAAAGAAAGGAAAAGAAAAGCGAAAAGATGGCCATAAGGCAATGAACAACAGGGCAAATAAAACCTATCTACAGGGTGTTTCGCTCCTATCTATCAGAGAGGAGAGAAACACCACACAAAAGGATATAATAAGGAAAATACAATAGCCAATTTGCAATAGCAACACACAATAGCCTAAAGAGCATGATCTTGATGTGAACTTGTATGATCTCTGCCAGCACAAGCTTGGATCTTGGATTATAGCAGTAACAGAATATGAACAGCTACAGCAACAGTGAGTAACAGCAGAAACTGCTGAAACAATTTGCAGCAGTTTGCAGCAGAAATAGTAACAGAAGTGAGATAGCTGCAGCAGCTAAGGATCCCAGCATCAATAGTAACAGCAGAAACTGCTGCAGCTGCAGCTTGCAGCAGTAACAGATGCAGCAGTGTACAGCATCAGAAACAGTGAGATAGTTGCAGCAACAGAAGTGAAGGGACATGGAGAGATTCTGGAATGACATATCCTGAGCAATATAGATGCAACGGCACTTCATATGGGAGGAAACCCCCTCCCCAAAGGGGTCATACATGCCAGGGGACAACCCCCCCAGGCTAGGCACAGGAGGAAGCCCCCTCCCAAAAGGGATCAGACATGCCAAGGGACAACCCCCCTAGGCTAGGCCCAATTCACTATTGAGTAGATCACCTCATCCTAACAGAATTTGGAAAGCATCTTATTTGAAAATGTGGTATCTCAGGTGAATGACCCTATCCAGTACATTTCAATAAAAGTGGATTGCAACAAACAACAACAAAAGTAACAATAAGTTGCAAAATAGTGGATTGCAACAGCCCTTGCAACCCAAATAACATCAATAAAGCACCATGCAATTTAGGCTTAAAGCAATAACACTAAGAGTTACAACAGGTTGCAATAGTAGTGGATTGCAACAGCCCTTGCAATCCATAAAACATCAATAAAGCACAAAGCAATCTATGCATAAAGCAATAACACTAGCATCAACAATAGTAACAACAGATAGTAATAATAGAGGATTGCAACAGCCCTTGCAACCCATGACATCAATGTAACACAGAAATCCTAGATTTTCATACCTCACTTGAAGAGCCAAACAAAATTACCAGACTCACAAGGTGCAAAGAAGTGCTCCTTCACCTGAATAAGGAACCTGCATACCCAACTTTCCCAACTGGGACATTAGAATATAGCTCACAGAATCTCACCCCAAATTTGCCAACATCCCGCACTTGCAACATCCCTCATGATTTCTTGAGTGAGGAAAATATGGTCTGCAATCCTCCTACCCTTGATAAAACCAGATTGAACATGGTCTATGAGATGAGGTAGGGCAGCTTGAATCCTATGTGAAAGGATTTTAGCAATGCACTTGTAAATTGTGTTGCAACAAGATATAGGTCTATAATCTCCAACTTTGGAAGGGTTGGGGACTTTAGGAACAAGGGCAATGCTAGTAGCATTAGCCTTAGTGAGTAGTTTACCAAACCTAAAGAAGTTTCTCACAGCTGAGGTAACTTCGTGACCAACCACATCCCAGGTTTTGTGAAAGAAGCTTGCATTGTAGCCATCTGGGCCAGGGGCCTTGTTTGGGTTCAGAGACATGAAGATTTCCTTGATCTCCTTATTGGAAACTTCAGTGATCATGGCATGTCTCTGAGCATTAGAAAGCCTAGAGGCAACCAATTGGTTAACTCTAGAGGCCTCTGAATACTGTGTGGAGTGGGGAGTACCAAGCAGACTAGTGTAGAAATCTACAAAGGTACCTTTGGAGGAAATTACTCCAGCTTCGTTCTCTCGTTAAGCCATTTATTTATTTATTTTATTTTATTTTTTTGGGTAAACAAGCATGAAATAGAAAAAAGGCTAAGCGGATATACAGCCTACAAGGGGCATACCCCAGGAGGACAAAAAGAAAACAAAGGAATGGAAACAAAAGAAAAGAAACAAAAGGATGACCAACAAGGCTACAATGGGGATAAGGAGAACTAAATAAGAACTAGTTACAAAACTATAAACTAAATGTTGCTAAGCCATCTAAGGAGATGGGGGAGAAACATCCAAAAGTGAGTATATCTGGGAGTAGCATCAAGTACCAACTGGACTTGAACCTGCTTGATCATAAACCTAGATGCTAGAGACTTGCACATGAGACTTGAGACTTGAATCTTGAAACTGAGAGTAAGCCTTGGAGTAACTTGGGATGAACTTGAAGTATTGAGCCTGCTTGATCATAAACCTAGATGCTTGAGACTTGAACATGAGACTTGAAACTTGAATCATGAAACTGAGAGTAAGACCTTGGAGTAACTTGGGATGAACTTGAGAGTGTTGAGCCTGATAAAGTAACAGGCTAGAATAGAGAGGAAAGGCCCCCTCCCAGAAGGGACTAAAACTTGCCATGGGACAGCCCCCCTTGGCTAGGCCAGGAATCTCAACATCGTGGATGCTGATCAGACACACAACAGTCCAGATGATACCAACCTACTCTAATCAGTCACACAATAGTCCAAAAGTGCAGCAGTAGCACCGTACATCAATATAGCATTGTGGCAGCAGTAGTAAAGTGCAAAATATTGAACAAAAATTTAAGCTAACAAAGAACAAAATATGTTGATTGCAACAACCATATTGCAATTCAAAATTAATTTAGTTAATTTCAATTTCAAATTATTTGGTTGATTATTGGATAAAATTTAATGAAAAAATATTATACAAAGTATTATTCTTCTTTGCAACTAAAAATTAATTTAGTTAATTTCATTTCAAATTATTTTGTTGTATTTTTACCGTTTATTATCATCATTTTATGCATTTTATTTGGTTCATTATTGCATAAAATTTCATGAAAAAATATTATACAAAATGTTATTCCTCATTGCAATTCAAAATTAATTTAGTTAATTTTGGTTTCAAATTATTTTGTCGCATTTTTTCCGTTTATTATCATCATTTTATGCATTTTATTTGGTTGATTATAAAATAAAATTTAATGTAAAAAAGTTATTCCTCATTGCAATTCAAAATTAATTTAGTTAATTTCAATTTCAAATTATTTTGTCGCATTTTTACTGTTTATTATCATCATTTTGTGCATTTTATTTGGTTGATTATTGCATAAAATTTCGTGAAAAAATATTATATAAAATACTTCTCTTTTTTGCAATTCAAAATTAATTTTGTTAATTTCGAGTTCAAATTATTTGGTTGATTATTGCATAAAATTTCATGAAAAAATATTATACAAAGTATTATTCTTCTTTGCAACAAAAAATTAATTTAGTTAATTTCGATTTCAAATTATTTAGTCGCATTTTACCGTTTATTATCAACATTTGATGCATTTTATTGGGTTCATTATATCGTAAAGTTTCGTGAAAAAATATTAAACAAAATATTTCTCTTTTTTGCAATTCAAAATTAATTTAGTTAATTTCAATTTCAAATTATTTGGTTGATTATTGGATAAAATTTAATGAAAAAATATTATACAAAGTATTATTCTTCTTTGCAACTAAAAATTAATTTAGTTAATTTCATTTCAAATTATTTTGTTGTATTTTTACCGTTTATTATCATCATTTTATGCATTTTATTTGGTTGATTATTGCATAAAAAAATATTATACAAAATATTATTTTTCATTGCAATTCAAATTTAATTTAGTTAATTTTGATTTCAAATTATTTTGTCGCATTTTCACTGTTTATTATCATTATTTTGTGCAATTTATTTGGTATCGATACAGCTTTAAGGGGTATCGATACCGAGCTCTTTCGGCCTGACATTTCAAAATCCAACCTCCAAGCCTTGTTTCCCGCGCCTTCACCTCAAGCCATGCACACACACAAGCCAATCGCCAATATACCTGGAAAACTCACAGAAACACCAAGAACACCAATGTGCACGCATTAAACGGAAAATAACCATTAAACCGCACGTCTAACACGCTAACTCCCCCTACTTAGGCGCTTATACTTACAATATTGCGCGCCTATCATTATTCGTCTTTGCAACTCAAAATTAATTTAGTTAATTTCGATTTCAAATTATTTTGTCGCATTTTTACAGTTTATTATTATCATTTTATGCATTTTATTTGGTTGATTATTGCATAAAATTTCATGAAAAAATATTACACAAAATATTATTCTTCATTACAATTAAAAATTAATTTAGTTAATTTCGATTTCAAATTATTTTGTCACATTTTTACTGTTTATTTTTATCATTTTGTCCATTTTATTTGGTTGATTATTGCATAAAATTTCGTGAAAAAATATTATACAAAATATTTCTCTTTTTTGCAATTCGAAATTATTTATTTAATTTCGATTTCAAATTATTTGGCTGAATATTGCATAAAATTTCATGAAAAATATTATACAAAATATTATTCTTCTTTGCAATTAAAAATTAATTTAGTTAATTTCGATTTCAAATTATTTTGTCGAATTTTTACCGTTTATTATCATCTTTTTATGCATTTTATTTGGTTTATTATTGCATAAAATTTCATGAAAAAATATTATACAAAATATTATTCCTCATTGCAATTCAAAATTAATTTAGTTAATTTTGGTTTCAAATTATTTTGTCGCATTTTTTCCGTTTATTATCATCATTTTATGCATTTTATTTGGTTGATTATAAAATAAAATTTAATGTAAAAAAGTTATTCCTCATTGCAATTCAAAATTAATTTAGTTAATTTCAATTTCAAATTATTTTGTCGCATTTTTACTGTTTATTATCATCATTTTGTGCATTTTATTTGGTTGATTATTGCATAAAATTTCGTGAAAAAATATTATATAAAATACTTCTCTTTTTTGCAATTCAAAATTAATTTTGTTAATTTCGAGTTCAAATTATTTGGTTGATTATTGCATAAAATTTCATGAAAAAATATTATACAAAGTATTATTCTTCTTTGCAACAAAAAATTAATTTAGTTAATTTCGATTTCAAATTATTTAGTCGCATTTTACCGTTTATTATCAACATTTGATGCATTTTATTGGGTTCATTATATCGTAAAGTTTCGTGAAAAAATATTAAACAAAATATTTCTCTTTTTTGCAATTCAAAATTAATTTAGTTAATTTCAATTTCAAATTATTTGGTTGATTATTGGATAAAATTTAATGAAAAAATATTATACAAAGTATTATTCTTCTTTGCAACTAAAAATTAATTTAGTTAATTTCATTTCAAATTATTTTGTTGTATTTTTACCGTTTATTATCATCATTTTATGCATTTTATTTGGTTGATTATTGCATAAAAAAATATTATACAAAATATTATTTTTCATTGCAATTCAAATTTAATTTAGTTAATTTTGATTTCAAATTATTTTGTCGCATTTTCACTGTTTATTATCATTATTTTGTGCAATTTATTTGGTATCGATACAGCTTTAAGGGGTATCGATACCGAGCTCTTTCGGCCTGACATTTCAAAATCCAACCTCCAAGCCTTGTTTCCCGCGCCTTCACCTCAAGCCATGCACACACACAAGCCAATCGCCAATATACCTGGAAAACTCACAGAAACACCAAGAACACCAATGTGCACGCATTAAACGGAAAATAACCATTAAACCGCACGTCTAACACGCTAACTCCCCCTACTTAGGCGCTTATACTTACAATATTGCGCGCCTATCATTATTCGTCTTTGCAACTCAAAATTAATTTAGTTAATTTCGATTTCAAATTATTTTGTCGCATTTTTACAGTTTATTATTATCATTTTATGCATTTTATTTGGTTGATTATTGCATAAAATTTCATGAAAAAATATTACACAAAATATTATTCTTCATTACAATTAAAAATTAATTTAGTTAATTTCGATTTCAAATTATTTTGTCACATTTTTACTGTTTATTTTTATCATTTTGTCCATTTTATTTGGTTGATTATTGCATAAAATTTCGTGAAAAAATATTATACAAAATATTTCTCTTTTTTGCAATTCGAAATTATTTATTTAATTTCGATTTCAAATTATTTGGCTGAATATTGCATAAAATTTCATGAAAAATATTATACAAAATATTATTCTTCTTTGCAATTAAAAATTAATTTAGTTAATTTCGATTTCAAATTATTTTGTCGAATTTTTACCGTTTATTATCATCTTTTTATGCATTTTATTTGGTTTATTATTGCATAAAATTTCATGAAAAAATATTATACAAAATATTATTCCTCATTGCAATTCAAAATTAATTTAGTTAATTTTGGTTTCAAATTATTTTGTCGCATTTTTTCCGTTTATTATCATCATTTTATGCATTTTATTTGGTTGATTATAAAATAAAATTTAATGTAAAAAAGTTATTCCTCATTGCAATTCAAAATTAATTTAGTTAATTTCAATTTCAAATTATTTTGTCGCATTTTTACTGTTTATTATCATCATTTTGTGCATTTTATTTGGTTGATTATTGCATAAAATTTCGTGAAAAAATATTATATAAAATACTTCTCTTTTTTGCAATTCAAAATTAATTTTGTTAATTTCGAGTTCAAATTATTTGGTTGATTATTGCATAAAATTTCATGAAAAAATATTATACAAAGTATTATTCTTCTTTGCAACAAAAAATTAATTTAGTTAATTTCGATTTCAAATTATTTAGTCGCATTTTACCGTTTATTATCAACATTTGATGCATTTTATTGGGTTCATTATATCGTAAAGTTTCGTGAAAAAATATTAAACAAAATATTTCTCTTTTTTGCAATTCAAAATTAATTTAGTTAATTTCAATTTCAAATTATTTGGTTGATTATTGGATAAAATTTAATGAAAAAATATTATACAAAGTATTATTCTTCTTTGCAACTAAAAATTAATTTAGTTAATTTCATTTCAAATTATTTTGTTGTATTTTTACCGTTTATTATCATCATTTTATGCATTTTATTTGGTTGATTATTGCATAAAAAAATATTATACAAAATATTATTTTTCATTGCAATTCAAATTTAATTTAGTTAATTTTGATTTCAAATTATTTTGTCGCATTTTCACTGTTTATTATCATTATTTTGTGCAATTTATTTGGTATCGATACAGCTTTAAGGGGTATCGATACCGAGCTCTTTCGGCCTGACATTTCAAAATCCAACCTCCAAGCCTTGTTTCCCGCGCCTTCACCTCAAGCCATGCACACACACAAGCCAATCGCCAATATACCTGGAAAACTCACAGAAACACCAAGAACACCAATGTGCACGCATTAAACGGAAAATAACCATTAAACCGCACGTCTAACACGCTAACTCCCCCTACTTAGGCGCTTATACTTACAATATTGCGCGCCTATCATTATTCGTCTTTGCAACTCAAAATTAATTTAGTTAATTTCGATTTCAAATTATTTTGTCGCATTTTTACAGTTTATTATTATCATTTTATGCATTTTATTTGGTTGATTATTGCATAAAATTTCATGAAAAAATATTACACAAAATATTATTCTTCATTACAATTAAAAATTAATTTAGTTAATTTCGATTTCAAATTATTTTGTCACATTTTTACTGTTTATTTTTATCATTTTGTCCATTTTATTTGGTTGATTATTGCATAAAATTTCGTGAAAAAATATTATACAAAATATTTCTCTTTTTTGCAATTCGAAATTATTTATTTAATTTCGATTTCAAATTATTTGGCTGAATATTGCATAAAATTTCATGAAAAATATTATACAAAATATTATTCTTCTTTGCAATTAAAAATTAATTTAGTTAATTTCGATTTCAAATTATTTTGTCGAATTTTTACCGTTTATTATCATCTTTTTATGCATTTTATTTGGTTTATTATTGCATAAAATTTCATGAAAAAATATTATACAAAATATTATTCCTCATTGCAATTCAAAATTAATTTAGTTAATTTTGGTTTCAAATTATTTTGTCGCATTTTTTCCGTTTATTATCATCATTTTATGCATTTTATTTGGTTGATTATAAAATAAAATTTAATGTAAAAAAGTTATTCCTCATTGCAATTCAAAATTAATTTAGTTAATTTCAATTTCAAATTATTTTGTCGCATTTTTACTGTTTATTATCATCATTTTGTGCATTTTATTTGGTTGATTATTGCATAAAATTTCGTGAAAAAATATTATATAAAATACTTCTCTTTTTTGCAATTCAAAATTAATTTTGTTAATTTCGAGTTCAAATTATTTGGTTGATTATTGCATAAAATTTCATGAAAAAATATTATACAAAGTATTATTCTTCTTTGCAACAAAAAATTAATTTAGTTAATTTCGATTTCAAATTATTTAGTCGCATTTTACCGTTTATTATCAACATTTGATGCATTTTATTGGGTTCATTATATCGTAAAGTTTCGTGAAAAAATATTAAACAAAATATTTCTCTTTTTTGCAATTCAAAATTAATTTAGTTAATTTCAATTTCAAATTATTTGGTTGATTATTGGATAAAATTTAATGAAAAAATATTATACAAAGTATTATTCTTCTTTGCAACTAAAAATTAATTTAGTTAATTTCATTTCAAATTATTTTGTTGTATTTTTACCGTTTATTATCATCATTTTATGCATTTTATTTGGTTGATTATTGCATAAAAAAATATTATACAAAATATTATTTTTCATTGCAATTCAAATTTAATTTAGTTAATTTTGATTTCAAATTATTTTGTCGCATTTTCACTGTTTATTATCATTATTTTGTGCAATTTATTTGGTATCGATACAGCTTTAAGGGGTATCGATACCGAGCTCTTTCGGCCTGACATTTCAAAATCCAACCTCCAAGCCTTGTTTCCCGCGCCTTCACCTCAAGCCATGCACACACACAAGCCAATCGCCAATATACCTGGAAAACTCACAGAAACACCAAGAACACCAATGTGCACGCATTAAACGGAAAATAACCATTAAACCGCACGTCTAACACGCTAACTCCCCCTACTTAGGCGCTTATACTTACAATATTGCGCGCCTATCATTATTCGTCTTTGCAACTCAAAATTAATTTAGTTAATTTCGATTTCAAATTATTTTGTCGCATTTTTACAGTTTATTATTATCATTTTATGCATTTTATTTGGTTGATTATTGCATAAAATTTCATGAAAAAATATTACACAAAATATTATTCTTCATTACAATTAAAAATTAATTTAGTTAATTTCGATTTCAAATTATTTTGTCACATTTTTACTGTTTATTTTTATCATTTTGTCCATTTTATTTGGTTGATTATTGCATAAAATTTCGTGAAAAAATATTATACAAAATATTTCTCTTTTTTGCAATTCGAAATTATTTATTTAATTTCGATTTCAAATTATTTGGCTGAATATTGCATAAAATTTCATGAAAAATATTATACAAAATATTATTCTTCTTTGCAATTAAAAATTAATTTAGTTAATTTCGATTTCAAATTATTTTGTCGAATTTTTACCGTTTATTATCATCTTTTTATGCATTTTATTTGGTTTATTATTGCATAAAATTTCATGAAAAAATATTATACAAAATATTATTCCTCATTGCAATTCAAAATTAATTTAGTTAATTTTGGTTTCAAATTATTTTGTCGCATTTTTTCCGTTTATTATCATCATTTTATGCATTTTATTTGGTTGATTATAAAATAAAATTTAATGTAAAAATGTTATTCCTCATTGCAATTTAAAATTAATTTAGTTAATTTCAATTTCAAATTATTTTGTCGCATTTTTACTGTTTATTATCATCATTTTGTGCATTTTATTTGGTTGATTATTGCATAAAATTTCGTGAAAAAATATTATATAAAATACTTCTCTTTTTTGCAATTCAAAATTAATTTTGTTAATTTCGAGTTCAAATTATTTGGTTGATTATTGCATAAAATTTCATGAAAAAATATTATACAAAATATTATTTTTCTTTGCAAGTAGAAATTAATTTAGTTAATTTCGATTTGAAATTATTTTGTCGAATTTTTACCGTTTATTATCATCATTTTATGCATTTTATTTGGTTGATTGTTGCATAAAATTTCATGAAAAAATATTATACAAAATATTATTCCTCATTGCAATTCAAAATTAATTTATTTAATTTCAATTTCGAATTATTTTGTCGCATTTTTACCGTTTATTATCAACATTTTATGCATTTTATTTGGTTCATTATAGCGTAAAGTTTCGTGAAAAAATATTAAACAAAATATTTCTCTTTTTTGCAATTCAAAATTAATTTAGTTAATTTCAATTTCAAATTATTTGGTTGATTATTGGATAAAATTTAATGAAAAAATATTATACAAAGTATTATTCTTCTTTGCAACTAAAAATTAATTTAGTTAATTTAATTTCAAATTATTTTGTTGTATTTTTACCGTTTATTATCAACATTTTATGCATTTTATTTGGTTCATTATTGCATCTAATTTCATTAAAAAATATTATACAAAATATTATTCCTCATTGCAATTAAAAATTTATTTAGTTAATTTCAATTTCAAATTATTTTGTCCCATTTTTACTGTTTATTATCATCATTTTGTGCATTTTTTTTGTTTGATTATAGCATAAAATTTCGTGAAAAAATATTATACAAAATATTATTCTTTTTTGCAACTAAAAATTAATTTAGTTAATTTCGATTTGAAATTATTTTGTCGCATTTTTACCTTTTTTTTTGGAACACGTCAAGTATATCATATCAAAACGCCATCCGGCACTGATTACAACGAAATACATGAATGAAGCCCTAACCACTAGCAAGTGAAATGAGAACGGCAATAGGCTTACTAGGCCACCGACTCGCTGACACACCTGCCGAAGCAGACCCGACGCCTAGGGGACGGAATGATGAATCCGATTCAAGTGGTAGTGGTAGAGAATCCAAAGGATTCCCAGCCCCATCCATAACCCCATGCAGCTCAGAGTAATCGGTAACAAACAAAACAGAAACACAGAAACTCAACAAAACAAACAAAACAAAAATTAACTAACCAGAAACTCAACAAAAACAGGTGCATCCGAAAACCCATTGATACGCCTCACTGAGTGTCACTGAGCCTTACCGAGTTCCAAATCAGAGAACCCACTGAGTCGCCCCACTGTGTATCCCGAGTCACGCCGAGTTTCACCGAGTTTCACTGATTAGTCGCTACCCCGGATGAGAAACAAGCTTCCATAGCCGCCACCCGTGGCATCGGAGAGCTTTATTAGCCGGGGGGGCCAAGGCACCCAAAATCAACCGGTTGTCAGATCCAAAAACATCTCGAGGAGAGGAACGGTGGAGGTATAGGGGGGTCGAGATCTGAACGGGAACGGGGGAGGGGGGTTTGAGGTCTGGAGAGTGGTCGGTTTTCCGGTGAGGGGGTGTGGGGGGAAAGGGCAGAGATTGATGATGGGTTTCTGGCGGTGGGGGATGATGAAACCGGCAATAGATTGATGATGGGTGTCTGGCGAAAGGTGGGGAGGAGGGGTGGGGCGGAGAGGCGGCAGCCCCACCCCTCAAAACTCAAAAAAAGAAAACGAGGGTTTGATTTTGATGGGTCGAAAAGGAAGAAAGGAAAAGAAGAAAGAAGGGATGGAGGGGAGAAAGAGGGATGGAGGGGAGAAAGAAGAAAGAAGGAGGGAAGAGAGAAGGCCGGATGGGGAGGAGCCGGCATAAATTTATGCATTTTATTATCATCATTTTATGAAAACGAGCCGGCATTTTATTATCATCATTTTATGCATTTTATTTGGTTGATTATTGCATAAAACTTCGTGAAAAATATTATACAAAATATTTCTCTTTTTTGCAATTCAAAATTATTTATTTAATTTCGATTTAAAATTATTTGGTTGATTATTGCAAAAAATTTCATGAAAAAATATTATACAAAATATTATTCTTCTTTGCAAGTAGAAATGAATTTAGCTAATTTCGATTTCAAATTATTTTTTCGCATTTTTACCGTTTATTATCATCATTTTATGCATTTTATTTGGTTGATTATTGCATAAAATTTCATGAAAAAATATTATACAGAATATTATTCCTCATTGCAATTCAAAATTAATTTAGTTAATTTCGATTTCAAATTATTTTGTCGCATTTTTACTGTTTATTTTTATCATTTTGTCCATTTTATTTGGTTGGTTGTTGCATTAAATTTCGTGAAAAAATATTATACAAAATATTTATCTTTTTTGCAATTCAAAATTATTTATTTAATTTCGATTTAAAATTATTTGGTTGATTATTGCAAAAAAAATTCATGAAAAAATATTATACAAAATATTATTCTTCTTTGCAAGTAGAAATTAATTTAGTTAATTTAGATTTCAAATTATTTTGTCGCATTTTTACCGTTTATTATCATCATTTTATGCATTTTATTTGGTTGATTATTGCGTAAAATTTCGTGAAATAATATTAAACAAAATATTTCTCTTTTTTGCAATTCAAAATTAATTTAGTTAATTTCGATTTAAAATTATTTGGTTGATTATTGCAATAAATTTCATGAAAAAATATTATACAAAATATTATTCTTCTTTGCAAGTAGAAATTAATTTAGTTAATTTCGATTTCAAATTATTTTGTCGCATTTTTACCGTTTATTATCATCATTTTATGCATTTTATTTGGTTGATTATTACGTAAAATTATGTGAAATAATATTAAACAAAATATTTCTCTTTTTTGCAATTCAAAATTAATTTAGTTAATTTCGATTTCAAATTATTTGGTTGATTATTGCATAAAATTTCATAAAAAAATATTATACAAAGTATTATTCTTCTTTGCAACAAAAAGTTAATTTAGCTAATTTCGATTTCAAATTATGTTGTTGCATTTTTACCGTTTATTATCAACATTTGTTTCATTTTATTTGGTTGATTATTGCATAAAATTTCATGAAAAAATATTATACAAAATATTATTCCTCATTGCAATTCAAAATTAATTTAGTTAATTTCAATTTAAAATTATTTTGTCGCATTTTTACTGTTTATTATCATCATTTTGTGCATTTTTTTTGTTTGATTATAGCATAAAATTTCGTGAAAAAAATATTATACAAAATATTATTCTTCTTTGCAACTAAAAATTAATTTAGTTAATTCCGATTTCAAATTATTTTGTCGCATTTTTACCGTTTGTTATCATCATTTTATGCATTTTATTTGGTTGATTATTGCATAAAATTTCATAAAACAATATTATACAAAATATTATTTTTCATTGCAATTCAAATTTAATTTAGTTAATTTCGATTTCAAATTATTTTGTCGCATTTTCACTGTTTATTGTCATCGTTTTGTGCATTTTATTTGGTTGATTATTGCATAAAATTTAGTGAAAAAATATTTAAAAAACTATTTCTGTTTTTTGCAATTAAAAATTAATTTAGTTAATTTCGATTTCAAATTATTTGGTTGATTATTGCTTAAAATTTCATGAAAAAATATTATACAAAATATTATTCTTCTTTGCAACTAAAAATTAATTTAGTTAATTTCGATTTGAAATTATTTTGTCGCATTTTTACCGTTTATTATCATCATTTTATGCATTTTATTTGGTTGATTATTGCATAAAATTTCATGAAAAAATATTATACGGAATATTATTCCTCATTGCAATTCAAAATTAATTTAGTTAATTTCGATTTCAAATTATTTTGTCGCATTTTTACTGTTTATTTTTATCATTTTGTCCATTTTATTTGGTTGGTTGTTGCTTTAAATTTCGTGAAAAAATATTATACAAAATATTTATCTTTTTTGCAATTCAAAATTAATTTAGTTAATTTCGATTTAAAATTATTTGGTTGATTATTGCTTAAAATTTCATGAAAAAATAATATACCAAATATTATTCTTCTTTGCAAGTAGAAATTAATTTAGTTAATTTCTATTTCAAATTATTTTGTCGCATTTTTACCGTTTATTATCATCATTTTATGCATTTTATTTGGTTGATTATTGCGTAAAATTATGTGAAATAATATTAAACAAAATATTTCTCTCTTTTGCAATTCAAAATTAATTTAGTTAATTTCGATTTGAAATTATTTGGTTGATTATTGCATAAAATTTCATAAAAAAATATTATACAAAGTATTATTCTTCTTTGCAACAAAAAGTTAATTTAGTTAATTTCGATTTCAAATTATGTTGTTGCATTTTTTCCGTTTATTATCAACATTTTTTTTCATTTTATTTGGTTGATTATTGCATAAAATTTCATGAAAAAATATTATACAAAATATTATTCCTCATTGCAATTCAAAATTAATTTAGTTAATTTCATTTTAAAATGTTTTGTCGCATTTTTACTGTTTATTATCATCATTTTGTGTATTTTTTTTGTTTGATTATAGCATAAAATTTCGTGAAAAAAATATTATACAAAATATTATTCTTCTTTGCAACTAAAAATTAATTTAGTTAATTCCGATTTCAAATTATTTTGTCGCATTTTTACCGTTTGTTATCATCATTTTATGCATTTTATTTGGTTGATTATTGCATAAAATTTCATAAAAAAATATTATACAAAATATTATTTTTCATTGCAATTCAAATTTAATTTAGTTAATTTCGATTTCAAATTATTTTGTCGCATTTTCACTGTTAATTATCATCGTTTTGTTCATTTTATTTGGTTGATTATTGCATAAAATTTAGTGAAAAAATATTTAAAAAACTATTTCTGTTTTTTGCAATTAAAAATTAATTTAGTTAATTTCGATTTCAAATTATTTGGTTGATTATTGCTTAAAATTTCATGAAAAAATATTATACAAAATATTATTCTTCTTTGCAACTAAAAATTAATTTAGTTAATTTCGATTTGAAATTATTTTGTCGCATTTTTACCGTTTATTATCATCATTTTATGCATTTTATTTGGTTGATTATTGCATAAAATTTCATGAAAAAATATTATACTGAATATTATTCCTCATTGCAATTCAAAATTAATTTAGTTAATTTCGATTTCAAATTATTTTGTCGCATTTTTACTGTTTATTTTTATCATTTTGTCCATTTTATTTGGTTGTTGCATTAAATTTCGTGAAAAAATATTATACAAAATATTTATCTTTTTTGCAATTCAAAATTATTTATTTAATTTTGATTTAAAATTATTTGGTTGATTATTGCAAAAAAAATTCATGAAAAAATATTATACAAAATATTATTCTTCTTTGCAAGTAGAAATTAATTTAGTTAATTTCGATTTCAAATTATTTTGTCGCATTTTTACCGTTTATTATCATCATTTTATGCATTTTATTTGGTTGATTATTGCGTAAAATTTCGTGAAATAATATTAAACAACATATTTCTCTTTTTTGCAATTCAAAATTAATTTAGTTAATTTCGATTTCAAATTATTTGGTTGATTATTGCATCAAAATTTCATAAAAAAATATTATACAAAGTATTATTCTTCTTTGCAACAAAAAGTTAATTTAGTTAATTTCGATTTCAAATTATGTTGTTGCATTTTTACCGCTTATTATCAACAATTTTTTCTTTTTATTTGGTTGATTATTGCATAAAATTTCATGAAAAAATATTATACAAAATATTATTCCTCATTGCAATTCAAAATTAATTTAGTTAATTTCAATTTAAAATTATTTTGTCGGATTTTTACTGTTTATTATCATCATTTTGTGCATTTTTTTTGTTTGATTATAGCATAAAATTTCGTGAAAAAAATATTATACAAAATATTATTCTTCTTTGCAACTAAAAATTAATTTAGTTAATTTCGATTTGAAATTATTTTGTCGCATTTTTACCGTTTGTTATCATCATTTTATGCATTTTATTTGGTTGATTATTGCATAAAATTTCATAAAAAAATATTATACAAAATATTATTTTTCATTGCAATTCAAATTTAATTTAGTTAATTTCGATTTCAAATTATTTTGTCGCATTTTCACTGTTTATTATCATCGTTTTGTGCATTTTATTCGGTTGATTATTGCATAAAATTTAGTGAAAAAATATTTAAAAAACTATTTCTGTTTTTCGCAATTAAAAATTAATTTAGTTAATTTCGATTTCAAATTATTTGGTTGATTATTGCTTAAAATTTCATGAAAAAATATTATACAAAATATTATTCTTCTTTGCAACTAAAAATTAATTTAGTTAATTTCGATTTGAAATTATTTTGTCGCATTTTTACCGTTTATTATCATCATTTTATGCATTTTATTTGGTTGATTATTGCATAAAATTTCATGAAAAAATATTACACAGAATATTATTCCTCATTGCAATTAAAAATTAATTTAGTTAATTTCGATTTCAAATTATTTGGTTGATTATTGCTTAAAATTTCATGAAAAAATATTATACAAAATATTATTCTTCTTTGCAATTCAAAATTATTTTGTCGCATTTTTACTGTTTATTTTTATCATTTTGTCCATTTTATTTGGTTGGTTGTTGCATTAAATGTCGTGAAAAAATATTATACAAAATATTTATCTTTTTTGCAATTCAAAATTATTTATTTAATTTCGATTTAAAATTATTTGGTTGATTATTGCAAAAAAAATTCATGAAAAAATATTATACAAAATATTATTCTTCTTTGCAAGTAGAAATTAATTTAGTTAATTTCGATTTCAAATTATTTTGTCGCATTTTTACCGTTTATTATCATCATTTTATGCATTTTATTTGGTTGATTATTGCGTAAAATTTCGTGAAATAATATTAAACAAAATATTTCTCTTTTTTGCAATTCAAAATTAATTTAGTTAATTTCGATTTAAAATTATTTGGTTGATTATTGCTTAAAATTTCATGAAAAAATAATATACCAAATATTATTCTTCTTTGCAAGTAGAAATTAATTTAGTTAATTTCTATTTCAAATTATTTTGTCGCATTTTTACCGTTTATTATCATCATTTTATGCATTTTATTTGGTTGATTATTGCGTAAAATTATGTGAAATAATATTAAACAAAATATTTCTCTCTTTTGCAATTCAAAATTAATTTAGTTAATTTCGATTTGAAATTATTTGGTTGATTATTGCATAAAATTTCATAAAAAAATATTATACAAAGTATTATTCTTCTTTGCAACAAAAAGTTAATTTAGTTAATTTCGATTTCAAATTATGTTGTTGCATTTTTTCCGTTTATTATCAACATTTTTTTCATTTTATTTGGTTGATTATTGCATAAAATTTCATGAAAAAATATTATACAAAATATTATTCCTCATTGCAATTCAAAATTAATTTAGTTAATTTCATTTTAAAATGTTTTGTCGCATTTTTACTGTTTATTATCATCATTTTGTGCATTTTTTTTGTTTGATTATAGCATAAAATTTCGTGAAAAAAATATTATACAAAATATTATTCTTCTTTGCAACTAAAAATTAATTTAGTTAATTCCGATTTCAAATTATTTTGTCGCATTTTTACCGTTTGTTATCATCATTTTATGCATTTTATTTGGTTGATTATTGCATAAAATTTCATAAAAAAATATTATACAAAATATTATTTTTCATTGCAATTCAAATTTAATTTAGTTAATTTCGATTTCAAATTATTTTGTCGCATTTTCACTGTTAATTATCATCATTTTGTGCATTTTATTTGGTTGATTATTGCATAAAATTTAGTGAAAAAATATTTAAAAAACTATTTCTGTTTTTTGCAATTAAAAATTAATTTAGTTAATTTCGATTTCAAATTATTTGGTTGATTATTGCTTAAAATTTCATGAAAAAATATTATACAAAATATTATTCTTCTTTGCAACTAAAAATTAATTTAGTTAATTTCGATTTGAAATTATTTTGTCGCATTTTTACCGTTTATTATCATCATTTTATGCATTTTATTTGGTTGATTATTGCATAAAATTTCATGAAAAAATATTATACTGAATATTATTCCTCATTGCAATTCAAAATTAATTTAGTTAATTTCGATTTCAAATTATTTTGTCGCATTTTTACTGTTTATTTTTATCATTTTGTCCATTTTATTTGGTTGTTGCATTAAATTTCGTGAAAAAATATTATACAAAATATTTATCTTTTTTGCAATTCAAAATTATTTATTTAATTTTGATTTAAAATTATTTGGTTGATTATTGCAAAAAAAATTCATGAAAAAATATTATACAAAATATTATTCTTCTTTGCAAGTAGAAATTAATTTAGTTAATTTCGATTTGAAATTATTTTGTCGCATTTTTACCATTTATTATCATCATTTTATGCATTTTATTTGGTTGATTATTGCGTAAAATTTCGTGAAATAATATTAAACAACATATTTCTCTTTTTTGCAATTCAAAATTAATTTAGTTAATTTCGATTTCAAATTATTTGGTTGATTATTGCATCAAAATTTCATAAAAAAATATTATACAAAGTATTATTCTTCTTTGCAACAAAAAGTTAATTTAGTTAATTTCGATTTCAAATTATGTTGTTGCATTTTTACCGCTTATTATCAACAATTTTTTCTTTTTATTTGGTTGATTATTGCATAAAATTTCATGAAAAAATATTATACAAAATATTATTCCTCATTGCAATTCAAAATTAATTTAGTTAATTTCAATTTAAAATTATTTTGTCGCATTTTTACTGTTTATTATCATCATTTTGTGCATTTTTTTTGTTTGATTATAGCATAAAATTTCGTGAAAAAAATAATATACAAAATATTATTCTTCTTTGCAACTAAAAATTAATTTAGTTAATTCCTATTTCAAATTATTTTGTCGCATTTTTACCATTTGTTGTCATCATTTTATGCATTTTATTTGGTTGATTATTGCATAAAATTTCATGAAAAAATATTACACAGAATATTATTCCTCATTGCAATTCAAAATTAATTTAGTTAATTTCGATTTCAAATTATTTTGTCGCATTTTTACTGTTTATTTTTATCATTTTGTCCATTTTATTTGGTTGGTTGTTGCATTAAATGTCGTGAAAAAATATTATACAAAATATTTATCTTTTTTGCAATTCAAAATTATTTATTTAATTTCGATTTAAAATTATTTGGTTGATTATTGCAAAAAAAATTCATGAAAAAATATTATACAAAATATTATTCTTCTTTGCAAGTAGAAATTAATTTAGTTAATTTCGATTTCAAATTATTTTGTCGCATTTTTACCGTTTATTATCATCATTTTATGCATTTTATTTGGTTGATTATTGCGTAAAATTTCGTGAAATAATATTAAACAAAATATTTCTCTTTTTTGCAATTCAAAATTAATTTAGTTAATTTCGATTTAAAATTATTTGGTTGATTATTGCTTAAAATTTCATGAAAAAATAATATACCAAATATTATTCTTCTTTGCAAGTAGAAATTAATTTAGTTAATTTCTATTTCAAATTATTTTGTCGCATTTTTACCGTTTATTATCATCATTTTATGCATTTTATTTGGTTGATTATTGCGTAAAATTATGTGAAATAATATTAAACAAAATATTTCTCTCTTTTGCAATTCAAAATTAATTTAGTTAATTTCGATTTGAAATTATTTGGTTGATTATTGCATAAAATTTCATAAAAAAATATTATACAAAGTATTATTCTTCTTTGCAACAAAAAGTTAATTTAGTTAATTTCGATTTCAAATTATGTTGTTGCATTTTTTCCGTTTATTATCAACATTTTTTTCATTTTATTTGGTTGATTATTGCATAAAATTTCATGAAAAAATATTATACAAAATATTATTCCTCATTGCAATTCAAAATTAATTTAGTTAATTTCATTTTAAAATGTTTTGTCGCATTTTTACTGTTTATTATCATCATTTTGTGCATTTTTTTTGTTTGATTATAGCATAAAATTTCGTGAAAAAAATATTATACAAAATATTATTCTTCTTTGCAACTAAAAATTAATTTAGTTAATTCCGATTTCAAATTATTTTGTCGCATTTTTACCGTTTGTTATCATCATTTTATGCATTTTATTTGGTTGATTATTGCATAAAATTTCATAAAAAAATATTATACAAAATATTATTTTTCATTGCAATTCAAATTTAATTTAGTTAATTTCGATTTCAAATTATTTTGTCGCATTTTCACTGTTAATTATCATCATTTTGTGCATTTTATTTGGTTGATTATTGCATAAAATTTAGTGAAAAAATATTTAAAAAACTATTTCTGTTTTTTGCAATTAAAAATTAATTTAGTTAATTTCGATTTCAAATTATTTGGTTGATTATTGCTTAAAATTTCATGAAAAAATATTATACAAAATATTATTCTTCTTTGCAACTAAAAATTAATTTAGTTAATTTCGATTTGAAATTATTTTGTCGCATTTTTACCGTTTATTATCATCATTTTATGCATTTTATTTGGTTGATTATTGCATAAAATTTCATGAAAAAATATTATACTGAATATTATTCCTCATTGCAATTCAAAATTAATTTAGTTAATTTCGATTTCAAATTATTTTGTCGCATTTTTACTGTTTATTTTTATCATTTTGTCCATTTTATTTGGTTGTTGCATTAAATTTCGTGAAAAAATATTATACAAAATATTTATCTTTTTTGCAATTCAAAATTATTTATTTAATTTTGATTTAAAATTATTTGGTTGATTATTGCAAAAAAAATTCATGAAAAAATATTATACAAAATATTATTCTTCTTTGCAAGTAGAAATTAATTTAGTTAATTTCGATTTGAAATTATTTTGTCGCATTTTTACCATTTATTATCATCATTTTATGCATTTTATTTGGTTGATTATTGCGTAAAATTTCGTGAAATAATATTAAACAACATATTTCTCTTTTTTGCAATTCAAAATTAATTTAGTTAATTTCGATTTCAAATTATTTGGTTGATTATTGCATCAAAATTTCATAAAAAAATATTATACAAAGTATTATTCTTCTTTGCAACAAAAAGTTAATTTAGTTAATTTCGATTTCAAATTATGTTGTTGCATTTTTACCGCTTATTATCAACAATTTTTTCTTTTTATTTGGTTGATTATTGCATAAAATTTCATGAAAAAATATTATACAAAATATTATTCCTCATTGCAATTCAAAATTAATTTAGTTAATTTCAATTTAAAATTATTTTGTCGCATTTTTACTGTTTATTATCATCATTTTGTGCATTTTTTTTGTTTGATTATAGCATAAAATTTCGTGAAAAAAATAATATACAAAATATTATTCTTCTTTGCAACTAAAAATTAATTTAGTTAATTCCTATTTCAAATTATTTTGTCGCATTTTTACCATTTGTTGTCATCATTTTATGCATTTTATTTGGTTGATTATTGCATAAAATTTCATGAAAAAATATTACACAGAATATTATTCCTCATTGCAATTCAAAATTAATTTAGTTAATTTCGATTTCAAATTATTTTGTCGCATTTTTACTGTTTATTTTTATCATTTTGTCCATTTTATTTGGTTGGTTGTTGCATTAAATGTCGTGAAAAAATATTATACAAAATATTTATCTTTTTTGCAATTCAAAATTATTTATTTAATTTCGATTTAAAATTATTTGGTTGATTATTGCAAAAAAAATTCATGAAAAAATATTATACAAAATATTATTCTTCTTTGCAAGTAGAAATTAATTTAGTTAATTTCGATTTCAAATTATTTTGTCGCATTTTTACCGTTTATTATCATCATTTTATGCATTTTATTTGGTTGATTATTGCGTAAAATTTCGTGAAATAATATTAAACAAAATATTTCTCTTTTTTGCAATTCAAAATTAATTTAGTTAATTTCGATTTAAAATTATTTGGTTGATTATTGCTTAAAATTTCATGAAAAAATAATATACCAAATATTATTCTTCTTTGCAAGTAGAAATTAATTTAGTTAATTTCTATTTCAAATTATTTTGTCGCATTTTTACCGTTTATTATCATCATTTTATGCATTTTATTTGGTTGATTATTGCGTAAAATTATGTGAAATAATATTAAACAAAATATTTCTCTCTTTTGCAATTCAAAATTAATTTAGTTAATTTCGATTTGAAATTATTTGGTTGATTATTGCATAAAATTTCATAAAAAAATATTATACAAAGTATTATTCTTCTTTGCAACAAAAAGTTAATTTAGTTAATTTCGATTTCAAATTATGTTGTTGCATTTTTTCCGTTTATTATCAACATTTTTTTCATTTTATTTGGTTGATTATTGCATAAAATTTCATGAAAAAATATTATACAAAATATTATTCCTCATTGCAATTCAAAATTAATTTAGTTAATTTCATTTTAAAATGTTTTGTCGCATTTTTACTGTTTATTATCATCATTTTGTGCATTTTTTTTGTTTGATTATAGCATAAAATTTCGTGAAAAAAATATTATACAAAATATTATTCTTCTTTGCAACTAAAAATTAATTTAGTTAATTCCGATTTCAAATTATTTTGTCGCATTTTTACCGTTTGTTATCATCATTTTATGCATTTTATTTGGTTGATTATTGCATAAAATTTCATAAAAAAATATTATACAAAATATTATTTTTCATTGCAATTCAAATTTAATTTAGTTAATTTCGATTTCAAATTATTTTGTCGCATTTTCACTGTTAATTATCATCGTTTTGTTCATTTTATTTGGTTGATTATTGCATAAAATTTAGTGAAAAAATATTTAAAAAACTATTTCTGTTTTTTGCAATTAAAAATTAATTTAGTTAATTTCGATTTCAAATTATTTGGTTGATTATTGCTTAAAATTTCATGAAAAAATATTATACAAAATATTATTCTTCTTTGCAACTAAAAATTAATTTAGTTAATTTCGATTTGAAATTATTTTGTCGCATTTTTACCGTTTATTATCATCATTTTATGCATTTTATTTGGTTGATTATTGCATAAAATTTCATGAAAAAATATTATACTGAATATTATTCCTCATTGCAATTCAAAATTAATTTAGTTAATTTCGATTTCAAATTATTTTGTCGCATTTTTACTGTTTATTTTTATCATTTTGTCCATTTTATTTGGTTGTTGCATTAAATTTCGTGAAAAAATATTATACAAAATATTTATCTTTTTTGCAATTCAAAATTATTTATTTAATTTTGATTTAAAATTATTTGGTTGATTATTGCAAAAAAAATTCATGAAAAAATATTATACAAAATATTATTCTTCTTTGCAAGTAGAAATTAATTTAGTTAATTTCGATTTCAAATTATTTTGTCGCATTTTTACCGTTTATTATCATCATTTTATGCATTTTATTTGGTTGATTATTGCGTAAAATTTCGTGAAATAATATTAAACAACATATTTCTCTTTTTTGCAATTCAAAATTAATTTAGTTAATTTCGATTTCAAATTATTTGGTTGATTATTGCATCAAAATTTCAAAAAAAAATATTAGACAAAGTATTATTCTTCTTTGCAACAAAAAGTTAATTTAGTTAATTTCGATTTCAAATTATGTTGTTGCATTTTTACCGCTTATTATCAACAATTTTTTCTTTTTATTTGGTTGATTATTGCATAAAATTTCATGAAAAAATATTATACAAAATATTATTCCTCATTGCAATTCAAAATTAATTTAGTTAATTTCAATTTAAAATTATTTTGTCGCATTTTTACTGTTTATTATCATCATTTTGTGCATTTTTTTTGTTTGATTATAGCATAAAATTTCGTGAAAAAAATAATATACAAAATATTATTCTTCTTTGCAACTAAAAATTAATTTAGTTAATTCCTATTTCAAATTATTTTGTCGCATTTTTACCATTTGTTGTCATCATTTTATGCATTTTATTTGGTTGATTATTGCATAAAATTTCATGAAAAAATATTACACAGAATATTATTCCTCATTGCAATTCAAAATTAATTTAGTTAATTTCGATTTCAAATTATTTTGTCGCATTTTTACTGTTTATTTTTATCATTTTGTCCATTTTATTTGGTTGGTTGTTACATTAAATTTCGTGAAAAAATATTATACAAAATATTTATCTTTTTTGCAATTCAAAATTATTTATTTAATTTCGATTTAAAATTATTTGGTTGATTATTGCAAAAAAAATTCGTGAAAAAATATTACACAAAATATTATTCTTCTTTGCAAGTAGAAATTAATTTAGTTAATTTCGATTTCAAATTATTTTGTCGCATTTTTACCGTTTATTATCATCATTTTATGCATTTTATTTGGTTGATTATTGCGTAAAATTTCGTGAAATAATATTAAACAAAATATTTCTCTTTTTTGCAATTCAAAAATAATTTAGTTAATTTCGATTTAAAATTATTTGGTTGATTATTGCAATAAATTTCATGAAAAAATATTATACCAAATATTATTCTTCTTTGCAAGTAGAAATTAATTTAGTTAATTTCGATTTCAAATTATTTTGTCGCATTTTTACCGTTTATTATCATCATTTTATGCATTTTATTTGGTTGATTATTGCGTAAAATTATGTGAAATAATATTAAACAAAATATTTCTCTTTTTTCCAATTCAAAATTAATTTAGTTAATTTCGATTTCAAATTATTTGGTTGATTATTGCATAAAATTTCATAAAAAAATATTATACAAAGTATTATTCTTCTTTGCAACAAAAAGTTAATTTAGTTAATTTCGATTTCAAATTATGTTGTTGCATTTTTACCGTTTATTATCAACATTTTTTTCATTTTATTTGGTCGATTATTGCATAAAATTTCATGAAAAAATATTATACAAAATATTATTCCTCATTGCAATTCAAAATTAATTTAGTTAATTTCAATTTAAAATTATTTTGTCGCATTTTTACTGTTTATTATCATCATTTTGTGCATTTTTTTTGTTTGATTATAGCATAAAATTTGGTGAAAAAAATATTATACAAAATATTATTCTTCTTTGCAACTAAAAATTAATTTAGTTAATTTCGATTTGAAATTATTTTGTCGCATTTTTACCGTTTGTTATCATCATTTTATGCATTTTATTTGGTTGATTATTGCATAAAATTTCATAAAAAAATATTATACAAAATATTATTTTTCATTGCAATTCAAATTTAATTTAGTTAATTTCGATTTCAAATTATTTTGTCGCATTTTCACTGTTAATTATCATCATTTTGTGCATTTTATTTGGTTGATTATTGCATAAAATTTAGTGAAAAAATATTTAAAAAACTATTTCTGTTTTTTGCAATTAAAAATTAATTTAGTTAATTTCGATTTCAAATTATTTGGTTGATTATTGCTTAAAATTTCATGAAAAAATATTATACAAAATATTATTCTTCTTTGCAACTAAAAATTAATTTAGTTAATTTCGATTTGAAATTATTTTGTCGCATTTTTACCGTTTATTATCATCATTTTATGCATTTTATTTGGTTGATTATTGCATAAAATTTCATGAAAAAATATTACACAGAATATTATTCCTCATTGCAATTAAAAATTAATTTAGTTAATTTCGATTTCAAATTATTTGGTTGATTATTGCTTAAAATTTCATGAAAAAATATTATACAAAATATTATTCTTCTTTGCAATTCAAAATTATTTTGTCGCATTTTTACTGTTTATTTTTATCATTTTGTCCATTTTATTTGGTTGGTTGTTGCATTAAATGTCGTGAAAAAATATTATACAAAATATTTATCTTTTTTGCAATTCAAAATTATTTATTTAATTTCGATTTAAAATTATTTGGTTGATTATTGCAAAAAAAAATTCATGAAAAAATATTATACAAAATATTATTCTTCTTTGCAAGTAGAAATTAATTTAGTTAATTTCGATTTCAAATTATTTTGTCGCATTTTTACCGTTTATTATCATCATTTTTTGCATTTTATTTGGTTGATTATTGCGTAAAATTTCGTGAAATAATATTAAACAAAATATTTCTCTTTTTTGCAATTCAAAATTAATTTAGTTAATTTCGATTTAAAATTATTTGGTTGATTATTGCTTAAAATTTCATGAAAAAATAATATACCAAATATTATTCTTCTTTGCAAGTAGAAATTAATTTAGTTAATTTCGATTTCAAATTATTTTGTCGCATTTTTACCGTTTATTATCATCATTTTATGCATTTTATTTGGTTGATTATTGCGTAAAATTATGTGAAATAATATTAAACAAAATATTTCTCTTTTTTGCAATTCAAAATTAATTTAGTTAATTTCTATTTCAAATTATTTGGTTGATTATTGCATAAAATTTCATAAAAAAATATTATACAAAGTATTATTCTTCTTTGCAACAAAAAGTTAATTTAGTTAATTTCGATTTCAAATTATGTTGTTGCATTTTTTCCGTTTATTATCAACATTTTTTTCATTTTATTTGGTTGATTATTGCATAAAATTTCATGAAAAAATATTATACAAAATATTATTCCTCATTGCAATTCAAAATTAATTTAGTTAATTTCATTTTAAAATGTTTTGTCGCATTTTTACTGTTTATTATCATCATTTTGTGCATTTTTTTTGTTTGATTATAGCATAAAATTTCGTGAAAAAAATATTATACAAAATATTATTCTTCTTTGCAACTAAAAATTAATTTAGTTAATTCCGATTTCAAATTATTTTGTCGCATTTTTACCGTTTGTTATCATCATTTTATGCATTTTATTTGGTTGATTATTGCATAAAATTTCATAAAAATATATTATACAAAATATTATTTTTCATTGCAATTCAAATTTAATTTAGTTAATTTCGATTTCAAATTATTTTGTCGCATTTTCACTGTTAATTATCATCGTTTTGTTCATTTTATTTGGTTGATTATTGCATAAAATTTAGTGAAAAAATATTTAAAAAACTATTTCTGTTTTTTGCAATTAAAAATTAATTTAGTTAATTTCGATTTCAAATTATTTGGTTGATTATTGCCTAAAATTTCATGAAAAAATATTATACAAAATATTATTCTTCTTTGCAACTAAAAATTAATTTAGTTAATTTCGATTTGAAATTATTTTGTCGCATTTTTACCGTTTATTATCATCATTTTATGCATTTTATTTGGTTGATTATTGCATAAAATTTCATGAAAAAATATTATACTGAATATTATTCCTCATTGCAATTCAAAATTAATTTAGTTAATTTCGATTTCAAATTATTTTGTCGCATTTTTACTGTTTATTTTTATCATTTTGTCCATTTTATTTGGTTGTTGCATTAAATTTCGTGAAAAAATATTATACAAAATATTTATCTTTTTTGCAATTCAAAATTATTTATTTAATTGTGATTTAAAATTATTTGGTTGATTATTGCAAAAAAAATTCATGAAAAAATATTATACAAAATATTATTCTTCTTTGCAAGTAGAAATTAATTTAGTTAATTTCGATTTCAATTTATTTTGTCGCATTTTTACCGTTTATTATCATCATTTTATGCATTTTATTTGGTTGATTATTGCGTAAAATTTCGTGAAATAATATTAAACAACATATTTCTCTTTTTTGCAATTAAAAATTAATTTAGTTAATTTCGATTTCAAATTATTTGGTTGATTATTGCTTAAAATTTCATGAAAAAATATTATACAAAATATTATTCTTCTTTGCAACTAAAAATTAATTTAGTTAATTTCGATTTGAAATTATTTTGTCGCATTTTTACCGTTTATTATCATCATTTTATGCATTTTATTTGGTTGATTATTGCATAAAATTTCATGAAAAAATATTATACTGAATATTATTCCTCATTGCAATTCAAAATTAATTTAGTTAATTTCGATTTCAAATTATTTTGTCGCATTTTTACTGTTTATTTTTATCATTTTGTCCATTTTATTTGGTTGTTGCATTAAATTTCGTGAAAAAATATTATACAAAATATTTATCTTTTTTGCAATTCAAAATTATTTATTTAATTTCGATTTAAAATTATTTGGTTGATTATTGCAAAAAAAATTCAACAAAAAATATTATACAAAATATTATTCTTCTTTGCAAGTAGAAATTAATTTAGTTAATTTCGATTTCAAATTATTTTGTCGCATTTTTACCGTTTATTATCATCATTTTATGCATTTTATTTGGTTGATTATTGCGTAAAATTTCGTGAAATAATATTAAACAAAATATTTCTCTTTTTTGCAATTCAAAATTAATTTAGTTAATTTCGATTTAAAATTATTTGGTTGATTATTGCAATAAATTTCATGAAAAAATATTATACCAAATATTATTCTTCTTTGCAAGTAGAAATTAATTTAGTTAATTTCGATTTCAAATTATTTTGTCGCATTTTTACCGTTTATTATCATCATTTTATGCATTTTATTTGGTTGATTATTGCGTAAAATTATGTGAAATAATATTAAACAAAATATTTCTCTTTTTTCCAATTCAAAATTAATTTAGTTAATTTCGATTTCAAATTATTTGGTTGATTATTGCATAAAATTTCATAAAAAAATATTATACAAAGTATTATTCTTCTTTGCAACAAAAAGTTAATTTAGTTAATTTCGATTTCAAATTATGTTGTTGCATTTTTACCGTTTATTATCAACATTTTTTTCATTTTATTTGGTCGATTATTGCATAAAATTTCATGAAAAAATATTATACAAAATATTATTCCTCATTGCAATTCAAAATTAATTTAGTTAATTTCAATTTAAAATTATTTTGTCGCATTTTTACTGTTTATTATCATCATTTTGTGCATTTTTTTTGTTTGATTATAGCATAAAATTTGGTGAAAAAAATATTATACAAAATATTATTCTTCTTTGCAACTAAAAATTAATTTAGTTAATTTCGATTTGAAATTATTTTGTCGCATTTTT
This sequence comes from Vaccinium darrowii, assembly GCA_020921065.1. Classification (NCBI taxonomy): domain Eukaryota; kingdom Viridiplantae; phylum Streptophyta; class Magnoliopsida; order Ericales; family Ericaceae; genus Vaccinium; species Vaccinium darrowii. The sequence continues at coordinate 24,213,000 of CM037162.1, read as the reverse complement.
ACCGTTTGTTATCATCATTTTATGCATTTTATTTGGTTGATTATTGCATAAAATTTCATAAAAAAATATTATACAAAATATTATTTTTCATTGCAATTCAAATTTAATTTAGTTAATTTCGATTTCAAATTATTTTGTCGCATTTTCACTGTTAATTATCATCATTTTCTGCATTTTATTTGGTTGATTATTGCATAAAATTTAGTGAAAAAATATTTAAAAAACTATTTCTGTTTTTTGCAATTAAAAATTAATTTAGTTAATTTCGATTTCAAATTATTTGGTTGATTATTGCTTAAAATTTCATGAAAAAATATTATACAAAATATTATTCTTCTTTGCAACTAAAAATTAATTTAGTTAATTTCGATTTGAAATTATTTTGTCGCATTTTTACCGTTTATTATCATCATTTTATGCATTTTATTTGGTTGATTATTGCATAAAATTTCATGAAAAAATATTACACAGAATATTATTCCTCATTGCAATTAAAAATTAATTTAGTTAATTTCGATTTCAAATTATTTGGTTGATTATTGCTTAAAATTTCATGAAAAAATATTATACAAAATATTATTCTTCTTTGCAATTCAAAATTATTTTGTCGCATTTTTACTGTTTATTTTTATCATTTTGTCCATTTTATTTGGTTGGTTGTTGCATTAAATGTCGTGAAAAAATATTATACAAAATATTTATCTTTTTTGCAATTCAAAATTATTTATTTAATTTCGATTTAAAATTATTTGGTTGATTATTGCAAAAAAAATTCATGAAAAAATATTATACAAAATATTATTCTTCTTTGCAAGTAGAAATTAATTTAGTTAATTTCGATTTCAAATTATTTTGTCGCATTTTTACCGTTTATTATCATCATTTTATGCATTTTATTTGGTTGATTATTGCGTAAAATTTCGTGAAATAATATTAAACAACATATTTCTCTTTTTTGCAATTAAAAATTAATTTAGTTAATTTCGATTTCAAATTATTTGGTTGATTATTGCTTAAAATTTCATGAAAAAATATTATACAAAATATTATTCTTCTTTGCAACTAAAAATTAATTTAGTTAATTTCGATTTGAAATTATTTTGTCGCATTTTTACCGTTTATTATCATCATTTTATGCATTTTATTTGGTTGATTATTGCATAAAATTTCATGAAAAAATATTATACTGAATATTATTCCTCATTGCAATTCAAAATTAATTTAGTTAATTTCGATTTCAAATTATTTTGTCGCATTTTTACTGTTTATTTTTATCATTTTGTCCATTTTATTTGGTTGTTGCATTAAATTTCGTGAAAAAATATTATACAAAATATTTATCTTTTTTGCAATTCAAAATTATTTATTTAATTTCGATTTAAAATTATTTGGTTGATTATTGCAAAAAAAATTCAACAAAAAATATTATACAAAATATTATTCTTCTTTGCAAGTAGAAATTAATTTAGTTAATTTCGATTTCAAATTATTTTGTCGCATTTTTACCGTTTATTATCATCATTTTATGCATTTTATTTGGTTGATTATTGCGTAAAATTTCGTGAAATAATATTAAACAAAATATTTCTCTTTTTTGCAATTCAAAATTAATTTAGTTAATTTCGATTTAAAATTATTTGGTTGATTATTGCAATAAATTTCATGAAAAAATATTATACCAAATATTATTCTTCTTTGCAAGTAGAAATTAATTTAGTTAATTTCGATTTCAAATTATTTTGTCGCATTTTTACCGTTTATTATCATCATTTTATGCATTTTATTTGGTTGATTATTGCGTAAAATTATGTGAAATAATATTAAACAAAATATTTCTCTTTTTTCCAATTCAAAATTAATTTAGTTAATTTCGATTTCAAATTATTTGGTTGATTATTGCATAAAATTTCATAAAAAAATATTATACAAAGTATTATTCTTCTTTGCAACAAAAAGTTAATTTAGTTAATTTCGATTTCAAATTATGTTGTTGCATTTTTACCGTTTATTATCAACATTTTTTTCATTTTATTTGGTCGATTATTGCATAAAATTTCATGAAAAAATATTATACAAAATATTATTCCTCATTGCAATTCAAAATTAATTTAGTTAATTTCAATTTAAAATTATTTTGTCGCATTTTTACTGTTTATTATCATCATTTTGTGCATTTTTTTTGTTTGATTATAGCATAAAATTTGGTGAAAAAAATATTATACAAAATATTATTCTTCTTTGCAACTAAAAATTAATTTAGTTAATTTCGATTTGAAATTATTTTGTCGCATTTTTACCGTTTGTTATCATCATTTTATGCATTTTATTTGGTTGATTATTGCATAAAATTTCATAAAAAAATATTATACAAAATATTATTTTTCATTGCAATTCAAATTTAATTTAGTTAATTTCGATTTCAAATTATTTTGTCGCATTTTCACTGTTAATTATCATCATTTTGTGCATTTTATTTGGTTGATTATTGCATAAAATTTAGTGAAAAAATATTTAAAAAACTATTTCTGTTTTTTGCAATTAAAAATTAATTTAGTTAATTTCGATTTCAAATTATTTGGTTGATTATTGCTTAAAATTTCATGAAAAAATATTATACAAAATATTATTCTTCTTTGCAACTAAAAATTAATTTAGTTAATTTCGATTTGAAATTATTTTGTCGCATTTTTACCGTTTATTATCATCATTTTATGCATTTTATTTGGTTGATTATTGCATAAAATTTCATGAAAAAATATTACACAGAATATTATTCCTCATTGCAATTAAAAATTAATTTAGTTAATTTCGATTTCAAATTATTTGGTTGATTATTGCTTAAAATTTCATGAAAAAATATTATACAAAATATTATTCTTCTTTGCAATTCAAAATTATTTTGTCGCATTTTTACTGTTTATTTTTATCATTTTGTCCATTTTATTTGGTTGGTTGTTGCATTAAATGTCGTGAAAAAATATTATACAAAATATTTATCTTTTTTGCAATTCAAAATTATTTATTTAATTTCGATTTAAAATTATTTGGTTGATTATTGCAAAAAAAATTCATGAAAAAATATTATACAAAATATTATTCTTCTTTGCAAGTAGAAATTAATTTAGTTAATTTCGATTTCAAATTATTTTGTCGCATTTTTACCGTTTATTATCATCATTTTATGCATTTTATTTGGTTGATTATTGCGTAAAATTTCGTGAAATAATATTAAACAACATATTTCTCTTTTTTGCAATTAAAAATTAATTTAGTTAATTTCGATTTCAAATTATTTGGTTGATTATTGCTTAAAATTTCATGAAAAAATATTATACAAAATATTATTCTTCTTTGCAACTAAAAATTAATTTAGTTAATTTCGATTTGAAATTATTTTGTCGCATTTTTACCGTTTATTATCATCATTTTATGCATTTTATTTGGTTGATTATTGCATAAAATTTCATGAAAAAATATTACACAGAATATTATTCCTCATTGCAATTAAAAATTAATTTAGTTAATTTCGATTTCAAATTATTTGGTTGATTATTGCTTAAAATTTCATGAAAAAATATTATACAAAATATTATTCTTCTTTGCAATTCAAAATTATTTTGTCGCATTTTTACTGTTTATTTTTATCATTTTGTCCATTTTATTTGGTTGGTTGTTGCATTAAATGTCGTGAAAAAATATTATACAAAATATTTATCTTTTTTGCAATTCAAAATTATTTATTTAATTTCGATTTAAAATTATTTGGTTGATTATTGCAAAAAAAATTCATGAAAAAATATTATACAAAATATTATTCTTCTTTGCAAGTAGAAATTAATTTAGTTAATTTCGATTTCAAATTATTTTGTCGCATTTTTACCGTTTATTATCATCATTTTATGCATTTTATTTGGTTGATTATTGCGTAAAATTTCGTGAAATAATATTAAACAACATATTTCTCTTTTTTGCAATTAAAAATTAATTTAGTTAATTTCGATTTCAAATTATTTGGTTGATTATTGCTTAAAATTTCATGAAAAAATATTATACAAAATATTATTCTTCTTTGCAACTAAAAATTAATTTAGTTAATTTCGATTTGAAATTATTTTGTCGCATTTTTACCATTTATTATCATCATTTTATGCATTTTATTTGGTTGATTATTGCATAAAATTTCATGAAAAAATATTATACTGAATATTATTCCTCATTGCAATTCAAAATTAATTTAGTTAATTTCGATTTCAAATTATTTTGTCGCATTTTTACTGTTTATTTTTATCATTTTGTCCATTTTATTTGGTTGTTGCATTAAATTTCGTGAAAAAATATTATACAAAATATTTATCTTTTTTGCAATTCAAAATTATTTATTTAATTTCGATTTAAAATTATTTGGTTGATTATTGCAAAAAAAATTCAACAAAAAATATTATACAAAATATTATTCTTCTTTGCAAGTAGAAATTAATTTAGTTAATTTCGATTTCAAATTATTTTGTCGCATTTTTACCGTTTATTATCATCATTTTATGCATTTTATTTGGTTGATTATTGCGTAAAATTTCGTGAAATAATATTAAACAAAATATTTCTCTTTTTTGCAATTCAAAATTAATTTAGTTAATTTCGATTTAAAATTATTTGGTTGATTATTGCAATAAATTTCATGAAAAAATATTATACCAAATATTATTCTTCTTTGCAAGTAGAAATTAATTTAGTTAATTTCGATTTCAAATTATTTTGTCGCATTTTTACCGTTTATTATCATCATTTTATGCATTTTATTTGGTTGATTATTGCGTAAAATTATGTGAAATAATATTAAACAAAATATTTCTCTTTTTTTCCAATTCAAAATTAATTTAGTTAATTTCGATTTCAAATTATTTGGTTGATTATTGCATAAAATTTCATAAAAAAATATTATACAAAGTATTATTCTTCTTTGCAACAAAAAGTTAATTTAGTTAATTTCGATTTCAAATTATGTTGTTGCATTTTTACCGTTTATTATCAACATTTTTTTCATTTTATTTGGTCGATTATTGCATAAAATTTCATGAAAAAATATTATACAAAATATTATTCCTCATTGCAATTCAAAATTAATTTAGTTAATTTCAATTTAAAATTATTTTGTCGCATTTTTACTGTTTATTATCATCATTTTGTGCATTTTTTTTGTTTGATTATAGCATAAAATTTGGTGAAAAAAATATTATACAAAATATTATTCTTCTTTGCAACTAAAAATTAATTTAGTTAATTTCGATTTGAAATTATTTTGTCGCATTTTTACCGTTTGTTATCATCATTTTATGCATTTTATTTGGTTGATTATTGCATAAAATTTCATAAAAAAATATTATACAAAATATTATTTTTCATTGCAATTCAAATTTAATTTAGTTAATTTCGATTTCAAATTATTTTGTCGCATTTTCACTGTTAATTATCATCATTTTGTGCATTTTATTTGGTTGATTATTGCATAAAATTTAGTGAAAAAATATTTAAAAAACTATTTCTGTTTTTTGCAATTAAAAATTAATTTAGTTAATTTCGATTTCAAATTATTTGGTTGATTATTGCTTAAAATTTCATGAAAAAATATTATACAAAATATTATTCTTCTTTGCAACTAAAAATTAATTTAGTTAATTTCGATTTGAAATTATTTTGTCGCATTTTTACCGTTTATTATCATCATTTTATGCATTTTATTTGGTTGATTATTGCATAAAATTTCATGAAAAAATATTACACAGAATATTATTCCTCATTGCAATTAAAAATTAATTTAGTTAATTTCGATTTCAAATTATTTGGTTGATTATTGCTTAAAATTTCATGAAAAAATATTATACAAAATATTATTCTTCTTTGCAATTCAAAATTATTTTGTCGCATTTTTACTGTTTATTTTTATCATTTTGTCCATTTTATTTGGTTGGTTGTTGCATTAAATGTCGTGAAAAAATATTATACAAAATATTTATCTTTTTTGCAATTCAAAATTATTTATTTAATTTCGATTTAAAATTATTTGGTTGATTATTGCAAAAAAAATTCATGAAAAAATATTATACAAAATATTATTCTTCTTTGCAAGTAGAAATTAATTTAGTTAATTTCGATTTCAAATTATTTTGTCGCATTTTTACCGTTTATTATCATCATTTTATGCATTTTATTTGGTTGATTATTGCGTAAAATTTCGTGAAATAATATTAAACAACATATTTCTCTTTTTTGCAATTAAAAATTAATTTAGTTAATTTCGATTTCAAATTATTTGGTTGATTATTGCTTAAAATTTCATGAAAAAATATTATACAAAATATTATTCTTCTTTGCAACTAAAAATTAATTTAGTTAATTTCGATTTGAAATTATTTTGTCGCATTTTTACCGTTTATTATCATCATTTTATGCATTTTATTTGGTTGATTATTGCATAAAATTTCATGAAAAAATATTACACAGAATATTATTCCTCATTGCAATTAAAAATTAATTTAGTTAATTTCGATTTCAAATTATTTGGTTGATTATTGCTTAAAATTTCATGAAAAAATATTATACAAAATATTATTCTTCTTTGCAATTCAAAATTATTTTGTCGCATTTTTACTGTTTATTTTTATCATTTTGTCCATTTTATTTGGTTGGTTGTTGCATTAAATGTCGTGAAAAAATATTATACAAAATATTTATCTTTTTTGCAATTCAAAATTATTTATTTAATTTCGATTTAAAATTATTTGGTTGATTATTGCAAAAAAAATTCATGAAAAAATATTATACAAAATATTATTCTTCTTTGCAAGTAGAAATTAATTTAGTTAATTTCGATTTCAAATTATTTTGTCGCATTTTTACCGTTTATTATCATCATTTTATGCATTTTATTTGGTTGATTATTGCGTAAAATTTCGTGAAATAATATTAAACAACATATTTCTCTTTTTTGCAATTAAAAATTAATTTAGTTAATTTCGATTTCAAATTATTTGGTTGATTATTGCTTAAAATTTCATGAAAAAATATTATACAAAATATTATTCTTCTTTGCAACTAAAAATTAATTTAGTTAATTTCGATTTGAAATTATTTTGTCGCATTTTTACCGTTTATTATCATCATTTTATGCATTTTATTTGGTTGATTATTGCATAAAATTTCATGAAAAAATATTATACTGAATATTATTCCTCATTGCAATTCAAAATTAATTTAGTTAATTTCGATTTCAAATTATTTTGTCGCATTTTTACTGTTTATTTTTATCATTTTGTCCATTTTATTTGGTTGTTGCATTAAATTTCGTGAAAAAATATTATACAAAATATTTATCTTTTTTGCAATTCAAAATTATTTATTTAATTTCGATTTAAAATTATTTGGTTGATTATTGCAAAAAAAATTCAACAAAAAATATTATACAAAATATTATTCTTCTTTGCAAGTAGAAATTAATTTAGTTAATTTCGATTTCAAATTATTTTGTCGCATTTTTACCGTTTATTATCATCATTTTATGCATTTTATTTGGTTGATTATTGCGTAAAATTTCGTGAAATAATATTAAACAAAATATTTCTCTTTTTTGCAATTCAAAATTAATTTAGTTAATTTCGATTTAAAATTATTTGGTTGATTATTGCAATAAATTTCATGAAAAAATATTATACCAAATATTATTCTTCTTTGCAAGTAGAAATTAATTTAGTTAATTTCGATTTCAAATTATTTTGTCGCATTTTTACCGTTTATTATCATCATTTTATGCATTTTATTTGGTTGATTATTGCGTAAAATTATGTGAAATAATATTAAACAAAATATTTCTCTTTTTTCCAATTCAAAATTAATTTAGTTAATTTCGATTTCAAATTATTTGGTTGATTATTGCATAAAATTTCATAAAAAAATATTATACAAAGTATTATTCTTCTTTGCAACAAAAAGTTAATTTAGTTAATTTCGATTTCAAATTATGTTGTTGCATTTTTACCGTTTATTATCAACATTTTTTTCATTTTATTTGGTCGATTATTGCATAAAATTTCATGAAAAAATATTATACAAAATATTATTCCTCATTGCAATTCAAAATTAATTTAGTTAATTTCAATTTAAAATTATTTTGTCGCATTTTTACTGTTTATTATCATCATTTTGTGCATTTTTTTTGTTTGATTATAGCATAAAATTTGGTGAAAAAAATATTATACAAAATATTATTCTTCTTTGCAACTAAAAATTAATTTAGTTAATTTCGATTTGAAATTATTTTGTCGCATTTTTACCGTTTGTTATCATCATTTTATGCATTTTATTTGGTTGATTATTGCATAAAATTTCATAAAAAAATATTATACAAAATATTATTTTTCATTGCAATTCAAATTTAATTTAGTTAATTTCGATTTCAAATTATTTTGTCGCATTTTCACTGTTAATTATCATCATTTTGTGCATTTTATTTGGTTGATTATTGCATAAAATTTAGTGAAAAAATATTTAAAAAACTATTTCTGTTTTTTGCAATTAAAAATTAATTTAGTTAATTTCGATTTCAAATTATTTGGTTGATTATTGCTTAAAATTTCATGAAAAAATATTATACAAAATATTATTCTTCTTTGCAACTAAAAATTAATTTAGTTAATTTCGATTTGAAATTATTTTGTCGCATTTTTACCGTTTATTATCATCATTTTATGCATTTTATTTGGTTGATTATTGCATAAAATTTCATGAAAAAATATTACACAGAATATTATTCCTCATTGCAATTAAAAATTAATTTAGTTAATTTCGATTTCAAATTATTTGGTTGATTATTGCTTAAAATTTCATGAAAAAATATTATACAAAATATTATTCTTCTTTGCAATTCAAAATTATTTTGTCGCATTTTTACTGTTTATTTTTATCATTTTGTCCATTTTATTTGGTTGGTTGTTGCATTAAATGTCGTGAAAAAATATTATACAAAATATTTATCTTTTTTGCAATTCAAAATTATTTATTTAATTTCGATTTAAAATTATTTGGTTGATTATTGCAAAAAAAATTCATGAAAAAATATTATACAAAATATTATTCTTCTTTGCAAGTAGAAATTAATTTAGTTAATTTCGATTTCAAATTATTTTGTCGCATTTTTACCGTTTATTATCATCATTTTTTGCATTTTATTTGGTTGATTATTGCGTAAAATTTCGTGAAATAATATTAAACAAAATATTTCTCTTTTTTGCAATTCAAAATTAATTTAGTTAATTTCGATTTAAAATTATTTGGTTGATTATTGCTTAAAATTTCATGAAAAAATAATATACCAAATATTATTCTTCTTTGCAAGTAGAAATTAATTTAGTTAATTTCGATTTCAAATTATTTTGTCGCATTTTTACCGTTTATTATCATCATTTTATGCATTTTATTTGGTTGATTATTGCGTAAAATTATGTGAAATAATATTAAACAAAATATTTCTCTTTTTTGCAATTCAAAATTAACTTAGTTAATTTCTATTTCAAATTATTTGGTTGATTATTGCATAAAATTTCATAAAAAAATATTATACAAAGTATTATTCTTCTTTGCAACAAAAAGTTAATTTAGTTAATTTCGATTTCAAATTATGTTGTTGCATTTTTTCCGTTTATTATCAACATTTTTTTCATTTTATTTGGTTGATTATTGCATAAAATTTCATGAAAAAATATTATACAAAATATTATTCCTCATTGCAATTCAAAATTAATTTAGTTAATTTCATTTTAAAATGTTTTGTCGCATTTTTACTGTTTATTATCATCATTTTGTGCATTTTTTTTGTTTGATTATAGCATAAAATTTCGTGAAAAAAATATTATACAAAATATTATTCTTCTTTGCAACTAAAAATTAATTTAGTTAATTCCGATTTCAAATTATTTTGTCGCATTTTTACCGTTTGTTATCATCATTTTATGCATTTTATTTGGTTGATTATTGCATAAAATTTCATAAAAATATATTATACAAAATATTATTTTTCATTGCAATTCAAATTTAATTTAGTTAATTTCGATTTCAAATTATTTTGTCGCATTTTCACTGTTAATTATCATCGTTTTGTTCATTTTATTTGGTTGATTATTGCATAAAATTTAGTGAAAAAATATTTAAAAAACTATTTCTGTTTTTTGCAATTAAAAATTAATTTAGTTAATTTCGATTTCAAATTATTTGGTTGATTATTGCTTAAAATTTCAAGAAAAAATATTATACAAAATATTATTCTTCTTTGCAACTAAAAATTAATTTAGTTAATTTCGATTTGAAATTATTTTGTCGCATTTTTACCGTTTATTATCATCATTTTATGCATTTTATTTGGTTGATTATTGCATAAAATTTCATGAAAAAATATTATACTGAATATTATTCCTCATTGCAATTCAAAATTAATTTAGTTAATTTCGATTTCAAATTATTTTGTCGCATTTTTACTGTTTATTTTTATCATTTTGTCCATTTTATTTGGTTGTTGCATTAAATTTCGTGAAAAAATATTATACAAAATATTTATCTTTTTTGCAATTCAAAATTATTTATTTAATTTTGATTTAAAATTATTTGGTTGATTATTGCAAAAAAAATTCATGAAAAAATATTATACAAAATATTATTCTTCTTTGCAAGTAGAAATTAATTTAGTTAATTTCGATTTCAAATTATTTTGTCGCATTTTTACCGTTTATTATCATCATTTTATGCATTTTATTTGGTTGATTATTGCGTAAAATTTCGTGAAATAATATTAAACAACATATTTCTCTTTTTTGCAATTAAAAATTAATTTAGTTAATTTCGATTTCAAATTATTTGGTTGATTATTGCTTAAAATTTCATGAAAAAATATTATACAAAATATTATTCTTCTTTGCAACTAAAAATTAATTTAGTTAATTTCGATTTGAAATTATTTTGTCGCATTTTTACCGTTTATTATCATCATTTTATGCATTTTATTTGGTTGATTATTGCATAAAATTTCATGAAAAAATATTATACTGAATATTATTCCTCATTGCAATTCAAAATTAATTTAGTTAATTTCGATTTCAAATTATTTTGTCGCATTTTTACTGTTTATTTTTATCATTTTGTCCATTTTATTTGGTTGTTGCATTAAATTTCGTGAAAAAATATTATACAAAATATTTATCTTTTTTGCAATTCAAAATTATTTATTTAATTTCGATTTAAAATTATTTGGTTGATTATTGCAAAAAAAATTCAACAAAAAATATTATACAAAATATTATTCTTCTTTGCAAGTAGAAATTAATTTAGTTAATTTCGATTTCAAATTATTTTGTCGCATTTTTACCGTTTATTATCATCATTTTATGCATTTTATTTGGTTGATTATTGCGTAAAATTTCGTGAAATAATATTAAACAACATATTTCTCTTTTTTGCAATTCAAAATTAATTTAGTTAATTTTGATTTCAAATTATTTGGTTGATTATTGCTTAAAATTTCATGAAAAAATATTATACAAAATATTATTCTTCTTTGCAATTCAAAATTATTTTTGTCGCATTTTTACTGTTTATTTTTATCATTTTGTCCATTTTATTTGGTTGGTTGTTGCATTAAATGTCGTGAAAAAATATTATACAAAATATTTATCTTTTTTGCAATTCAAAATTATTTATTTAATTTCGATTTAAAATTATTTGGTTGATTATTGCAAAAAAAATTCATGAAAAAATATTATACAAAATATTATTCTTCTTTGCAAGTAGAAATTAATTTAGTTAATTTCGATTTCAAATTATTTTGTCGCATTTTTACCGTTTATTATCATCATTTTTTGCATTTTATTTGGTTGATTATTGCGTAAAATTTCGTGAAATAATATTAAACAAAATATTTCTCTTTTTTGCAATTCAAAATTAATTTAGTTAATTTCGATTTAAAATTATTTGGTTGATTATTGCTTAAAATTTCATGAAAAAATAATATACCAAATATTATTCTTCTTTGCAAGTAGAAATTAATTTAGTTAATTTCGATTTCAAATTATTTTGTCGCATTTTTACCGTTTATTATCATCATTTTATGCATTTTATTTGGTTGATTATTGCATAAAATTATGTGAAATAATATTAAACAAAATATTTCTCTTTTTTGCAATTCTAAATTAATTTAGTTAATTTCTATTTCAAATTATTTGGTTGATTATTGCATAAAATTTCATAAAAAAATATTATACAAAGTATTATTCTTCTTTGCAACAAAAAGTTAATTTAGTTAATTTCGATTTCAAATTATGTTGTTGCATTTTTTCCGTTTATTATCAACATTTTTTTCATTTTATTTGGTTGATTATTGCATAAAATTTCATGAAAAAATATTATACAAAATATTATTCCTCATTGCAATTCAAAATTAATTTAGTTAATTTCATTTTAAAATGTTTTGTCGCATTTTTACTGTTTATTATCATCATTTTGTGCATTTTTTTTGTTTGATTATAGCATAAAATTTCGTGAAAAAAATATTATACAAAATATTATTCTTCTTTGCAACTAAAAATTAATTTAGTTAATTCCGATTTCAAATTATTTTGTCGCATTTTTACCGTTTGTTATCATCATTTTATGCATTTTATTTGGTTGATTATTGCATAAAATTTCATAAAAAAATATTATACAAAATATTATTTTTCATTGCAATTCAAATTTAATTTAGTTAATTTCGATTTCAAATTATTTTGTCGCATTTTCACAGTTAATTATCATCGTTTTGTTCATTTTATTTGGTTGATTATTGCATAAAATTTAGTGAAAAAATATTTAAAAAACTATTTCTGTTTTTTGCAATTAAAAATTAATTTAGTTAATTTCGATTTCAAATTATTTGGTTGATTATTGCTTAAAATTTCATGAAAAAATATTATACAAAATATTATTCTTCTTTGCAACTAAAAATTAATTTAGTTAATTTCGATTTGAAATTATTTTGTCGCATTTTTACCGTTTATTATCATCATTTTATGCATTTTATTTGGTTGATTATTGCATAAAATTTCATGAAAAAATATTATACTGAATATTATTCCTCATTGCAATTCAAAATTAATTTAGTTAATTTCGATTTCAAATTATTTTGTCGCATTTTTACTGTTTATTTTTATCATTTTGTCCATTTTATTTGGTTGTTGCATTAAATTTCGTGAAAAAATATTATACAAAATATTTATCTTTTTTGCAATTCAAAATTATTTATTTAATTTTGATTTAAAATTATTTGGTTGATTATTGCAAAAAAAATTCATGAAAAAATATTATACAAAATATTATTCATCTTTGCAAGTAGAAATTAATTTAGTTAATTTCGATTTCAAATTATTTTGTCGCATTTTTACCGTTTATTATCATCATTTTATGCATTTTATTTGGTTGATTATTGCGTAAAATTTCGTGAAATAATATTAAACAACATATTTCTCTTTTTTGCAATTAAAAATTAATTTAGTTAATTTCGATTTCAAATTATTTGGTTGATTATTGCTTAAAATTTCATGAAAAAATATTATACAAAATATTATTCTTCTTTGCAACTAAAAATTAATTTAGTTAATTTCGATTTGAAATTATTTTGTCGCATTTTTACCGTTTATTATCATCATTTTATGCATTTTATTTGGTTGATTATTGCATAAAATTTCATGAAAAAATATTATACTGAATATTATTCCTCATTGCAATTCAAAATTAATTTAGTTAATTTCGATTTCAAATTATTTTGTCGCATTTTTACTGTTTATTTTTATCATTTTGTCCATTTTATTTGGTTGTTGCATTAAATTTCGTGAAAAAATATTATACAAAATATTTATCTTTTTTGCAATTCAAAATTATTTATTTAATTTCGATTTAAAATTATTTGGTTGATTATTGCAAAAAAAATTCAACAAAAAATATTATACAAAATATTATTCTTCTTTGCAAGTAGAAATTAATTTAGTTAATTTCGATTTCAAATTATTTTGTCGCATTTTTACCGTTTATTATCATCATTTTATGCATTTTATTTGGTTGATTATTGCGTAAAATTTCGTGAAATAATATTAAACAAAATATTTCTCTTTTTTGCAATTCAAAATTAATTTAGTTAATTTCGATTTAAAATTATTTGGTTGATTATTGCAATAAATTTCATGAAAAAATATAATACCAAATATTATTCTTCTTTGCAAGTAGAAATTAATTTAGTTAATTTCGATTTCAAATTATTTTGTCGCATTTTTACCGTTTATTATCATCATTTTATGCATTTTATTTGGTTGATTATTGCGTAAAATTTCGTGAAATAATATTAAACAACATATTTCTCTTTTTTGCAATTCAAAATTAATTTAGTTAATTTTGATTTCAAATTATTTGGTTGATTATTGCTTAAAATTTCATGAAAAAATATTATACAAAATATTATTCTTCTTTGCAATTCAAAATTATTTTTGTCGCATTTTTACTGTTTATTTTTATCATTTTGTCCATTTTATTTGGTTGGTTGTTGCATTAAATGTCGTGAAAAAATATTATACAAAATATTTATCTTTTTTGCAATTCAAAATTATTTATTTAATTTCGATTTAAAATTATTTGGTTGATTATTGCAAAAAAAATTCATGAAAAAATATTATACAAAATATTATTCTTCTTTGCAAGTAGAAATTAATTTAGTTAATTTCGATTTCAAATTATTTTGTCGCATTTTTACCGTTTATTATCATCATTTTTTGCATTTTATTTGGTTGATTATTGCGTAAAATTTCGTGAAATAATATTAAACAAAATATTTCTCTTTTTTGCAATTCAAAATTAATTTAGTTAATTTCGATTTAAAATTATTTGGTTGATTATTGCTTAAAATTTCATGAAAAAATAATATACCAAATATTATTCTTCTTTGCAAGTAGAAATTAATTTAGTTAATTTCGATTTCAAATTATTTTGTCGCATTTTTACCGTTTATTATCATCATTTTATGCATTTTATTTGGTTGATTATTGCGTAAAATTATGTGAAATAATATTAAACAAAATATTTCTCTTTTTTGCAATTCTAAATTAATTTAGTTAATTTCTATTTCAAATTATTTGGTTGATTATTGCATAAAATTTCATAAAAAAATATTATACAAAGTATTATTCTTCTTTGCAACAAAAAGTTAATTTAGTTAATTTCGATTTCAAATTATGTTGTTGCATTTTTTCCGTTTATTATCAACATTTTTTTCATTTTATTTGGTTGATTATTGCATAAAATTTCATGAAAAAATATTATACAAAATATTATTCCTCATTGCAATTCAAAATTAATTTAGTTAATTTCATTTTAAAATGTTTTGTCGCATTTTTACTGTTTATTATCATCATTTTGTGCATTTTTTTTGTTTGATTATAGCATAAAATTTCGTGAAAAAAATATTATACAAAATATTATTCTTCTTTGCAACTAAAAATTAATTTAGTTAATTCCGATTTCAAATTATTTTGTCGCATTTTTACCGTTTGTTATCATCATTTTATGCATTTTATTTGGTTGATTATTGCATAAAATTTCATAAAAAAATATTATACAAAATATTATTTTTCATTGCAATTCAAATTTAATTTAGTTAATTTCGATTTCAAATTATTTTGTCGCATTTTCACTGTTAATTATCATCGTTTTGTTCATTTTATTTGGTTGATTATTGCATAAAATTTAGTGAAAAAATATTTAAAAAACTATTTCTGTTTTTTGCAATTAAAAATTAATTTAGTTAATTTCGATTTCAAATTATTTGGTTGATTATTGCTTAAAATTTCATGAAAAAATATTATACAAAATATTATTCTTCTTTGCAACTAAAAATTAATTTAGTTAATTTCGATTTGAAATTATTTTGTCGCATTTTTACCGTTTATTATCATCATTTTATGCATTTTATTTGGTTGATTATTGCATAAAATTTCATGAAAAAATATTATACTGAATATTATTCCTCATTGCAATTCAAAATTAATTTAGTTAATTTCGATTTCAAATTATTTTGTCGCATTTTTACTGTTTATTTTTATCATTTTGTCCATTTTATTTGGTTGTTGCATTAAATTTCGTGAAAAAATATTATACAAAATATTTATCTTTTTTGCAATTCAAAATTATTTATTTAATTTTGATTTAAAATTATTTGGTTGATTATTGCAAAAAAAATTCATGAAAAAATATTATACAAAATATTATTCTTCTTTGCAAGTAGAAATTAATTTAGTTAATTTCGATTTCAAATTATTTTGTCGCATTTTTACCGTTTATTATCATCATTTTATGCATTTTATTTGGTTGATTATTGCGTAAAATTTCGTGAAATAATATTAAACAACATATTTCTCTTTTTTGCAATTAAAAATTAATTTAGTTAATTTCGATTTCAAATTATTTGGTTGATTATTGCTTAAAATTTCATGAAAAAATATTATACAAAATATTATTCTTCTTTGCAACTAAAAATTAATTTAGTTAATTTCGATTTGAAATTATTTTGTCGCATTTTTACCGTTTATTATCATCATTTTATGCATTTTATTTGGTTGATTATTGCATAAAATTTCATGAAAAAATATTATACTGAATATTATTCCTCATTGCAATTCAAAATTAATTTAGTTAATTTCGATTTCAAATTATTTTGTCGCATTTTTACTGTTTATTTTTATCATTTTGTCCATTTTATTTGGTTGTTGCATTAAATTTCGTGAAAAAATATTATACAAAATATTTATCTTTTTTGCAATTCAAAATTATTTATTTAATTTCGATTTAAAATTATTTGGTTGATTATTGCAAAAAAAATTCAACAAAAAATATTATACAAAATATTATTCTTCTTTGCAAGTAGAAATTAATTTAGTTAATTTCGATTTCAAATTATTTTGTCGCATTTTTACCGTTTATTATCATCATTTTATGCATTTTATTTGGTTGATTATTGCGTAAAATTTCGTGAAATAATATTAAACAAAATATTTCTCTTTTTTGCAATTCAAAATTAATTTAGTTAATTTCGATTTAAAATTATTTGGTTGATTATTGCAATAAATTTCATGAAAAAATATAATACCAAATATTATTCTTCTTTGCAAGTAGAAATTAATTTAGTTAATTTCGATTTCAAATTATTTTGTCGCATTTTTACCGTTTATTATCATCATTTTATGCATTTTATTTGGTTGATTATTGCGTAAAATTATGTGAAATAATATTAAACAAAATATTTCTCTTTTTTCCAATTCAAAATTAATTTAGTTAATTTCGATTTCAAATTATTTGGTTGATTATTGCATAAAATTTCATAAAAAAATATTATACAAAGTATTATTCTTCTTTGCAACAAAAAGTTAATTTAGTTAATTTCGATTTCAAATTATGTTGTTGCATTTTTTACCGTTTATTATCAACATTTTTTTCATTTTATTTGGTCGATTATTGCATAAAATTTCATGAAAAAATATTATACAAAATATTATTCCTCATTGCAATTCAAAATTAATTTAGTTAATTTCAATTTAAAATTATTTTGTCGCATTTTTACTGTTTATTATCATCATTTTGTGCATTTTTTTTGTTTGATTATAGCATAAAATTTGGTGAAAAAAATATTATACAAAATATTATTCTTCTTTGCAACTAAAAATTAATTTAGTTAATTTCGATTTGAAATTATTTTGTCGCATTTTTACCGTTTGTTATCATCATTTTATGCATTTTATTTGGTTGATTATTGCATAAAATTTCATAAAAAAATATTATACAAAATATTATTTTTCATTGCAATTCAAATTTAATTTAGTTAATTTCGATTTCAAATTATTTTGTCGCATTTTCACTGTTAATTATCATCATTTTGTGCATTTTATTTGGTTGATTATTGCATAAAATTTAGTGAAAAAATATTTAAAAAACTATTTCTGTTTTTTGCAATTAAAAATTAATTTAGTTAATTTCGATTTCAAATTATTTGGTTGATTATTGCTTAAAATTTCATGAAAAAATATTATACAAAATATTATTCTTCTTTGCAACTAAAAATTAATTTAGTTAATTTCGATTTGAAATTATTTTGTCGCATTTTTACCGTTTATTATCATCATTTTGTGCATCTTATTTGGTTGATTATTGCATAAAATTTCATGAAAAAATATTACACAGAATATTATTCCTCATTGCAATTAAAAATTAATTTAGTTAATTTCGATTTCAAATTATTTGGTTGATTATTGCTTAAAATTTCATGAAAAAATATTATACAAAATATTATTCTTCTTTGCAATTCAAAATTATTTTGTCGCATTTTTACTGTTTATTTTTATCATTTTGTCCATTTTATTTGGTTGGTTGTTGCATTAAATGTCGTGAAAAAATATTATACAAAATATTTATCTTTTTTGCAATTCAAAATTATTTATTTAATTTCGATTTAAAATTATTTGGTTGATTATTGCAAAAAAAATTCATGAAAAAATATTATACAAAATATTATTCTTCTTTGCAAGTAGAAATTAATTTAGTTAATTTCGATTTCAAATTATTTTGTCGCATTTTTACCGTTTATTATCATCATTTTATGCATTTTATTTGGTTGATTATTGCGTAAAATTTCGTGAAATAATATTAAACAACATATTTCTCTTTTTTGCAATTAAAAATTAATTTAGTTAATTTCGATTTCAAATTATTTGGTTGATTATTGCTTAAAATTTCATGAAAAAATATTATACAAAATATTATTCTTCTTTGCAACTAAAAATTAATTTAGTTAATTTCGATTTGAAATTATTTTGTCGCATTTTTACCGTTTATTATCATCATTTTATGCATTTTATTTGGTTGATTATTGCATAAAATTTCATGAAAAAATATTACACAGAATATTATTCCTCATTGCAATTAAAAATTAATTTAGTTAATTTCGATTTCAAATTATTTGGTTGATTATTGCTTAAAATTTCATGAAAAAATATTATACAAAATATTATTCTTCTTTGCAATTCAAAATTATTTTGTCGCATTTTTACTGTTTATTTTTATCATTTTGTCCATTTTATTTGGTTGGTTGTTGCATTAAATGTCGTGAAAAAATATTATACAAAATATTTATCTTTTTTGCAATTCAAAATTATTTATTTAATTTCGATTTAAAATTATTTGGTTGATTATTGCAAAAAAAATTCATGAAAAAATATTATACAAAATATTATTCTTCTTTGCAAGTAGAAATTAATTTAGTTAATTTCGATTTCAAATTATTTTGTCGCATTTTTACCGTTTATTATCATCATTTTATGCATTTTATTTGGTTGATTATTGCGTAAAATTTCGTGAAATAATATTAAACAACATATTTCTCTTTTTTGCAATTAAAAATTAATTTAGTTAATTTCGATTTCAAATTATTTGGTTGATTATTGCTTAAAATTTCATGAAAAAATATTATACAAAATATTATTCTTCTTTGCAACTAAAAATTAATTTAGTTAATTTCGATTTGAAATTATTTTGTCGCATTTTTACCGTTTATTATCATCATTTTATGCATTTTATTTGGTTGATTATTGCATAAAATTTCATGAAAAAATATTATACTGAATATTATTCCTCATTGCAATTCAAAATTAATTTAGTTAATTTCGATTTCAAATTATTTTGTCGCATTTTTACTGTTTATTTTTATCATTTTGTCCATTTTATTTGGTTGTTGCATTAAATTTCGTGAAAAAATATTATACAAAATATTTATCTTTTTTGCAATTCAAAATTATTTATTTAATTTCGATTTAAAATTATTTGGTTGATTATTGCAAAAAAAATTCAACAAAAAATATTATACAAAATATTATTCTTCTTTGCAAGTAGAAATTAATTTAGTTAATTTCGATTTCAAATTATTTTGTCGCATTTTTACCGTTTATTATCATCATTTTATGCATTTTATTTGGTTGATTATTGCGTAAAATTTCGTGAAATAATATTAAACAAAATATTTCTCTTTTTTGCAATTCAAAATTAATTTAGTTAATTTCGATTTAAAATTATTTGGTTGATTATTGCATTAAAATTTCATGAAAAAATATTATACCAAATATTATTCTTCTTTGCAAGTAGAAATTAATTTAGTTAATTTCGATTTCAAATTATTTTGTCGCATTTTTACCGTTTATTATCATCATTTTATGCATTTTATTTGGTTGATTATTGCGTAAAATTATGTGAAATAATATTAAACAAAATATTTCTCTTTTTTGCCAATTCAAAATTAATTTAGTTAATTTCGATTTCAAATTATTTGGTTGATTATTGCATAAAATTTCATAAAAAAATATTATACAAAGTATTATTCTTCTTTGCAACAAAAAGTTAATTTAGTTAATTTCGATTTCAAATTATGTTGTTGCATTTTTACCGTTTATTATCAACATTTTTTTCATTTTATTTGGTCGATTATTGCATAAAATTTCATGAAAAAATATTATACAAAATATTATTCCTCATTGCAATTCAAAATTAATTTAGTTAATTTCAATTTAAAATGTTTTGTCGCATTTTTACTGTTTATTATCATCATTTTGTGCATTTTTTTTGTTTGATTATAGCATAAAATTTCGGTGAAAAAAATATTATACAAAATATTATTCTTCTTTGCAACTAAAAATTAATTTAGTTAATTCCGATTTCAAATTATTTTGTCACATTTTTACCGTTTGTTATCATCATTTTATGCATTTTATTTGGTTGATTATTGCATAAAATTTCATAAAAATATATTATACAAAATATTATTTTTCATTGCAATTCAAATTTAATTTAGTTAATTTCGATTTCAAATTATTTTGTCGCATTTTCACTGTTAATTATCATCGTTTTGTTCATTTTATTTGGTTGATTATTGCATAAAATTTAGTGAAAAAATATTTAAAAAACTATTTCTGTTTTTTGCAATTAAAAATTAATTTAGTTAATTTCGATTTCAAATTATTTGGTTGATTATTGCTTAAAATTTCATGAAAAAATATAATACAAAATATTATTCTTCTTTGCAACTAAAAATTAATTTAGTTAATTTCGATTTGAAATTATTTTGTCGCATTTTTACCGTTTATTATCATCATTTTATGCATTTTATTTGGTTGATTATTGCATAAAATTTCATGAAAAAATATTATACTGAATATTATTCCTCATTGCAATTCAAAATTAATTTAGTTAATTTCGATTTCAAATTATTTTGTCGCATTTTTACTGTTTATTTTTATCATTTTGTCCATTTTATTTGGTTGTTGCATTAAATTTCGTGAAAAAATATTATACAAAATATTTATCTTTTTTGCAATTCAAAATTATTTATTTAATTTCGATTTAAAATTATTTGGTTGATTATTGCAAAAAAAATTCATGAAAAAATATTATACAAAATATTATTCTTCTTTGCAAGTAGAAATTAATTTAGTTAATTTCGATTTCAAATTATTTTGTCGCATTTTTACCGTTTATTATCATCATTTTATGCATTTTATTTGGTTGATTATTGCGTAAAATTTCGTGAAATAATATTAAACAACATATTTCTCTTTTTTGCAATTAAAAATTAATTTAGTTAATTTCGATTTCAAATTATTTGGTTGATTATTGCTTAAAATTTCATGAAAAAATATTATACAAAATATTATTCTTCTTTGCAACTAAAAATTAATTTAGTTAATTTCGATTTGAAATTATTTTGTCGCATTTTTACCGTTTATTATCATCATTTTATGCATTTTATTTGGTTGATTATTGCATAAAATTTCATGAAAAAATATTATACTGAATATTATTCCTCATTGCAATTCAAAATTAATTTAGTTAATTTCGATTTCAAATTATTTTGTCGCATTTTACTGTTTATTTTTATCATTTTGTCCATTTTATTTGGTTGTTGCATTAAATTTCGTGAAAAAATATTATACAAAATATTTATCTTTTTTGCAATTCAAAATTATTTATTTAATTTCAATTTAAAATTATTTGGTTGATTATTGCAAAAAAAATTCAACAAAAAATATTATACAAAATATTATTCTTCTTTGCAAGTAGAAATTAATTTAGTTAATTTCGATTTCAAATTATTTTGTCGCATTTTTACCGTTTATTATCATCATTTTATGCATTTTATTTGGTTGATTATTGCGTAAAATTTCGTGAAATAATATTAAACAACATATTTCTCTTTTTTGCAATTCAAAATTAATTTAGTTAATTTTGATTTCAAATTATTTGGTTGATTATTGCTTAAAATTTCATGAAAAAATATTATACAAAATATTATTCTTCTTTGCAAGTAGAAATTAATTTAGTTAATTTCGATTTCAAATTATTTTGTCGCATTTTTACCGTTTATTATCATCATTTTATGCATTTTATTTGGTTGATTATTGCGTAAAATTATGTGAAATAATATTAAACAAAATATTTCTCTTTTTTTCAATTCAAAATTAATTTAGTTAATTTCGATTTCAAATTATTTGGTTGATTATTGCATAAAATTTCATAAAAAAATATTATACAAAGTATTATTCTTCTTTGCAACAAAAAGTTAATTTAGTTAATTTCGATTTCAAATTATGTTGTTGCATTTTTACCGTTTATTATCAACATTTTTTTCATTTTATTTGGTCGATTATTGCATAAAATTTCATGAAAAAATATTATACAAAATATTATTCCTCATTGCAATTCAAAATTAATTTAGTTAATTTCAATTTAAAATTATTTTGTCGCATTTTTACTGTTTATTATCATCATTTTGTGCATTTTTTTTGTTTGATTATAGCATAAAATTTGGTGAAAAAAATATTATACAAAATATTATTCTTCTTTGCAACTAAAAATTAATTTAGTTAATTTCGATTTGAAATTATTTTGTCGCATTTTTACCGTTTGTTATCATCATTTTATGCATTTTATTTGGTTGATTATTGCATAAAATTTCATAAAAAAAATATTATACAAAAATATTATTTTTCATTGCAATTCAAATTTAATTTAGTTAATTTCGATTTCAAATTATTTTGTCGCATTTTCACTGTTAATTATCATCATTTTGTGCATTTTATTTGGTTGATTATTGCATAAAATTTAGTGAAAAAATATTTAAAAAACTATTTCTGTTTTTTGCAATTAAAAATTAATTTAGTTAATTTCGATTTCAAATTATTTGGTTGATTATTGCTTAAAATTTCATGAAAAAATATTATACAAAATATTATTCTTCTTTGCAACTAAAAATTAATTTAGTTAATTTCGATTTGAAATTATTTTGTCGCATTTTTACTTCTTCTTGCAATTCAAAATTATTTTGTCGCATTTTTACTGTTTATTTTTATCATTTTGTCCATTTTATTTGGTTGGTTGTTGCATTAAATGTCGTGAAAAAATATTATACAAAATATTTATCTTTTTTGCAATTCAAAATTATTTATTTAATTTCGATTTAAAATTATTTGGTTGATTATTGCAAAAAAAATTCATGAAAAAATATTATACAAAATATTATTCTTCTTTGCAAGTAGAAATTAATTTAGTTAATTTCGATTTCAAATTATTTTGTCGCATTTTTACCGTTTATTATCATCATTTTTTGCATTTTATTTGGTTGATTATTGCGTAAAATTTCGTGAAATAATATTAAACAAAATATTTCTCTTTTTTGCAATTCAAAATTAATTTAGTTAATTTCGATTTAAAATTATTTGGTTGATTATTGCTTAAAATTTCATGAAAAAATAATATACCAAATATTATTCTTCTTTGCAAGTAGAAATTAATTTAGTTAATTTCGATTTCAAATTATTTTGTCGCATTTTTACCGTTTATTATCATCATTTTATGCATTTTATTTGGTTGATTATTGCGTAAAATTATGTGAAATAATATTAAACAAAATATTTCTCTTTTTTGCAATTCAAAATTAATTTAGTTAATTTCTATTTCAAATTATTTGGTTGATTATTGCATAAAATTTCATAAAAAAATATTATACAAAGTATTATTCTTCTTTGCAACAAAAAGTTAATTTAGTTAATTTCGATTTCAAATTATGTTGTTGCATTTTTTCCGTTTATTATCAACATTTTTTTCATTTTATTTGGTTGATTATTGCATAAAATTTCATGAAAAAATATTATACAAAATATTATTCCTCATTGCAATTCAAAATTAATTTAGTTAATTTCATTTTAAAATGTTTTGTCGCATTTTTACTGTTTATTATCATCATTTTGTGCATTTTTTTTGTTTGATTATAGCATAAAATTTCGTGAAAAAAATATTATACAAAATATTATTCTTCTTTGCAACTAAAAATTAATTTAGTTAATTCCGATTTCAAATTATTTTGTCACATTTTTACCGTTTGTTATCATCATTTTATGCATTTTATTTGGTTGATTATTGCATAAAATTTCATAAAAATATATTATACAAAATATTATTTTTCATTGCAATTCAAATTTAATTTAGTTAATTTCGATTTCAAATTATTTTGTCGCATTTTCACTGTTAATTATCATCGTTTTGTTCATTTTATTTGGTTGATTATTGCATAAAATTTAGTGAAAAAATATTTAAAAAACTATTTCTGTTTTTTGCAATTAAAAATTAATTTAGTTAATTTCGATTTCAAATTATTTGGTTGATTATTGCTTAAAATTTCATGAAAAAATATAATACAAAATATTATTCTTCTTTGCAACTAAAAATTAATTTAGTTAATTTCGATTTGAAATTATTTTGTCGCATTTTTACCGTTTATTATCATCATTTTATGCATTTTATTTGGTTGATTATTGCATAAAATTTCATGAAAAAATATTATACTGAATATTATTCCTCATTGCAATTCAAAATTAATTTAGTTAATTTCGATTTCAAATTATTTTGTCGCATTTTTACTGTTTATTTTTATCATTTTGTCCATTTTATTTGGTTGTTGCATTAAATTTCGTGAAAAAATATTATACAAAATATTTATCTTTTTTGCAATTCAAAATTATTTATTTAATTTTGATTTAAAATTATTTGGTTGATTATTGCAAAAAAAATTCATGAAAAAATATTATACAAAATATTATTCTTCTTTGCAAGTAGAAATTAATTTAGTTAATTTCGATTTCAAATTATTTTGTCGCATTTTTACCGTTTATTATCATCATTTTATGCATTTTATTTGGTTGATTATTGCGTAAAATTTCGTGAAATAATATTAAACAACATATTTCTCTTTTTTGCAATTAAAAATTAATTTAGTTAATTTCGATTTCAAATTATTTGGTTGATTATTGCTTAAAATTTCATGAAAAAATATTATACAAAATATTATTCTTCTTTGCAACTAAAAATTAATTTAGTTAATTTCGATTTGAAATTATTTTGTCGCATTTTTACCGTTTATTATCATCATTTTATGCATTTTATTTGGTTGATTATTGCATAAAATTTCATGAAAAAATATTATACTGAATATTATTCCTCATTGCAATTCAAAATTAATTTAGTTAATTTCGATTTCAAATTATTTTGTCGCATTTTTACTGTTTATTTTTATCATTTTGTCCATTTTATTTGGTTGTTGCATTAAATGTCGTGAAAAAATATTATACAAAATATTTATCTTTTTTGCAATTCAAAATTATTTATTTAATTTCGATTTAAAATTATTTGGTTGATTATTGCAAAAAAAATTCAACAAAAAATATTATACAAAATATTATTCTTCTTTGCAAGTAGAAATTAATTTAGTTAATTTCGATTTCAAATTATTTTGTCGCATTTTTACCGTTTATTATCATCATTTTATGCATTTTATTTGGTTGATTATTGCGTAAAATTTCGTGAAATAATATTAAACAACATATTTCTCTTTTTTGCAATTCAAAATTAATTTAGTTAATTTTGATTTCAAATTATTTGGTTGATTATTGCTTAAAATTTCATGAAAAAATATTATACAAAATATTATTCTTCTTTGCAATTCAAAATTATTTTTGTCGCATTTTTACTGTTTATTTTTATCATTTTGTCCATTTTATTTGGTTGGTTGTTGCATTAAATGTCGTGAAAAAATATTATACAAAATATTTATCTTTTTTGCAATTCAAAATTATTTATTTAATTTCGATTTAAAATTATTTGGTTGATTATTGCAAAAAAAATTCATGAAAAAATATTATACAAAATATTATTCTTCTTTGCAAGTAGAAATTAATTTAGTTAATTTCGATTTCAAATTATTTTGTCGCATTTTTACCGTTTATTATCATCATTTTTTGCATTTTATTTGGTTGATTATTGCGTAAAATTTCGTGAAATAATATTAAACAAAATATTTCTCTTTTTTGCAATTCAAAATTAATTTAGTTAATTTCGATTTAAAATTATTTGGTTGATTATTGCTTAAAATTTCATGAAAAAATAATATACCAAATATTATTCTTCTTTGCAAGTAGAAATTAATTTAGTTAATTTCGATTTCAAATTATTTTGTCGCATTTTTACCGTTTATTATCATCATTTTATGCATTTTATTTGGTTGATTATTGCGTAAAATTATGTGAAATAATATTAAACAAAATATTTCTCTTTTTTGCAATTCTAAATTAATTTAGTTAATTTCTATTTCAAATTATTTGGTTGATTATTGCATAAAATTTCATAAAAAAATATTATACAAAGTATTATTCTTCTTTGCAACAAAAAGTTAATTTAGTTAATTTCGATTTCAAATTATGTTGTTGCATTTTTTCCGTTTATTATCAACATTTTTTTCATTTTATTTGGTTGATTATTGCATAAAATTTCATGAAAAAATATTATACAAAATATTATTCCTCATTGCAATTCAAAATTAATTTAGTTAATTTCATTTTAAAATGTTTTGTCGCATTTTTACTGTTTATTATCATCATTTTGTGCATTTTTTTTGTTTGATTATAGCATAAAATTTCGTGAAAAAAATATTATACAAAATATTATTCTTCTTTGCAACTAAAAATTAATTTAGTTAATTCCGATTTCAAATTATTTTGTCGCATTTTTACCGTTTGTTATCATCATTTTATGCATTTTATTTGGTTGATTATTGCATAAAATTTCATAAAAATATATTATACAAAATATTATTTTTCATTGCAATTCAAATTTAATTTAGTTAATTTCGATTTCAAATTATTTTGTCGCATTTTCACTGTTAATTATCATCGTTTTGTTCATTTTATTTGGTTGATTATTGCATAAAATTTAGTGAAAAAATATTTAAAAAACTATTTCTGTTTTTTGCAATTAAAAATTAATTTAGTTAATTTCGATTTCAAATTATTTGGTTGATTATTGCTTAAAATTTCATGAAAAAATATAATACAAAATATTATTCTTCTTTGCAACTAAAAATTAATTTAGTTAATTTCGATTTGAAATTATTTTGTCGCATTTTTACCGTTTATTATCATCATTTTATGCATTTTATTTGGTTGATTATTGCATAAAATTTCATGAAAAAATATTATACTGAATATTATTCCTCATTGCAATTCAAAATTAATTTAGTTAATTTCGATTTCAAATTATTTTGTCGCATTTTTACTGTTTATTTTTATCATTTTGTCCATTTTATTTGGTTGTTGCATTAAATTTCGTGAAAAAATATTATACAAAATATTTATCTTTTTTGCAATTCAAAATTATTTATTTAATTTTGATTTAAAATTATTTGGTTGATTATTGCAAAAAAAATTCATGAAAAAATATTATACAAAATATTATTCTTCTTTGCAAGTAGAAATTAATTTAGTTAATTTCGATTTCAAATTATTTTGTCGCATTTTTACCGTTTATTATCATCATTTTATGCATTTTATTTGGTTGATTATTGCGTAAAATTTCGTGAAATAATATTAAACAACATATTTCTCTTTTTTGCAATTAAAAATTAATTTAGTTAATTTCGATTTCAAATTATTTGGTTGATTATTGCTTAAAATTTCATGAAAAAATATTATACAAAATATTATTCTTCTTTGCAACTAAAAATTAATTTAGTTAATTTCGATTTGAAATTATTTTGTCGCATTTTTACCGTTTATTATCATCATTTTATGCATTTTATTTGGTTGATTATTGCATAAAATTTCATGAAAAAATATTATACTGAATATTATTCCTCATTGCAATTCAAAATTAATTTAGTTAATTTCGATTTCAAATTATTTTGTCGCATTTTTACTGTTTATTTTTATCATTTTGTCCATTTTATTTGGTTGTTGCATTAAATTTCGTGAAAAAATATTATACAAAATATTTATCTTTTTTGCAATTCAAAATTATTTATTTAATTTCGATTTAAAATTATTTGGTTGATTATTGCAAAAAAAATTCAACAAAAAATATTATACAAAATATTATTCTTCTTTGCAAGTAGAAATTAATTTAGTTAATTTCGATTTCAAATTATTTTGTCGCATTTTTACCGTTTATTATCATCATTTTATGCATTTTATTTGGTTGATTATTGCGTAAAATTTCGTGAAATAATATTAAACAACATATTTCTCTTTTTTGCAATTCAAAATTAATTTAGTTAATTTTGATTTCAAATTATTTGGTTGATTATTGCTTAAAATTTCATGAAAAAATATTATACAAAATATTATTCTTCTTTGCAATTCAAAATTATTTTTGTCGCATTTTTACTGTTTATTTTTATCATTTTGTCCATTTTATTTGGTTGGTTGTTGCATTAAATGTCGTGAAAAAATATTATACAAAATATTTATCTTTTTTGCAATTCAAAATTATTTATTTAATTTCGATTTAAAATTATTTGGTTGATTATTGCAAAAAAAATTCATGAAAAAATATTATACAACATATTATTCTTCTTTGCAAGTAGAAATTAATTTAGTTAATTTCGATTTCAAATTATTTTGTCGCATTTTTACCGTTTATTATCATCATTTTTTGCATTTTATTTGGTTGATTATTGCGTAAAATTTCGTGAAATAATATTAAACAAAATATTTCTCTTTTTTGCAATTCAAAATTAATTTAGTTAATTTCGATTTAAAATTATTTGGTTGATTATTGCTTAAAATTTCATGAAAAAATAATATACCAAATATTATTCTTCTTTGCAAGTAGAAATTAATTTAGTTAATTTCGATTTCAAATTATTTTGTCGCATTTTTACCGTTTATTATCATCATTTTATGCATTTTATTTGGTTGATTATTGCGTAAAATTATGTGAAATAATATTAAACAAAATATTTCTCTTTTTTGCAATTCTAAATTAATTTAGTTAATTTCTATTTCAAATTATTTGGTTGATTATTGCATAAAATTTCATAAAAAAATATTATACAAAGTATTATTCTTCTTTGCAACAAAAAGTTAATTTAGTTAATTTCGATTTCAAATTATGTTGTTGCATTTTTTCCGTTTATTATCAACATTTTTTTCATTTTATTTGGTTGATTATTGCATAAAATTTCATGAAAAAATATTATACAAAATATTATTCCTCATTGCAATTCAAAATTAATTTAGTTAATTTCATTTTAAAATGTTTTGTCGCATTTTTACTGTTTATTATCATCATTTTGTGCATTTTTTTTGTTTGATTATAGCATAAAATTTCGTGAAAAAAATATTATACAAAATATTATTCTTCTTTGCAACTAAAAATTAATTTAGTTAATTCCGATTTCAAATTATTTTGTCGCATTTTTACCGTTTGTTATCATCATTTTATGCATTTTATTTGGTTGATTATTGCATAAAATTTCATAAAAAAATATTATACAAAATATTATTTTTCATTGCAATTCAAATTTAATTTAGTTAATTTCGATTTCAAATTATTTTGTCGCATTTTCACTGTTAATTATCATCGTTTTGTTCATTTTATTTGGTTGATTATTGCATAAAATTTAGTGAAAAAATATTTAAAAAACTATTTCTGTTTTTTGCAATTAAAAATTAATTTAGTTAATTTCGATTTCAAATTATTTGGTTGATTATTGCTTAAAATTTCATGAAAAAATATTATACAAAATATTATTCTTCTTTGCAACTAAAAATTAATTTAGTTAATTTCGATTTGAAATTATTTTGTCGCATTTTTACCGTTTATTATCATCATTTTATGCATTTTATTTGGTTGATTATTGCATAAAATTTCATGAAAAAATATTATACTGAATATTATTCCTCATTGCAATTCAAAATTAATTTAGTTAATTTCGATTTCAAATTATTTTGTCGCATTTTTACTGTTTATTTTTATCATTTTGTCCATTTTATTTGGTTGTTGCATTAAATTTCGTGAAAAAATATTATACAAAATATTTATCTTTTTTGCAATTCAAAATTATTTATTTAATTTTGATTTAAAATTATTTGGTTGATTATTGCAAAAAAAATTCATGAAAAAATATTATACAAAATATTATTCTTCTTTGCAAGTAGAAATTAATTTAGTTAATTTCGATTTCAAATTATTTTGTCGCATTTTTACCGTTTATTATCATCATTTTATGCATTTTATTTGGTTGATTATTGCGTAAAATTTCGTGAAATAATATTAAACAACATATTTCTCTTTTTTGCAATTAAAAATTAATTTAGTTAATTTCGATTTCAAATTATTTGGTTGATTATTGCTTAAAATTTCATGAAAAAATATTATACAAAATATTATTCTTCTTTGCAACTAAAAATTAATTTAGTTAATTTCGATTTGAAATTATTTTGTCGCATTTTTACCGTTTATTATCATCATTTTATGCATTTTATTTGGTTGATTATTGCATAAAATTTCATGAAAAAATATTATACTGAATATTATTCCTCATTGCAATTCAAAATTAATTTAGTTAATTTCGATTTCAAATTATTTTGTCGCATTTTTACTGTTTATTTTTATCATTTTGTCCATTTTATTTGGTTGGTTGTTGCATTAAATTTCGTGAAAAAATATTATACAAAATATTTATCTTTTTTGCAATTCAAAATTATTTATTTAATTTCGATTTAAAATTATTTGGTTGATTATTGCAAAAAAAATTCAAGAAAAAATATTATACAAAATATTATTCTTCTTTGCAAGTAGAAATTAATTTAGTTAATTTCGATTTCAAATTATTTTGTCGCATTTTTACCGTTTATTATCATCATTTTATGCATTTTATTTGGTTGATTATTGCATTAAATTTCGTGAAAAAATATTATACAAAATATTTATCTTTTTTGCAATTCAAAATTATTTATTTAATTTCGATTTAAAATTATTTGGTTGATTATTGCAAAAAAAATTCAAGAAAAAATATTATACAAAATATTATTCTTCTTTGCAAGTAGAAATTAATTTAGTTAATTTCGATTTGAAATTATTTTGTCGCATTTTTACCGTTTGTTATCATCATTTTATGCATTTTATTTGGTTGATTATTGCATAAAATTTCATAAAAAAATATTATACAAAATATTATTTTTCATTGCAATTCAAATTTAATTTAGTAAATTTCGATTTCAAATTATTTTGTCGCATTTTCACTGTTTATTATCATCGTTTTGTACATTTTATTTGGTTGATTATTGCATAAAATTTAGTGAAAAAATATTTAAAAAACTATTTCTGTTTTTTGCAATTAATAATTAATTTAGTTAATTTCGATTTCAAATTATTTGGTTGATTATTGCTTAAAATTTCATGAAAAAATATTATACAAAATATTATTCTTCTTTGCAACTAAAAATTAATTTAGTTAATTTCGATTTGAAATTATTTTGTCGCATTTTTACCGTTTATTATCATCATTTTATGCATTTTATTTTGTTGATTATTGCAGAAAATTTCATGAAAACATATTATACAGAATATTATTCCTCATTGCAATTCAAAATTAATTTAGTTAATTTCGATTTCAAATTATTTTGTCGCATTTTTACTGTTTATTTTTATCATTTTGTCCATTTTATTTGGTTGGTTGTTGCATTAAATTTCGTGAAAAAATATTATACAAAATATTTATCTTTTTTGCAATTCAAAATTATTTATTTAATTTCGATTTAAAATTATTTGGTTGATTGTTGCAAAAAAATTCATGAAAAAATATTATACAAAATATTATTCTTCTTTGCAAGTAGAAATGAATTTAGTTAATTTCGATTTCAAATTATTTTGTCGCATTTTTACCGTTTATTATCATCATTTTATGCATTTTATTTGGTTGATTATTGCGTAAAATTTCGTGAAATAATATTAAACAACATATTTCTCTTTTTTGCAATTCAAAATTAATTTAGTTAATTTCGATTTCAAATTATTTGGTTAATTATTGCATGAAAATTTCATAAAAAAATATTATACAAAGTATTATTCTTCTTTGCAACAAAATGTTAATTTAGTTAATTTCGATTTCAAATTATGTTGTTGTATTTTTACCGTTTATTATCAACAATTTTTTCATTTTATTTGGTTGATTATTGCATAAAATTTCATGAAAAAATATTATATAAAATATTATTCCTCATTGCAATTCAAAATTAATTTAGTTAATTTCAATTTAAAATTATTTTGTCGCATTTTTACTGTTTATTATCATCATTTTGTGCATTTTTTTTGTTTGATTATGTTATTCAAAATTAATTTCTTAATTTCGATTTGAAATTATTTTGTCGCATTTTTACTTTTTATTATCATCATTTTTTCCGTTTTATTTGTTTGGTTATTGCATACAATTTCAGTGAAAAATATTCCGCAAAATAATATTCTACTTTGCAATTAAAACTTAATTTAGTTGATTTGGATTTCAAATTATTTTGTCGCATTTTTACTGTTTATTATCATCATTTTATACGTTTTATTTGGTAGATTATTGCATTAAATTTCATGAAAATAAATTATACAAAATATAATCTTCTTTGCAATTCAAAATTAACTTAGTTAATTTCGATTTGAATTTTTTTTGTCGCATTTTTACTATTTATTATCATCATTTTATGCATTTTATATGGTTGATTAATCCATTAAAATTCAAAGAAAAATATTATAAAAAATATAATTTTCCTTGCAATTCAAAATTAATTTTGTTAATTTCGATTTTAAATTATTTTGTCGCATTTTTTGTAACACCCCGGCTTTTAATAATAAATAAAACAATAAAAAGAATTATAAAATAGAGTTAACCTTGGGGGACCCGCTAAATCGTTAGGATCAGGAAATATATTTTTGTGCGACGTAAAGCCCATAAAATAAAATAGCATATTTTTTGACATTTGTTATTTTTAAAACATTTCAAACTGTTATTTTAGCCCTGTTAACAGCACCAGAACACGAGAATCTGGCAGGGGTCACCGCGAAGTGGCTCGCCTTGGGGCCCAAGTATAGGGTCTCCGGAAGGTGACGAGTTGGCACTATATTAGAGGATGAATTATTGAACCAAAGGTTCATTGCATGGGGTAATGAAGACAATCGGGACAATTCATGAATTAGTATTAATTGATGATATCCAGAGAGATTTAGATAATTCTGGAACCCTTGGCCCGAGTATAAATAGGCATGTCCACTTCACGTACACAGCACACACCACACACGCACTAAAACAACAACAAGAAAAGGGGAGTAAGGGAAGGAAAGGAGGAACAAATAAGGAAGCAAGTTACAGGAGGTAAGCACCTCCCCACTGCCGTGATATACACATGTGCACACTTGCACCAGTTGTTGTTATTTCTTCCTTTAATTCCATGCACGTGCACCCACTCACTGTAGATGGATTAAAAAAGTTTAATTTACCAAAAACAGGAACTACACCTAGACTCCCAAATATTAGCTCAAGTTCTGACATATTTTATTTTTAGATTAGCTAACTAACAACCGAAAATATGGATTTTTAGGAAGTAACATTAGTCAAAACAAATTGTGACCAAATCAATTCACAGATTTAGAAAATAATTTACTCCTTTAGTTGTTGGGATTAATAGCTAAAGATGAACCATGTTTCCCACCCAACTAATGGCCCGACTTGATGAAACACACGTAATGTTTGCTTAGGTTAGTAAATAATGTAGCATAGAGTAAATAAATAATAATAATAATGATAATAACAAAAAGGTTGTAACATTATTCAATGGAATTCAAAGATGAGAGACAGGAATAGTTTTTGCGTAGGGAGAGAAGGATGAACTATAAAATGACTAACACACTCATAGCTTTGGTTTTACAATTGATGGATGGAGCTGTATTTGTAAAAATATCGCTCACTTTTACAATGAAAACAAAACGTGGCTTGTTAAAAAAAAAAAGAGAGAGCAACATACATAGAAGCTGTGACAACTAGGTACATTGAATTGGTCTAGGTTGATAGTTGGGCAATATTTAGCACTTCAAGTTTAGACCTAATAATCTGG
Source organism: Vaccinium darrowii (assembly GCA_020921065.1). Lineage (NCBI taxonomy): Eukaryota > Viridiplantae > Streptophyta > Magnoliopsida > Ericales > Ericaceae > Vaccinium > Vaccinium darrowii. The sequence goes on along the minus strand of CM037162.1, from coordinate 24,178,429 downwards.
AAATTTTGATGAAACACGTGATCTACAATTTTAGTACCTCTAAATTGTTAATGTGTTATTTTAGGACCCGGTACGTCTCGGTAGATTCTACGGTAAATCCCAGGCCCAGGAAGGTGAGTTATGAATTATCTCTGCTACATGAGGTTTTTCGCAAAAATTATTTTCTTATAAATTATGATTATTGATATATGAAATTCTTTCGCAACAAAAATGCCATGGAATTCTAATGTTTTGCAAAGTTTTGAAAGTAGTATTATCGATACATCCGGACGATGTCCCTGAAATCTGGGGGACGTTAAAGATACCAGTCGGAACGGTGTTATAAGGACGGAATGGATAGGGGCACGGCCAGGTGTCCAACTGGATTGATCAATTCAACATGTGTTGGGGGTCGCTCCCTCATAGCTGGCATAATCGTCGAATGGTATATCGTATTATTCATGGAATGCTATTTTACGTAAAGGTTTATTTATGCTTTTGAAAATTGATGTTATGGTTTCTGTTTTGTTGGAAGAAAATTCAAATTCCATGGTAAACCATGTAACTCTAATAATTCATAAACTCACACAAGCGATAGCTTACGTTGTTGCAATTTCTCTCTTTTCAGGAAATCAGGCGTAGAAGAACGGGCCAAGTACTAGCAATAATCTACACATTGTTTGTAAAATAAATAAGAAGAAAAGAAAATGTAATTTATGTAGTGAATAAGGAACTCCAGTGAGTTGTACTTGTAAAATATTGTTTCCGCAATACTAAGATGTTTCTTTTGAAAAAAAAAAACCCATTAAAGAAATGTCAATAGAGGCCTTTGGTGAGAGGAGCTCACTGGCCGGTCACGACATCCAAATATATTAAATTTGGGTCGTGACATTTTTACTGTTTATTATCTTCATTTTGTGCATTTTATTCGGTTGATTATTGAAGAAAATTTCATAAGAAAATATTATACAAAATATTATTCTTCTTTGTTATTCAAAATTAATTTCTTAATTTCGATTTGAAATTATTTTGTCGCATTTTTACTTTTTATTATCATCATTTTTTGCGTTTTATTTGCTTGGTTATTGCATACAATTTCAGTAAAAAATATTCCGCAAAATAATATTCTACTTACCAATTAAAACTTAATTTTGTTAATTTCAATTTTAAATTATTTTGTCGCATTTTTACTTTTTGTTATCATCATTTTGTGCATTTTATTCGGTTGATTATTGAATAAAATTTCATGAAAAAATATTATACAAAATATTATTCTTCTTTGCAATTCAAAATTAATTTAGTTAATTTCGATTTCAAATTATTTGGTTGATTATTGCATAAAATTTCATGAAAATAAATTATAGAAAATATTATTTTTCACTGCACTGCAAAATTAATTATTTAATTTTTATTTCAAATCATTCTGTCACATTTTTACTGTTTATTATCATCATTTTATGCATTTTATTTGGTTTATTATTGCATTAAATTTCATCAAAAAATATTATACAAAATATTATTCTTCTTTGCAATTCAAAGTTAATTCAGTTAATTTCGATTTCAAATTATTTGGTTGATTATTGCAAAAATCTTCAAGAAAATATATTATACAAAATATTATTCTTCTTTGCAATTCAAAATTAATTTAGTTAATTTTGATTTCAAAGTATTTAGTTGATTGTTGCATAAAATTTCGAGAAAATAAATTATACAAAATATTATTTTTCTTTGCAATTCAAAATTAATTTAGTTGATTTCGATTTCAAATTATTTTGTTGCATTTTTACAGTTTATTATCTTCATTTTATACGTCTTATTTGGTAGATTATTGCATTAAATTTCCTGAATAAATATTATACAAAATATTATTCTTCTTTGCAAATCAAAATTAATTTAGTTAATTTCGATTTCAAATTATTTGGTTGATTATTGCAAAAAATTTCATGAAAATATATTATACAAAATATTTTTCTTCTTTGCAATTAAAAATTAATTTAGTTAATTTCGATTTCAAATTATTTATTTGATTATTGCATAAAATTTCAAGGAAATAAATTATACAAAATATTATTTTTCTTTGCAATTCAAAATTAATTTAGTTGATTTCGATTTCAAATTATTTTGTTGCATTTTTACTGTTTATTATCATCATTTTATACGTTTTATTTGGTAGATTATTGCATTAAATTTCATGAAAAAATATTATACAAAATATTATTCTTCTTTGCAAATCAACATTAATTTAGCTAATTTCGATTTCAAATTATTTGGTTGATTATTGCAAAAAAATTCATGAAAAAATATTATACAAAATATTATTCTTCTTTGCAATTAAAAATTAATTTAGTTAATTTCGATTTCAAATTATTTGGTTTATTATTACATAAAATCTCATAAAAATAAATTATACAAAATAATATTCTTCTTTGCAATTCAAAATTAACTTAGTTAATTTTGATTTGAAATTTTTTTTGTCGCATTTTTTTGTCGCATTTTTCCTTGCAATTCAAAATTAATTTAGTTAATTTCGATTCCAAATTATTTTGTCGCATTTTTTCTGTTTCTTATCTGCATTTTGTGCATGTTATTTGGTTTATTATTGCATAAAATTTCATGAAAAAATATTATACAAAATATTATACAAAATATTCTACTTTCCTGAAAAAATATTATACAAAATATTATTCTTCTTTGTTATTCAAAATTAGTTTCTTAATATCGATTTGAAATTATTTTGTCGCATTTTTACTTTTTATTATCATCATTTTTTGCGTTTTATTTGCTTGGTTATTGCATACAATTTCAGTAAAAAAATATTCCGCAAAATAATATTCTACTTTCCAATTAAAACTTAATTTTGTTAATTTCGATTTTAAATTATTTTGTCACATTTTTACTTTTTATTATCATCATTTTGTGCATTTTATTCGGTTGATTATTGAATAAAATTTCATGAAAAAATATTATACAAAATATTATTCTTCTTTGCAATTCAAATTTAATTTGGTTAATTTTGATTTCAAATTATTTAGTTGATTATTGCATAAAATTTCATGAAAATAAATTATAAAAAATATTATTTTTCTTCGCAATGCAAAATTAATTTAGTTAATTTTTATTTCAAATAATTTTGTCGCATTTTTACTGTTTATTATCATCATTTTATGCATTTTATTTGGTTGATTATTGCATTAAATTTCATCAAAAAAATATTATACAAAATATTATTCTTCTTTACAAATAAAAATTAATTTAGTTAATTTCGATTTCATATTGTTTGGTTGATTATTGCATAAAATTTCATGAAAATTAATTATACAAAATAATATTTTTCGATTTCAAATTATTTTGTCGCATTTTTGCTGTTTATTATCTGCATTTTGTACATGTTATTTGGTTGGTTATTGCATAAAATTTCATGAAAAAATATTCAAAAAAATATTATTCTTCTTTGTTATTCAAAATTAATTTCTTAATTTCGATTTGAAATTATTTTGTCGCATTTTTACTTTTTATTATCATCATTTTTTGCGTTTTATTTGCTTGGTTATTGCATACAATTTCAGTAAAAAACATTCCGCAAAATAATATTCTACTTTCCAATTAAAACTTAATTTTGTTAATTTCGATTTTAAATTATTTTGTCGCATTTTTACTGTTTATTATCATCATTTTATGCATTTTATATGGTTGATTAATCCATTAAAATTCAAAGAAAAATATTATAAAAAATATTATTCTTCCTTGCAATTCAAAATTAATTTAGTTAATTTCGATTTCAAATTATTTTGTTGCATTTTTACTGTTTATTATCTGCATTTTGTGCATGTTGTTTGGTTGATTATTGCATAAAATTTAGTGAAAAAATATTATACAAAATATTATTCTTCTTTGTTATTCAAAATTAATTTACTTAGTTTCGATTTGAAATTATTTTGTCGCATTTTTACTGTTTGTTGTCATCATTTTGTGCATTTTATTCGGTTGATTATTGAATAAAATTTCATGAAAAAATATTATACAAAATATTATTCTTCTTTGCAATTCAAAATTAATTTCGTAATTTCGATTTGAAATTATTTTGTCGCATTTTTACTGTTCATTGTCATCATTTTTTGCATTTTATTTGGTTGATTATTAAATTAAATTGCTTGAAAAAATATTATACAAAATATTATTCTTCTTTGCAATTAAAATTTAATTTTGTTAATTTCGAGTTCAAATTATTTGGTTGATTATAGCATAAAATTTCTAGAAAATAAATTATAGAAAATATTATTTTTCTTTGCAATTCAAAATTAATTTAGTTAATTTTGATTTCAATCATTTTGTCGCATTTTTACTGTTTATTATCATCATTTTATCCATTTTATTTGGTTGATTATTGCATTAAATTTCATGAAAAAATATTATTCTTCTTTGCAATTCAAAATTAATTAAGTTAATTTCGATTTCAAATTATTTGGTTGATTATTGCATAAAATTTCGTGAAAATATATTATACAAAATATTATTCTTCTCTGCAATTAAAAATTAATTTAGTTAATTTAGATTTCAAATTATTTGGTTTGTCATTGCATAAATTTTAATGAAAATAAGTTATACAAAATATTATTTTTGTTTGCAATCCAAAATTAATTTAGTTAATTTCGATTTGAAATTATGTTGTCACATTTTTACAGTTTATTATCATCATTTTTTGCATTTTATTTGGTAGATTATTAGAGTAAATTTCATGAAAAAATATTTTACAAAATATTATTCTTCTTTGCAATTCAAAATTAATTTAGTTAATTTCGATTTCAAATTATTTGGTTGATTATTGCAAAAAATTTCATGAAAATATATTATACAAAATATTATTCTTCTTTGCAATAAAAAATTAATTTAGTTAATTTCGATTTCAAATTATTTGGTTGATTATTGCATAAAATTTCATGAAAATAAATTATACAAAATAATATTCTTCTTTGCAATTCAAATTTAATTTGGTTAATTTCGATTTTAAATTATTTTGTCGCATTTTTACTGTTTATTATCATCTTTTTGTGCATTTTATTCGGTTGATTATTGAATAAAATTTCATGAAAAAATATTATACAAAATATTATTCTTCTTTGCAATTAAAAATTAATTTAGTTAATTTCGATTTCAAATTATTTGGTTGATTATTGCATAAAATTTCATCAAAATAAATTATACAAAATAATATTCTTCTTTGCAATTCAAAATTAATTTGGTTAATTTGATTTTAAATTATTTTGTCGCATTTTTACTGTTTATTATCATCATTCTGTGCATTTTATTCTGTTGATTATTGAATAAAATTTCACGAAAAAATATTATACAAAATATTATTCTTCTTTGTTATTCAAAATTAATTTCTTAATTTCGATTTGAAATTATTTTTTCGAATTTTTACTTTTTATTATCATCATTTTTTGCGTTTTATTTGCTTGGTTGTTGCATACAATTTCAGTAAAAAATATTCCGCAAAATAATATTCTACTTTCCAATTAAAACTTAATTTTGTTAATTTCGATTTTAAATTATTTTGTCACATTTTTACTTTTTATTATCATCATTTTGGGCATTTTATTCGGTTGATTATTGAATAAAATTTCATGAAAAAATATTATACAAAATATTATTCTTCTTTGCAATTCAAAATTAATTTAGTTAATTTCGATTTCAAATTATTTGGTTGATTATTGCATAAAATTTCATGAAAATAAATTATACAAAATATTATTGTTCTTTGCAATTCAAAATTAATTTACTTTGTCTCGATTTGAAATTATTTTGTCGCATTTTTACTGTTTATTATCATCATTTTACGCATTTTATTTGGTAGATTATTGCATTAAATTTCATGAAAAAATATTATACAAAATATTATTCTTCCTTGCAATTCAAAGTTAATTTAGTTAATTTTGATTTCAAATTATTTGGTTGATTATTGCATAAAATTTCATGAAAATATATTATAAAAAATATTATTGTTGTTTGCAATTAAAAATTAATTTAGTTAATTTTGATTTTAAATTATTTTGTCGCATTTTTACTGTTTGCTATCATCATTTTGTGCATTTTATTCGGTTGCTTATTGAAGATAATTTCATAAAAAAATATTATACAAAATATTATTCTTCTTTGCAATTAAAATTTAATTTAGTTAATTTCGAGTTCAAATTATTTGGTTGATTATAGCATAAAATTTCTAGAAAATAAATTATAGAAAATATTATTTTTCTTTGCAATTCAAAATTAATTTAGTTAATTTTGATTTCAAATCATTTTGTCGCATTTTTACTGTTTTTTATTATCATTTTATGTATTTTATTTGGTTGATTATTGCATTAAATTTCATGAAAAAATATTATACAAAATATTATTCTTCTTTGCATTTGAAAATTAATTTAGTTAATTTCGATTTGAAATTATTTTGTTGCATTTTTACTGTTTATTATCATCATTTTGTGCATTTTATTCTGTTGATTATTCAATAAAATTTCATAAAAAATATTATACAAAATATTATTCTTCTTTGTTATTCAAAATTAATTTCTTAATTTCGATTTGAAATTATTTTGTCGCATTTTTACTTTTTATTATCATCATTTTTTGCGTTTTATTTGCTTGGTTATTGCATACAATTTCAGTAAAAAATATTCCGCAAAATAATATTCTACTTTCCAATTAAAACTTAATTTTGTTAATTTCGATTTTAAATTATTTTGTCGCATTTTTACTTTTTGTTATCATCATTTTGTGCATTTTATTCGGTTGATTATTGAATAAAATTTCATGAAAAAATATTATACAAATTATTATTCTTCTTTGCAATTCAAAATTAATTTAGTTAATTTCGATTTCAAATTATTTTGTTGCATTTTTACAGTTTATTATCATCATTTTCTGCATTTTATTCTGTTGATTATTGAATAAAATTTCATGAAAAATATTATACAAAATATTATTATTCTTTGTTATTCAAAATTAATTTCTTTATTTCGATTTCAAATTATTTTGCCGCATTTTTACTTTTTATTATCTGCATTTTGTGCATTTTATTTGGTTGATTATTGCATAAAATTTCATGAAAAAATATTATACAAAATATTTTTCTTCTTTGCATTTAAAAATTAATTTAGCTAATTTCGATTTGAAATAATTTTATCGCATTTTTACTGTTCATTGTCATCATTTTTTGCATTTTATTTGGTTAATTATTGCATTAAATTGCTTGAAAAAAATATTATACAAAATATTATTCTTCTTTGCAATTAAAATTTAATTTAGTTAATTTCGAGTTTTGGTTGATTATAGCATAAAATTTCTAGAAAATAAATTATAGAAAATATTAATTTTCTTTGCAATTCAAAATTAATTTAGTTAATTTTGATTTCAATCATTTTGTCGCATTTTTACTGTTTATTATCATCATTTTATCCATTTTATTTGGTTGATTATTGCATTAAATTTCATGAAAAAATATTATTTTTCTTTGCAATTCAAAATTAATTAAGTTAATTTCGATTTCAAATTATTTGGTTGATTATTGCATAAAATTTCGTGAAAATATATTATACAAAATATTATTCTTCTCTGCAATTAAAAATTAATTTAGTTAATTTCGATTTCAAATTATTTGGTTTATTATTGCATAAATTTTAATGAAAATAAGTTATACAAAATATTATTTTTCTTTGCAATTCAAAATTAATTTAGATAATTTCGATTTGAAATTATTTTGTCGCATTTTTACAGTTTATTATCATCATTTTCTGCATTTTATTTGGTAGATTATTAGATTAAATTTCATGAAAAAATATTATACAAAATATTATTCTTCTTTGCAATTGAAAATTAATTTAGTTAATTTCGATTTCAAATTATTTTGTTGCATTTTTACTGTTTATTATCATCATTTTGTGCATTTTATTCTGTTGATTATTCAATAAAATTTCATGAAAAAATATTATACAAAATATTATTCTTCTTTGTTATTCAAAATTAATTTCTTAATTTCGATTTCAAATTATTTTGTCGCATTTTTACTTTTTATTATCTGCATTTTGTGCATTTTATTTGGTTGATTATAGCATAAAATTTCATGAAAAAAAAATTATACAAAATATTATTCTTCTTTGCAATTCAAAATTAATTTATTTTATTTCGATTTCAAATTATTTGGTTGATTATTGCATAAAATTTCATGAAAATAAATTATACAAAATATTATTTTTCTTTGCAATTCAAAATTAATTTACTTTGTTTCCATTTCAAATTATTTTGTCGCATTTTTACTGTTTATTATCATCATTTTATATGTTTTATTTGGAAGATTATTGCATTAAATTTCATGAAAAAATATTATACAAAATATTATTCTTCTTTGCAAATCAAAATTAATTTAGTTAATTTCGATTTCAGATTATTTGGTTGATTACTGCATAAAATTTCATGAAAATAAATTATACAAAATAATATTCTTCTTTGCAATTCAAATTTAATTTGGTTAATTTCGATTTTAAATTATTTTGTCGCATTTTTACTGTTTATTATCATCATTTTGTGCATTTTATTCGGTTGATTATTGAATAAAATTTCATGAAAAAATATTATACAAAATATTATTCTTCTTTGCAATTAAAAATTAATTTAGTTAATTTCGATTTCAAATTATTTGGTTGATTATTGCAAAAAATTTCATGAAAATAAATTATACAAAATAATATTCTTCTTTGCAATTCACAATTAATTTGGTTAATTTTGATTTTAAAATATTTTGTCGCATTTTTACTGTTTATTATCATCATTTTGCGCATTTTATTCTGTTGATTATTGAATAAAATTTCATGAAAAAATATTATACAAAATATTATTCTTCTTTGTTATTCAAAATTAATTTCTTAATTTCGATTTCAAATTATTTTGTCGCATTTTTACTTTTTATTATCTGCATTTTATCCATTTTATTCGGTTGATTATTGAATAAAATTTCATGAAAAAATATTATACAAAATATTAATTCTTCTTTGCAATTCAAAATTAATTTAGTTAATTTCGATTTCAAATTATTTGGTTGATTATTACATAAAATTTCATGAAAATAAATTATACAAAATAATATTCTTCTTTGCATTTCAAAATTAATTTGGTTAATTTTGATTTTAACTTCTTTTGTCGCATTTTTACTGTTTATTATCATCATTTTATGCATTTTATATGGTTGATTAATCCATTAAAATTCAAAGAAAAATATTATAAAAAATATTATTTTCCTTGCAATTCAAAATTAATTTAGTTAATTTCGATTTCAAATTATTTTGTCGCATTTTTACTGTTTCTTATCTGCATTTTGTGCATGTTATTTGGTTGATTATTGCATAAAATTTCATGAAAAAATATTCAAAAAAATATTATTCTTCTTTGTTATTCAAAATTAATTTCTTAATTTCGATTTGAAATTATTTTGTCGCATTTTTACTTTTTATTATCATCATTTTTTGCGTTTTATTTGCTTGGTTATTGCATACAATTTCAGTAAAAAAAATTCCGCAAAATAATATTCTACTTTCCAATTAAAACTTAATTTTGTTAATTTCGATTTTAAATTATTTTGTCGCATTTTTACTGTTTATTATCATCATTTCATGCATTTTATATGGTTGATTAATCCATTAAAATTCAAAGAAAAATATTATAAAAAATATTCTTCTTCCTTGCAATTCAAAATTAATTTAGTTAATTTCGATTTCAAATTATTTTGTTGCATTTTTACTGTTTATTATCTACATTTTGTGCATGTTATTTGGTTGATTATTGCATAAAATTTCGTGAAAAATATTATACAAAATATTATTCTTCTTTGTTATTCAAAATTAATTTACTTTGTTTCGATTTGAAATTATTTTGTCGCATTTTTACTGTTTGTTATCATCATTTTGTGCATTTTATTCGGTTGATTATTGAATAAAATTTCATGAAAAAATATTATACAAAATATTATTCTTCTTTGCAATTCAAAATTAATTTCTTAATTTCGATTTGAAATTATTTTGTCGCATTTTTACTGTTCATTGTCATCATTTTTTGCATTATATTTGGTTGATTATTGCATTAAATTGCTTGAAAAAAATATTATACAAAATATTATTCTTCTTTGCAATTAAAATTTAATTTAGTTAACTTCGAGTTCAAATTATTTGGTTGATTATAGCATAAAATTTCTAGAAAATAAATTATAGAAAATATTATTTTTCTTTGCAATTCAAAATTAATTTAGTTAATTTTGATTTCAATCATTTTGTCTCATTTTTACTGTTTATTATCATCATTTTATGCATTTAATTTGGTTGATTATTGCATTAAATTTCATGAAAAAATATTATTCTTCTTTGCAATTCAAAATTAATTAAGTTAATTTCGATTACAAATTATTTGGTTGATTATTGCCTAAAATTTCGTGAAAATATATTATACAAAATATTATTCTTCTCTGCAATTAAAAATTAATTTAGTTAATTTCGATTTCAAATTATTTGGTTTATTATTGCATAAATTTTCATGAAAATAAGTTATACAAAATAATATTTTTCTTTGCAATTCAAAATTAATTTAGTTAGTTTCGATTTGAAATTATTTTGTCGCATTTTTACAGTTTATTATCATCATTTTCTGCATTTTATTTGGTAGATTATTAGATTAAATTTCATGAAAAAATATTATACAAAATATTATTCTTCTTTGCAATTGAAAATTAATTTAATTAATTTCGATTTCAAATTATTTTGTTGCATTTTTACTGTTTATTATCATCATTTTGTACATTTTATTCTGTTGATTATTCAATAAAATTTCATGAAAAAATATTATACAAAATATTATTCTTCTCTGTTATTCAAAATTAATTTCTTAATTTCGATTTCAAATTATTTTGTCGCATTTTTACTTTTTATTATCTGCATTTTGTGCATTTTATTTGGTTGATTATAGCATAAAATTTCATGAAAAAATTTTATACAAAATATTATTCTTCTTTGCAATTCAAAATTAATTTAGTTGATTTCGATTTCAAATTATTTTGTCGCATTTTTACTGTTTATTATCATCATTTTATATGTTTTATTTGGTAGATTATTGCATTAAATTTCATGAAAAAATATTATACAAAATATTATTCATCTTTGCAAATCAAAATTAATTTAGTTAATTCCGATTTCAGATTATTTGGTTGATTATTGCAAAAAATTTCATGAAAATATATTATACAAAATATTATTCTTCTTTGCAATAAAAAATTAATTTAGTTAATTTCGATTTCAAATTATTTGGTTGATTATTGCATAAAATTTCATGAAAATAAATTATACAAAATAATATTCTTCTTTGCAATTCAAATTTAATTTGGTTAATTTTGATTTTAAATTATTTTGTCGCATTTTTACTGTTTATTATCATCATTTTGTGCATTTTATTCGGTTGATTATTGAATAAAATTTCATGAAAAAATATTATACAAAATATTATTCTGCTTTGCAATTAAAAATTAATTTAGTTAATTTCGATTTCAAATTATTTGGTTGATTATTGCAAAAAATTTCATGAAAATAAATTATACAAAATAATATTCTTCTTTGCAATTCAAAATTAATTTGGTTAATTTTGATTTTAAAATATTTTGTCGCATTTTTACTGTTTATTATCATCATTTTGTGCATTTTATTCTGTTGATTATTGAATAAAATTTCATGAAAAAATATTATACAAAATATTATTCTTCTTTGTTATTCAAAATTAATTTCTTAATTTCGATTTGAAATTATTTTGTCGCATTTTTTGCGTTTTATTTGCTTGGTTATTGTATACAATTTCAGTAAAAAATATTCCGGAAAATAATATTCTACTTTCCAATTAAAACTTAATTTTGTTAATTTCGATTTGAAATTATTTTGTCACATTTTTACTTTTTATTATCATCATTTTGTGCATTTTATTCGGTTGATTATAGCATAAAATTTCATGAAAAAATATTATACAAAATATTATTCCTCTCTGCAATTCAAAATTAATTTAGTTAATTTCGATTTCAAATTATTTGGTTGATTATTGCATAAAATTTCATGAAAATAAATTATACAAAATATTATTTTTCTTTGCAATTCAAAATTAATTTACTTTGTTTCGATCTGAAATTATTTTGTCGCATTTTTACTGTTTATTATCATCATTTTACGCATTTTATTTGGTAGATTATTGCATTAAATTTCATGAAAAAATATTATACAAAATATTATTCTTCCTTGCAATTCAAAGTTAATTTAGTTAATTTCGATTTCAAATTATTTGGTTGATTATTGCATAAAATTTCATGAAAATCTATTATACAAAATATTATTCTTGTTTGCAATTAAAAATTAATTTAGTTAATTTCGATTTCAAATTATTTGGTTGATTATTGCATAAAATTTCATGAAAATAAATTATACAAAATAATATTCTTCTTTGCAATTCAAAATTAATTTAGTTAATTTCGATTTTAATTTATTTTGTCGCATTTTTACTGTTTGCTATCATCATTTTGTGCATTTTATTCGGTTGATTATTGAATAAAATTTCATGAAAAGATATTATACAAAATATTATTCTTCTTTGCAATTAAAAATTAATTTAGTTAATTTCGATTTCAAATTATTTGGTTGATTATTGCATAAAATTTCATAAAAATAAATTATACAAAATAATTTTCTTCTTTGCAATTCAAAATTAATTTGGTTAATTTTGATTTTAAATTATTTTGTCGCATTTTAACTGTTCATTATCATCATTTTGTGCATTTTATTTTGTTGATTATTGAATAAAATTTCATGAAAAAATATTATACAAAATATTATTCTTCTTTGTTATTCAAAATTAATTTCTTAATTTTGTTTTGAAATCATTTTGTCGCATTTTTACTTTTTATTATCATCATTTTTTGCGTTTTATTTGCTTGATTATTGCATACAATTTCAGTAAAAAATATTCCGCAAAATAATATTCTACTTTCCAATTAAAACTTAATTTTGTTAATTTCGATTTTAAATTATTTTGTCGCATTTTTACTTTTTATTATCATCATTTTGTGCATTTTATTCGGTTGAGCAAGTCACCTTTACTCACATACCAAGGACCTAGACGATCTGATCCATCGATTTGAGCAAGTCACCTTTACTCACATACCAAGGATGAGGAACCAGTTTGCCGATGCTCTCGCTACCCTGGCATCCATGGTAGAATTGCCTGTTGGGGTAAGAATGAGGCCCATCATGATCGAACAAAGGAACAAGCCAGCCTATGAATATGTGATGAACATTGATGAAATTGACGATGGCTTGCCTTGGTACCACGATATTTGGAATCTGGTCGAGAAAGGGGAATATCCAGAAAGAGCAAACAAGAAGGATCGGATAGCATTACAAAGGTTGGCGTCACAATACATCATTTGCGGAGGAAGGCTGTACAAAAGGTCATACTGCGGCATGCACAAATTATGTATTCATGGTGACGACACGAAGAGGGTAATGGAGGAAATTCATGAAGGTATCTGTGGCCCTCACATGAGTGGATTAATGATGGCGAAGAAGATTTTGAGGCAAGGGTATTTCTGGTTGACTCTGGAAACTGATTGTGTTCAGTATGTGCGAAGATGTCACAAATGCCAAGTACATGCTAACCTCATGCACGTCCCACCATCAGAATTACATACAATGGCGACGCCTTGGCCTTTCTCGGTGTGGGGCATAGACGTAATTGGGAAAATCACGCCATCAGCATCAAATGGGCACAAATTCATATTGGTGGCAATTGATTATTTCACAAAGTGGGTAGAAGCAGCTTCATATGCTACATTGACTGCAGTACAAGTAGCTCATTTCATCAAGCAAAACATCATCTACCGATATGGGGTCCCCAATGCTTTCGTATCGGACAATGGTGTGCATTTCAAAGGGAGGGCGGCAGAAGTGTTGGAGGAATTCAATGTTCAGGTGCACAAATCAACAGTATATAGGCCGCAAACTAACGGAGCAGTGGAAGCGGCAAACAAGTCAATCAAGAATATCTTGGAGAAAACCATCGAATCGTCTAGAGATTGGCATGAGAAGCTACCATTAGCATTATGGGGGTATCGCACTTCTATTCGCACTCCGACGGGGGCAACACCCTATTCTCTAGTCTATGGGATGGAGGCCGTGCTTCCCATTGAGCTAGAAGTGCTGTCTTTGAGGGTGTTGATAGAAAACGAGGTCAATGAGGCTGATTGGTTGAGCGATAGATTCGCAGAGCTAATGCTGTTCGATGAAAGACGGCTACGGGCATTGTACCACATTCAGGGATATCAGAGAAGAATCGCCCGCGCATTCAACAAGAAGGTGAAATCCAGAGACTTAGTCGAAGGAGACATGGTGGTAAAGGAGATTCGGGCACCGATATTTGACCCACGAGGGAAATTCAGGCCAAAATGGGCGGGGCCGTACATCATCAAGACTATTCTCGAAGGTGGGGCAACAGTGATTCTTGATCTGGATGGTAACGAATTCAGCAATCTTGTCAATTTGGACCAACTCAAACGATATTACCCCTGAGAGATGCTCGTTGGGCGGAAAATCGCAAGGGCGAGCCGACCCAAGCAAAATTTAGAGCAAGCCTGTTAGACCGGAAACCTACACTGGGCGGCCTAGGCAAAATTCAAGGCAAAAATTCAAAAAGAGAGAGCTCGATGGACCGAAAACCTGAAAAGGCGGTACCAGGCAAAATTTAGAGCGCAAAAAGGAAAGTGTTAATACCCGAGTGAACCTTAGCCTGAACTACGCCATGACCTGATTCCTTGAGAAAGGATACGTAGGCAACCCTATCTCGGGGTTCGGTCCAAGTCCTCTGAGTTGGTCTGCATTGACGCAATATCTGAAGGAGATAGTATGTGGAATCAAGTGAACCAAGAGGGGGAAACCCTTCATCGTTCAATTTTATTCAAATCACTTCTTCGATTACATAAGCTGAGCAAACATTCAAAAAAAAAAAAAAATAGATGCACCATTTATTCTGGGAAACAGCTTAGTTAAGTCGTGAGAGTCAGTCCACGTTGTTGCCGAATCTCGCTTCTAGCTCCCCTCTGAGCCACTCACGATACTTTCCTCGCAGATGAATACTTGGATACTGGTCTCGGACCCAAGTCACTCTACTTCCCCAGTCACGGCGATAAGCCTCGATCACTGAATGTTTGAATTCGGGGAGATGAAAATCAGCGGGATAGGAGAATTTCACTTCTTGACGAATCCCAAACTGGCGAAGGATGCGCTGAGGAAAATAGAAAGTGAAGCCTGCCAGCCCAGCCAAAACCACCCATGAGTGTCCCATATGCTTGGCCGTCATATCAGGCAAAGGAAGCCAGTGGCACCTCCAAGTAACATACTCCTCTTCCACAGCCATAAAGAAATCCAGCCATTCCTCCACATTGCGACGAGTTTCGATGAAACCTCTCTTCCTCCAGTCCTTAGCCCGGTAAACCCAATCATTCGCTGGATCTGCGACCAGCTTCATTTTGTCGCACAGCCACATCTGCCAAACCAAAGCCAAAACTCATAAGTCCGAACAAAAAAAAATAAAAATAAAAAAATAAAAAATAAAAAATAAAAATAAAAAAAATAAAAAAATAAAAAAATAAAAAAAAAAAACCTGAAGCAAAAGGGGGCTCCCGGCGAAAATATCTGTTCTTCTAGATTTCACCGCATCCAAGCCCATGAGAGTCTCCGCTAAAACCATGGGAACGACATCCCGTCGTTGCTCAATCTGCGCAGCAACTGAAATGATCGAGGAACTGGGGTTGCCGTCATTTGGAACCAACATGTAGGTGGCAAGGAGGCACATGCACAAAGCAAACATGCGGCGATTCTGGACTGTGTAATCCAACGGATTGCCGCAAGGGCTGAAATCGGCAAAGAGGCGAAGAATGTCGAGCGAACCTCCGCGAGTCAAGTGCCTTGCAACACCTTCACTCACGCCGAGCTTATCTTTCAGGATCTTGATCAAGTTGGCACGGAGTGGAGGAACCACTGGTTCGGTCTCGGGACGAGTCTCGAGGTATGCATGAAATTCCTCAACAGTGGGGGAAAGTTCTTGAAGACCAAAGCGGAACACATGAAGCTCGGGATCCCAAAATTGGGTAGCGGCATGCAAAAGCTCGGGACGGATGGGAATGGAGTGGATATGGCGTAAGGAGTTGAGATGGTGGCTACGAAAGTTGAACCAATCAATGTTTTCGAAGCTTGCAATCCATGGTTGAAGCACAGCGGACGCGAGCATGGCCATCACGTGGATTCGGAAAGGAAAGAAATGGAGAATGGGGGTACAAAAGTGGAATAGCGAAAATTGATGTGGAGAAAATGCCTGGCAAGGCATGGGATTTATAGTGAAATTGTGGTGACTAGTGTATATATATATATATATATATATATATATATATATATATATATATATATATATATATATATATATATATATATATATGTATATATATAGTGTATATATGTATATATACTATAGTAAGGGAATCCAAGACGTTCAAAGTTCATTCCCAAGAAATCTGCATGTGAAATTCTAAAAAGAATCTTGGAAACAGGTAGCATCTATTGGAAAATGTAGGAGGAAAACTTTGAAAAAGTATGTGAGGGCCTTGGGAAGGAAATTTGAATAGTTTATATGAAGTTTGGGGCAGAAGAGCGTCATGCAAAGGAGACAAGAAAGTGCCTTGGGAAGAACAAGATGCTGCCAGGACTCGGGTTCAGGCGCCTGAATCCTCCTCCTTCAGGCGCCCAAACCCAGTTCAGGCGCCTGAACCTCCCCCTTCAGGCGCCCAAACCCAGTTCAGGCGCCTGAACCATCCTCCTTCAGGCGCCTGGAAACCAGATATCAGCATTCTCACTTTTGATCCCCGAATTCAGTTCCATGCATTTTTGACAAGTTCCATTGATCCCAACGTGTTCCGGCGGACATTTATGGCTTGCGGGGGAGTCCCACTCGCAAAAGATCCGGGAAACGAGACGTTCAGACCAAGTTTTTTTTTCGCAGATGGGGCATAGTTCAGCGTTTCAAAATCATAATTAAAGGTTGCAAGCGGATTCTATCAAGTTCGAGTAGCTGAATTGGTTGAATATGACGTTGCAAAGGCAGCGGGACGTCTATTCACGGAGAAGAACGCGAGGCGTGAAGAATCATCTTTTCAAACAAGCCCTATGGATGCCAAATTCCGTCCTAGGGTCATCTGTGTCGTTTCATTCATCTAAAATGAATTGTGTGTATATGTTTGAGTCAAGTGAAAGTGTCGATAACGTTCGTTGTGATGTTTATTGTATATCCGAGTCGTTTATGTCAATGGTTGTTCGTTTTAACGTGTTTCGGGCAAATTCAAGAACACGCGTGTCTATCACCATGTTTCGCTGTATGGCCTGTATATACGCTTGTCAATGGAACCTTTTGCTTGTTTTTCGTGAGTTTTACAACCGGTGTTTTGCTATGATCACAATAAAGAGATGCATGAACAATATGTGAAGTGCAAATCATATATCCAAATATGGCATCCATGAAAAGTCAGTACATGCAAGTCAACATGAATCGAATAATCAAGTCATAATCCATAAGTACTGGGGCAAACACATGCCCGAATAAGCAAAGTAGGCGCGCAGGCCCGATTCAAAAAGCTACTTGGGCACGCAGGCCCGAAATGGTAAAAGAAAAAGCTGATCTAAGAAGCAAAAGTAAAACTCATAGTAACCTAAGATCACCTAAGTGCTAACTATGGGTCACCTATCTCCTCGTCATCCTCGCCCTCCTCCTCGCTCTCCGCTGTGTCCTCCGGGACAGGCTCCTGTGGGGTAGGCTCGTCTGCAGTAGGCCCTCTGCTCGTCGATGGCTCGCCAACTCTCTGACGAACCGATCGTCCGTCCACGCCATCCTCATCCTCAGACTCTCTCATCGCAACATAGCCTACTTCCTTCGAGCGGAATAGGCGGATGGTCGTCGATCCAGGACCTGCAACGCCGCCTCTCTCGCGTCTCCGGGGCACCTGTAAGCAAGTCAAAGCACAGAGCATATCAGCATTCCGCAAATCAAACATGTGTCGGAATCAAATTCAGGGAGCTTAAAGTACCGGGATACTCCTGGAAAGAGGAGGACGGGGAGCAACTGGAGGGGCAGGGTCGCCCAGCCGTCGAAGCACCACGTCAGCACCAGCCACCAGCTGGCGAACCAGAGTCCGCAGACTGTGAGTCTGCTCGTAGTAAAAGCGCGCGGTGTCCTGGGAAAACTGCATCAGGAAGCAACAGTTTCAACAAATAAGTTTCAACATTGATGAAAAGCAAAATGGAATAACGGAACTTTGCATACCGGGCCAGTAGGGAGCGGAAGGTCGGCAGCCGGTCGAGGGATATCTACATACCCTCTCTCTCCCTCAGGTGTCTGTACAGAGACCTGCCACAACCTCATATCCTCGAAGGCCGACCTCTCAGAAGGCTCAGGCTCTCCTGCAACAGCACCACCCCACCTCTCTCTGAGGACAGGCCTGAGTCCACTCCCTCCAGGCACCACCTCCTCGCTCACCCTCTCTCCCTCTCTAACTCTCTCTCCCTCACCCCGGCAGAAGACCCTCCTCTCTCTCTCACAACAGAGGGGCCAGCCCCCTCTCTCACTCCAGCACCACCACCAGCCTGTCCCTCGGCTCTCGCTCTCTCCGCCTGCTCAGCAGCCAAAGCCTCTGCAGCCTCCAACGCAGCAGCCTCCCGTGCAGCTCTAGCTCTCTCTCTGAACCCTACCACGTCGAGTGGACCAGCGAGGTACCGCCGCCTGTACTCCTCATAGTCCTCTGTCGGTCGGAGGTACTGGTCCAAAGCTGTGTTGAGGATAGTGTATCGCTCGATCTCTGCCAAGGTGTAGCTCTCAGTCCTCAGAACCAGCGGCGGGAGAGGTCCTGGCACTACCTGTGTCGGGGCACGAATCGACTGGCATAATACCCTGTCTCCAAGGTACCACTGCCAGCCGTAAGCGCACTCCAACAGCACTCTCCCTCGGGTCAGCTCTCTGCTCGGTGCCAAGTACTCGTCCTGGACCCCATCCCATACCTGCCAGTGCACCTATGCAGAAAACAAAAATTCATGAGATGGAAAGCAATAAAGGTACAATGCAATACTGAAAGGGTATCTGAGGCATGTACATACCCCTGCACTAGTGAGCCGGTCAAGCTCTCCACGGAAGAAATCCAGCTGGCCGCGCACGACACTCTTCCCTCTGTATCCTTTCCCCCAGCGAAGAGCCCGAGGAATCACACGCTGATCCCGGTAAGAGGACTCCGGGGACGTCAGTCTCAGCACCTCGTAAGCCCACAACTGCAAAACAATGTTGAAATGGTCAGTAGATGCACGACGAGCAGACAAACAGAAACTCAATAAAGCAATAACTCTGAAATAGGAAGTTATTTGGTTTACCTCCCAAACTGACCACAATCCTCCTATAGTCGTCGCCACGCCTCGAGAAACTGAACCCATGAAAGCGTAGCACGAGGCCAAGGCCCAGCCTCCCCAGTCATATCTGGCAACTCGATCAAAGTCTCTCAATGCTGCCAGATAACCCAGGTGCACATGGTGACGTCGGTTCGCGAACAAGGTCGCGCCGAACATGTAAAGCAGGTAACACCGGGCCTTCTGCTCTGCAGCAAGCCGAGAAGTGGGTCTCCCGAGACAGTGATCAGCAAACTGACCATAACCGGCAGAGTCAGCCCCGTGATCGGGCTTCCAGCCCAAGTAGTACCGCAGTGCATCGTCGCTATGAGCAATCCTCGCGTCGAAAGGCAAAGGCTCTCCACCAACCCGCAGGCCTGTAATCGCTGAGAAGTCTAAAGGTGTCATCGTCGCCTCGCCAAAATGTAGGTGAAGGGTATTTGTGGAATCCCTCCACCTCTCTGCAAGAGCTGTCACCACGGCATGATCGCGCATCGTCAGTGTCTGCGTCTCTATGAATGGCTCGAAACCTGAAAGCGCCACCAACTCTCTCACGTCGTGGTGGAGGTCCACGAAGAGAGATAACGTCTTCCCAGATGAGCCACTCATAGTCAGGCACCTGTTCACCTGTTGAAACAGAAAAGCAATTCATCAATATCAAATGATCCAGGAAAATTCACAATGCACAAATAATCAAGAATTCAACAAGTAGAGAGCATGATGAGTCAAGTTGGTACCTCCAAACAGTCTCGAGAAAGGTGCCTCCCAGAGTCCAGCAGGATCTCCTCTCCGTCATATCTCTCCAGCAGTGAGGTATATCTATCTATCGCTGAGGGAATAATATGGTGCAGTGGTGCATCATAGGTATCTGCGTGAAAGACTGGCCTCCCCGACAATGCCCGTCGGGCCACCTCCACCACAGGCACCCTCGGACCTCTCTCTCTCTCTCTCTCCTCGGCCTCAACCTCCCTCAGCACCTCAGAAACAGTCTCCTCAGTCACCGGAGGAGCGTCCGCTGTCTCCATAACAATCCCCTTCCCCTTATCCGGCCTACCCGTCCCCACTCCAGAATCCCCGATAGGATCGCTGGGAGCCGAACCATCAACAACACCACCAGCACCACCTGTATCACCACCCCTGTACCCTGTATCACCTAAACCCCCACCGGCAGCATCTCCGCACACCGAACTACCCTCACCAACACCACCGCCGCCAACAACACTATCACCAATACCACCAACATCGCCAACACCACTCGAACCTCCAACAACCACCAGATCAGCAACATCAACAGGAGGCAAAACACTACTACTAACAGGAACATCATCAACGGTGTGTAAATCGCCAGAAATACTTGGAACAGTTCTGTCAGGACTTACCCGATCCGGATCTGCGATTTCAGCGAGGTTTTGGGCGGGCACGGGGTCAGCCGCCCCTTCCCTCGCGCCGCCGGCAGCCGTGGTGGCCGGCTGGGCCCCCTCCACCCCTGTCGTGGCCTCCTCAGGGCCGTGGGTTCCACCCACGGCTTCTTCTGTCGCCGCCGCGCCACTCACGGTGGTCCCCACCACCGGTGGGACCACCTCCGTGCTCTCCTCCACGCCGCCGACATTGGATGGACCCATAGGAGGATCGTGAGAACTCGAATCTGCCATAGATGTATGATTTGTAAATCGAAATAGTGCAAAACCGAGTAAATCAAGGGTTTCGGTTTGAGAAATCGAAGTTTTGGTGGTGATTTGCTTGAAAACCGAGAGCTTTGAGATTAAGAGAGATGAAAGGAAGAAAGAGAGACGATCGGGTTATGCCGGAGAAGAAGAGAAGTGACCGAAAAGTGTGCACCTGGACGTGTTTTAATTGCACCCGAACGGTCGCGACCGTTCACGGTCTCAGGAGTTCAGGCGCCTGAAGTGATTCCAGGCGCCTGGATTGCGTTGGTTCGGGCGCCTGAAGTGAGTCCAGGCGCCTGGATTGGTTTGATCCGGGTGGCTTCTAAGCTGATCCAGGTGCACTGCAGTGCAACCCAATTGAAATTGTTTGAAACTTTTGAGAGTTCCTGGGACTTTCTGAAACACTTCTAAAAAAAAAAAAAAAAATTTAGTTCGAATCACCGTTTTAAGAAAATGTTTAAATCATTATGAGGGTTAATTTATTTTAATCCGTTTAAATCATCATCTTGAGGATTAATTTATTTTAATCCGTTTAAATCATCATCTTGAGGATTAATCTATTTTAATCCGTTTAAATCATCATTTTGAGGGTTAATTCAGTTTAATCCGTTTAAATCATCATCCTGAGGGTTAATTCATTTTAATCCGTTTAAATTATCATCTTGAGGATTAATCTATTTTAATCCGTCTAAATCATCATCTTGAGGATTAATCTATTTTAACCCGTCTAAACCATCATTTTGAGGATTAATTTATTTTAATCCGTTTAAATCTTCATCTTGAGGATTAATTTATTTTAATCTGTTTAAATCATCAACTTGAGGATTAATTTATTTTAATCCGTTTAAATCATCATCTTGAGGATTAATTTATTTTAATCCGTTTAAATCATCATCTTGAGGATTAATTTATTTTAATCCGTTTAAATCATCATCTTGAGGATTAATTTATTTTAATCCGTTTTAATCATCATCTTGAGGATTAATTCATTTTAATCCGTTTAAATCATCATCTTGAGGATTAATTTATTTTAATCCGTTTAAATCATCATCTTGAGGATTAATTTATTTTAATCCGTTTAAATCATCATCTTGAGGATTAATTCATTTTAATCCGTTTAAATCATCATCTTGAGGATTAATTTATTTTAATCCGTTTAAATCATCATCTTGAGGGTTAATTTAATCCGTTTAAATCATCATTTTGAGGGTTAATTTATTTTAATCCGTTTAAACCATTTTCAGTACTTTGGCGTGTTCCAGAATTTCCAAAGCAACGGATTGGTGTCGTCTTTTCATTTTGACAATACTTGCATCAAATCAATGATGTCAAGTCGGGTCAAAAGGGGGGCAACTGTAGACACCCCAATCCGGGCCTTCAGGATCCCGGAACTTCCCCGATGATGAAAATGCCTAATGAGGACATGCAAGGGTTGATCAAGACTTGAAGAAAATCTCTCCATTAACCTCCCACTAAAACACCAAAACACCCCTTGGAGCTCCGGAATGTCCCAAGACCTTGAAATACATGCACCTGGATTGGGCCTTCAGGCACCTGGATTGATCAAGTCTAGGCGCCTGGAAGGGGTTCAGGCGCCTGTAGCACATACTTCAGGCGCCCGGATTCAGTTCAGGCGCCTGAAGCACATGCTTCAGGCGCCTGGATATCAGTCCAGATTAAATGTGTTCTACGTTTGTTAGTGGACGGGAGCGAGATCTTGGTGGGTTTTGCTGCAGATTCCCTGGGGGACATCCCAGCACATTCTCTTCCCTCCCCCTAGGTGACCCCTCACCCTTTTTGAAAGACCCAAAGTGGCCCTCTTGGACCCTTGGTTGTCTATAAATAAGACTCTCCTCTCTCATTTGAAAAAAAAAAAAGAAGAACATTACCCCTTCCATGCTACTACCCTGCTGCAAACTCTCCAGAAAAACTCTACTCATCACTCACTCTTCAAAAACAACCCCTTTCAACCCCAAAAACCACTCTTTGGTTTCACCAATCCATCATTTACGTACCCCAACCAACTGGACTTCGTCCAAGTCTCTACGAAATCATTCCTTAGTTCAAAAACCTCAGATATCAGAACCATATCCTTACAAAAACTCTTCCAAGAATCCAATCCAAGTCTTTGATCAAAACAAAAAGGTAGTTATCTTACCAACTCGTCCAAGTAGGCCCTGAGGGGGGAACCCATTCAAGTTCTTCCTGGTCATCCATGC
Source organism: Vaccinium darrowii (assembly GCA_020921065.1). Taxonomy (NCBI): domain Eukaryota; kingdom Viridiplantae; phylum Streptophyta; class Magnoliopsida; order Ericales; family Ericaceae; genus Vaccinium; species Vaccinium darrowii. The sequence goes on along the minus strand of CM037162.1, from coordinate 24,155,032 downwards.
CAGTAGAGAGCTTGAGAGTGGTTTGAAAATCACCAAAACAGGAAAACATTTTGAGTATCAGATTCGGGTCCAGGCGCCTGAACCATCAACCTTCAGGCGCCTAAAGCCAATCTAGGCGCCTGAACCCTCCTGCTTCAGGCACCCAGACCTAGTTCAGGCGCCTGAACCTCCTCCTTCAGGCGCCTAGACCCTATTCTGGTGCACACTTCGTAATCAATCTTTGGGCCATTTTGAGGCATTTTGGCGGTGTTTTAGCGTAAAATGGGTGCTTCCAGTATATAAGCCGTCTATTCACAGTGTTTTCCATGGGCATAATCACATATTTCATTAACCTTCTTGATATATTCGTTGTGTTCTTGCATGAATGTGAATCAAAAGTCCATCTAAACAACGTTTTCTAGATTTTCCAAGCATTTAGTAGAGACCGGTGGTTTCATCGGGCGAGAGGGGTGCTTTGAATTCCTTCCCCTCTCGTAACCTAGCTCCCGGACCCGAGAAACCTCATTTTGGAGACCGGTAAAGCATTTTCCATATCAAGGGTAAAAGAGTCATTTTTCAAAGGTTTCTCGGGTATGGTCCTCAAACCCGGGTGGCGACTCCATTCAAACAATCAAACCATTTTCTTTAAACAAACAAATCGATTTCCGTGGACAATACGTCGCGCGTTTTTCGTGGGGTGTTCACAATTTGCTTGGTTTTTTAATACAATTTCAGTGAAAAATATTCCGCAAAATAATATTCTACTTTGCAATTGAAACTTAATTTTTTTGATTTCGATTTAAAATTATTTTATCGAATTTTTACTATTTATTATCATCATTTTATGCATTTTATTTGGTTGATTATTGCATAAAATTACATGAAAAAATATTATACAAAATATTATTCTTCTTTGCAATTCAAAATTAATTTAGTTAATTTCGATTTCAAATTATTTTTTCGCATTTTTACTGTTTATTATCATCATTTTATGCATTTTATTTGGTTGATTAATCCTTTAAATTTCAAAAAAAAATATTATACAAAATATTATTCTTACTTGAATTTCAAAATTAATTTAGTTAATTTCGATTTCAAAATATTTTGTCGCATTTTTACTGTTTATTATCTGCATTTTGTGCATTTTATTTGGTTGATTATTGCATAAAAATTCATGAAAAAATATTATACAAAATATTCTTCTTCTTTGCAATTATAAATTAATTTAGTTAATTTCGATTTCAAATTATTTTGTTGATTATTGCATAAAATGTCATCAAAATAAATTATAGAAAATATTATTTTTCTTTGCAATTCAAAATTAATTTAGTTAATTTTGATTTCAAATCATTTTGTCGCATTTTTACTGTTTATTATCATCATTTTATGCATTTTATTAGGTTGATTATTGCATTAAATTTCATGAAAAAATATTATACAAAATATTATTCTTCTTTGCAATTCAAAGCTAATGTAGTTAATTTCGATTTTAAATTATTTTGTCGCATTTTTACTGATTATTATCATCATTTTATGCATTTTATTTGGTTGATTAATCCATTAAATTTCACAAAAAAATATTATACAAAATATTATTCTTCCTTGCAATTCAAAATTAATTTAGTTAATTTCGATTTCAAATTATTTTGTCGCATTTTTACTGTTCATTATCATCATTTTATGCATTTTATTTACTTGATTAATCCATTAAATTTCACAAAAAAATATTATACAAAATATTATTCTTCCTTGCAATTCAAAATTAATTTAGTTAATTTCGATTTAAAATTTCGTTATCGCATTTTTACTGTTTATTATCTGCATTTTGTGCATTTTATTTGGTTCATTATTGCATAAAATTTTACGAAAAAATATTATACAAAATATTCTTCTTCTTTGCAATTAAAAATTAATTTAGTTAATTTTGATTTCAAATTATTTTGTCGCATTTTTGCTGTTCATAATCATCATTTTATGTGGATGATTATTGCATTAAATTTCATGAAAAAAATATTATAAAAAATATTATTCTTCTGTGCAATTCAAAATTAATTTAGTTAATTTCGATTTCTAATTATTTTGTCGGATTTTTACTGTATATTATCATCATTTTAAAGAATATTTTGTATAATATTTTTTCATAAAATTTTATGCAATAATCAACCAAATAAAATGCACAAAATGCAGATAATAAACAGTAAAAATGCGATAACGAAATTTTAAATCGAAATTAACTAAATTAATTTTGAATTGCAAGGAAGAATAATATTTTTTATAATATTTTTTTGTGAAATTTAATGGATTAATCAAGCAAATAATATGCATAAAATGATGATAATGAACAGTAAAAATGCGACAAAATAATTTGAAATCGAAATTAACTAAATTAATTTTGAATTGCAAGGAAGAATAATATTTTGTATAATATTTTTTCTTGAAATTTAATGTAATAATCAGCCAAATAAAATGCATAAAATGATGATAATAAACAGTAAAAATGCGACAAAATGATTTGAAATCAAAACTAACCAAATTAATTTTGAATTGCAAAGAAAAATAATATTTTCTATAATTTATTTTGATGACATTTTATGCAATAATCAACCAAATAATTTGAAATCAAAATTAACTAAATTAATTTATAATTACAAAGAAGAAGAATATTTTGTATAATATTTTTTCATGAATTTTTATGCAATAATCAACCAAATAAAATGCACAAAATGCAGATAATAAACAGTAAAAATGCGACAAAATAATTTGAAATCGAAATTAACTAAATTAATTTTGAAATTCAAGGAAGAATAATATTTTGTATAATATTTTTTTTTGAAATTTAAAGGATTAATCAACCAAATAAAATGCATAAAATGATGATAATAAACAGTAAAAATGCGACAAAATAATTTGAAATCGAAATTAACTAAATTAATTTTGAATTGCAAAGAAGAATAATATTTTGTATAATATTTTTTCATGTAATTTTATGCAATAATCAACCAAATAAAATGCATAAAATGATGATAATAAATAGTAAAAATTCAATAAAATAATTTTAAATCGAAATCGAAAAAATTAAGTTTCAATTGCAAAGTAGAATATTATTTTGCGGAATGTTTTTCACTGAAATTGTATTCAATAACCAAGCAAATAAAACGCAAAAAAATGATGATAACAAAAAGTAAAAATGCAACAAAATAATTTGAAATCGAAATTGAGAAATTAATTTTGAATAACAAAGAAGAATAGTATTTTGTATAACATTTTTTCATGAAATTTTATTCAATAATCAACCAAATAAAATGCATAAAATGATGATAATAAACAGTAAAAATCCGACAAAATAATTTGAAATCGAAATTAACTAAATTAATTTTTAATTGCGAAGAAGAATAATATTTTGTATAATATTTTTTGATGAAATTTTATGCGTTAATCAACCAAATAAAATGCATAAAATGATGATAATATACAGTAAAAATCCGACAAAATAATTTGAAATCGAAATTAACTAAATTAATTTTGAATTGCACAGAAGAATAATATTTTTTATAATATTTTTTTCATGAAATTTCATGCAATAATCAACCACATAAAATGATGATTAAGAACAGCAAAAATGCGACAAAATAATTTGAAATCGAAATTAACTAAATTAATTTTTAATTGCAAAGAAGAAGAATATTTTGTATAATATTTTTTCATGAATTTTTATGCAATAATCAACCAAATAAAATGCACAAAATGCAGATAATAAACAGTAAAAATGCGACAAAATAATTTGAAATCGAAATTAACTAAATTAATTTTGAAATTCAAGGAAGAATAATATTTTGTATAATGTTTTTTTTTGAAATTTAAAGGATTAATCAACCAAATAAAATGCATAAAATGATGATAATAAACAGTAAAAATGCGACAAAATAATTTGAAATCGAAACTAACTAAATTAATTTTGAATTGCAAAGAAGAATAATATTTTGTATAATATTTTTTCATGTAATTTTATGCAATAATGAACCAAATAAAATGCATAAAATGATGATAATAAATAGTAAAAATTCGATAAAATAATTTTAAATCGAAATCAAAAAAATTAAGTTTCAATTGCAAAGTAGAATATTATTTTGCGGAATGTTTTTCACTGAAATTGTATTCAATAACCAAGCAAATAAAACGCAAAAAATGATGATAACAAAAAGTAAAGATGCGACAAAATAATTTGAAATCGAAATTGAGAAATTAATTTTGAATAACAAAGAAGAATAGTATTTTGTATAACATTTTTTCATGAAATTTTATTCAATAATCAACCAAATAAAATGCATAAAATGATGATAATAAACAGTAAAAATCCGACAAAATAATTTGAAATCGAAATTAACTAAATTAATTTTTAATTGCAAAGAAGAATAATATTTTGTATAATATTTTTTGATGAAATTTTATGCGTTAATCAACCAAATAAAATGCATAAAATGATGATAATATACAGTAAAAATCCGACAAAATAATTTGAAATCGAAATTAACTAAATTAATTTTGAATTGCACAGAAGAATAATATTTTTTATAATATTTTTTTCATGAAATTTTATGCAATAATCAACCACATAAAATGATGATTAAGAACAGCAAAAATGCGACAAAATAATTTGAAATCGAAATTAACTAAATTAATTTTTAATTGCAAAGAAGAAGAATATTTTGTATAATATTTTTTCATAAAATTTTATGCAATAATCAACCAAATAAAATGCACAAAATGCAGATAATAAACAGTAAAAATGCGATAACGAAATTTTAAATCGAAATTAACTAAATTAATTTTGAATTGCAAGGAAGAATAATATTTTTTATAATATTTTTTTGTGAAATTTAATGGATTAATCAAGCAAATAAAATGCATAAAATGATGATAATGAACAGTAAAAATGCGACAAAATAATTTGAAATCGAAATTAACTAAATTAATTTTGAATTGCAAGGAAGAATAATATTTTGTATAATATTTTTTCTTGAAATTTAATGTAATAATCAGCCAAATAAAATGCATAAAATGATGATAATAAACAGTAAAAATGCGACAAAATGATTTGAAATCAAAATTAACCAAATTAATTTTGAATTGCAAAGAAAAATAATATTTTCTATAATTTATTTTGATGACATTTTATGCAATAATCAACCAAATAATTTGAAATCAAAATTAACTAAATTAATTTATAATTGCAAAGAAGAAGAATATTTTGTATAATATTTTTTCATGAATTTTTATGCAATAATCAACCAAATAAAATGCACAAAATGCAGATAATAAACAGTAAAAATGCGACAAAATAATTTGAAATCGAAATTAACTAAATTAATTTTGAAATTCAAGGAAGAATAATATTTTGTATAATATTTTTTTTTGAAATTTAAAGGATTAATCAACCAAATAAAATGCATAAAATGATGATAATAAACAGTAAAATTGCGACAAAATAATTTGAAATCGAAATTAACTAAATTAATTTTGAATTGCAAAGAAGAATAATATTTTGTATAATATTTTTTCATGTAATTTTATGCAATAATCAACCATATAAAATGCACAAAATGCAGATAATAAACAGTAAAAATGCGACAAAATAATTTGAAATCGAAATTAACTAAATTAATTTTGAAATTCAAGGAAGAATAATATTTTGTATAATATTTTTTTTTGAAATTTAAAGGATTAATCAACCAAATAAAATGCATCAAATGATGATAATAAACAGTAAAAATGCGACAAAATAATTTGAAATCGAAACTAACTAAATTAATTTTGAATTGCAAAGAAGAATAATATTTTGTATAATATTTTTTCATGTAATTTTATGCAATAATCAACCAAATAAAATGCATAAAATGATGATAATAAATAGTAAAAATTCGATAAAATAATTTTAAATCGAAATCAAAAAAATTAAGTTTCAATTGCAAAGTAGAATATTATTTTGCGGAATGTTTTTCACTGAAATTGTATTCAATAACCAAGCAAATAAAACGCAAAAAAATGATGATAACAAAAAGTAAAAATGCAACAAAATAATTTGAAATCGAAATTGAGAAATTAATTTTGAATAACAAAGAAGAATAGTATTTTGTATAACATTTTTTCATGAAATTTTATTCAATAATCAACCAAATAAAATGCATAAAATGATGATAATAAACAGTAAAAATCCGACAAAATAATTTGAAATCGAAATTAACTAAATTAATTTTGAATTGCAAAGAAGAATAATATTTTGTATAATATTTTTTCATGTAATTTTATGCAATAATCAACCATATAAAATGCACAAAATGCAGATAATAAACAGTAAAAATGCGACAAAATAATTTGAAATCGAAATTAACTAAATTAATTTTGAAATTCAAGGAAGAATAATATTTTGTATAATATTTTTTTTTGAAATTTAAAGGATTATTCAACCAAATAAAATGCATAAAATGATGATAATAAACAGTAAAAATGCGACAAAATAATTTGAAATCGAAACTAACTAAATTAATTTTGAATTGCAAAGAAGAATAATATTTTGTATAATATTTTTTCATGTAATTTTATGCAATAATCAACCAAATAAAATGCATAAAATGATGATAATAAATAGTAAAAATTCGATAAAATAATTTTAAATCGAAATCAAAAAAATTAAGTTTCAATTGCAAAGTAGAATATTATTTTGCGGAATGTTTTTCACTGAAATTGTATTCAATAACCAAGCAAATAAAACGCAAAAAAATGATGATAACAAAAAGTAAAAATGCGACAAAATAATTTAAAATCGAAATTGAGAAATTAATTTTGAATAACAAAGAAGAATAGTATTTTGTATAACATTTTTTCATGAAATTTTATTCAATAATCAACCAAATAAAATGCATAAAATGATGATAATAAACAGTAAAAATCCGACAAAATAATTTGAAATCGAAATTAACTAAATTAATTTTTAATTGCGAAGAAGAATAATATTTTGTATAATATTTTTTGATGAAATTTTATGCGTTAATCAACCAAATAAAATGCATAAAATGATGATAATATACAGTAAAAATCCGACAAAATAATTTGAAATCGAAATTAACTAAATTAATTTTGAATTGCACAGAAGAATGATATTTTTTATAATATTTTTTTCATGAAATTTCATGCAATAATCAACCACATAAAATGATGATTAAGAACAGCAAAAATGCGACAAAATAATTTGAAATCGAAATTAACTAAATTAATTTTTAATTGCAAAGAAGAAGAATATTTTGTATAATATTTTTTCATGAATTTTTATGCAATAATCAACCATATAAAATGCACAAAATGCAGATAATAAACAGTAAAAATGCGACAAAATAATTTGAAATCGAAATTAACTAAATTAATTTTGAAATTCAAGGAAGAATAATATTTTGTATAATATTTTTTTTTGAAATTTAAAGGATTAATCAACCAAATAAAATGCATAAAATGATGATAATAAACAGTAAAAATGCGACAAAATAATTTGAAATCGAAACTAACTAAATTAATTTTGAATTGCAAAGAAGAATAATATTTTGTATAATATTTTTTCATGTAATTTTATGCAATAATCAACCAAATAAAATGCATAAAATGATGATAATAAAATATTACATAAAATGCATTTTATTTGGTTGATTATTACATTAAATTTCAAGAAAAAATATTATACAAAATATTATTCTTCTTTGTAATTAAATATTAATGTAGTTAATTTCGATTTTAAATTATTTTCTCGCATTTTTACTGTTTATTATCATCATTTTATGCATTTTATTTGGTTGATTAATCCATTAAATTTCACAAAAAAATATTATACAAAATATTATTCTTCCTTGCAATTCAAAATTAATTTAGTTAATTTCAATTTCAAATTATTTTGTCGCATTTTTACTGTTCATTATCATCATTTTATGCATTTTATTTGCTTGATTAATCCATTAAATTTCACAAACAAATATTATACAAAATATTATTCTTCCTTGCAATTCAAAATTAATTTAGTTAATTTCGATTTAAAATTTCGTTATCGCATTTTTACTGTTTATTATCTGCATTTTGTGCATTTTATTTGGTTGATTATTGCATAAAATTTTATGAAAAAATATTATACAAAATATTCTTCTTCTTTGCAATTAAAAATTAATTTAGTTAATTTCGATTTCAAATTATTTTGTCGCATTTTTGCTGTTCATAATCATCATTTTATGTGGTTGATTATTGCATTAAATTTCATGAAAAAAAATATTATAAAAAATATTATTCTTCTGTGCAATTCAAAATTAATTTAGTTAATTTCGATTTCAAATTATTTTGTCGGATTTTTACTGTATATTATCATCATTTTATGCATTTTATTTGGTTGATTAAAGCATAAAATTTCATCAAAAAATATTATACAAAATATTATTCTTCTTTGCAATTAAAAATTAATTTAGTTAATTTCGATTTCAAATTATTTTGTCGGATTTTTACTGTTTATTATCATCATTTTATGCATTTTATTTGGTTGATTATTGAATAAAATTTCATGAAAAAATATTATACAAAATACTATTCTTCTTTGTTATTCAAAATTAATTTCTCATTTTCGATTTCAAATTATTTTGTCGCATTTTTACTTCTTGTTATCATCATTTTTTGCGTTTTATTTGCTTGGTTATTGAATACAATTTCAGTGAAAAATATTTCGCAAAATAATATTCTACTTTGCAATTGAAACTTAATTTTTTTGATTTCGATTTAAAATTATTTTATCGAATTTTTACTATTTATTATCATCATTTTATGCATTTTATTTGGCTGATTATTGCATAAAATTACATGAAAAAATATTATACAAAATATTATTCTTCGTTGCAATTCAAAATTAATTTAGTTAATTTCTATTTCAAATTATTTTGTCGCATTTTTACTGTTTATTATCATCATTTTATGCATTTTATTTGGTTGATTAATCCTTTAAATTTCAAAAAAAAATATTATACAAAATATTATTCTTCTTTGCAATTCAAAATTAATTTAGTTAATTTCGATTTCAAATTATTTTGTCGGATTTTTACTGTTTATTATCATCATTCTGTGCATTTTATTTGGTTGATTATTGAATAAAATTTCATGAAAAAATATTATACAAAATTTTATTCTTCTTTGTTATTCAAAATTAATTTCTCAATTTCGATTTCAAATTATTTTGTCGCATTTTTACTTTTTGTTATCATCATTTTTTGCGTTTTATTTGCTTGGTTATTGAATACAATTTCAGTGAAAAACATTCCCCAAAATAATATTCTACTTTGCAATTGAAACTTAATTTTTTTGATTTCGATTTAAAATTATTTTATCGAATTTTTACTATTTATTATCATCATTTTATGCATTTTATTTGGTTGATTATTGCATAAAATTACATGAAAAACTATTATACAAAATATTCTTCTTCTTTGCAATTCAAAATTAATTTAGTTAATTTCGATTTCAAATTATTTTGTCGCATTTTTACTGTTTATTATCATCATTTTATGCATTTTATTTGGTTGATTAATCCTTTAAATTTCAAAAAAAAATATTATACAAAATATTATTCTTCCTTGAATTTCAAAATTAATTTAGTTAATTTCGATTTCAAATTATTTTGTCGCATTTTTACTGTTTATTATCTGCATTTTGTGCATTTTATTTGGTTGATTATTGCATAAAATTTTATGAAAAAATATTATACAAAATATTCTTCTTCTTTGCAATTAAAAATTAATTTAGTTAATTTCGATTTCAAATTATTTTGTCGCATTTTTGCTGTTCTTAATCATCATTTTATGTGGTTGATTATTGCATGAAATTTCATGAAAAAAATATTATAAAAAATATTATTCTTTTGTGCAATTCAAAATTAATTTAGTTAATTTCGATTTCAAATTATTTTGTCGGATTTTTACTGTTTATTATCATCATTTTATGCATTTTATTTGGTTGATTATTGAATAAAATTTCATGAAAAAATGTTATACAAAATACTATTCTTCTTTGTTATTCAAAATTAATTTCTCAATTTCGATTTCAAATTATTTTGTCGCATTTTTACTTTTTGTTATCATCATTTTTTGCGTTTTATTTGCTTGGTTATTGAATACAATTTCAGTGAAAAACATTCCGCAAAATAATATTCTACTTTGCAATTGAAACTTAATTTTTTTGATTTCGATTTAAAATTATTTTATCGAATTTTTACTATTTATTATCATCATTTTATGCATTTTATTTGGTTGATTATTGCATAAAATTACATGAAAAAATATTATACAAAATATTATTCTCCTTTGCAATTCAAAATTAATTTAGTTAATTTCGATTTCAAATTATTTTGTCGCATTTTTACTGTTTATTATCATCATTTTATGCATTTTATTTGGTTGATTAATCCTTTAAATTTCAAAAAAAAATATTATACAAAATATTATTCTTCCTTGAATTTCAAAATTAATTTAGTTAATTTCGTTTTCAAATTATTTTGTCGCATTTTTACTATTTATTATCTGCATTTTGTGCATTTTATTTGGTTGATTATTGCATAAAATTTTATGAAAAAATATTATACAAAATATTCTTCTTCTTTGCAATTAAAAATTAATTTAGTTAATTTCGATTTCAAATTATTTGGTTGATTATTGCATGAAATGTCATCAAAATAAATTATAGAAAATATTATTTTTCTTTGCAATTCAAAATTAATTTAGTTAATTTTGATTTCAAATCATTTTGTCGCATTTTTACTGTTTATTATCATCATTTTATGCATTTTATTTGGTTGATTATTACATTAAATTTCAAGAAAAAATATTATACAAAATATTATTCTTCTTTGCAATTCAAAATTAATGTAGTTAATTTCGATTTTAAATTATTTTCTCACATTTTTACTGTTTATTATCATCATTTTATGCATTTTATTTGGTTGATTATTACATTAAATTTCAAGAAAAAATATTATACAAAATATTATTCTTCTTTGTAATTAAAAATTAATGTAGTTAATTTCGATTTTAAATTATTTTCTCGCATTTTTACTGTTTATTATCATCATTTTATGCATTTTATTTGGTTGATTAATCCATTAAATTTCACAAAAAAATATTATACAAAATATTATTCTTCCTTGCAATTCAAAATTAATTTAGTTAATTTCGATTTCAAATTATTTTGTCGCATTTTTACTGTTCATTATCATCATTTTATGCATTTTATTTGCTTGATTAATCCATTAAATTTCACAAAAAAATATTATACAAAATATTATTCTTCCTTGCAATTCAAAATTAATTTAGTTAATTTCGATTTAAAATTTTGTTTTCGCATTTTTACTGTTTATTATCTGCATTTTGTGCATTTTATTTGGTTGATTATTGCATAAAATCTTATGGAAAAATATTATACAAAATATTCTTCTTCTTTGCAATTAAAAATTAATTTAGTTAATTTCGATTTCAAATTATTTTGTCGCATTTTTGCTGTTCATAATCATCATATTTTGTGGTTGATTATTGCATTAAATTTCATGAAAAAAAATATTATAAAAAATATTATTCTTCTGTGCAATTCAAAATTAATTTAGTTAATTTCGATTTCAAATTATTTTGTCAGATTTTTACTGTATATTATCATCATTTTATGCATTTTATTTGGTTGATTAAAGCATAAAATTTCATCAAAAAATATTATACAAAATATTATTCTTCTTTGCAATTAAAAATTAATTTAGTTAATTTCGATTTCAAATTATTTTGTCGGATTTTTACTGTTTATTATCATCATTTTATGCATTTTATTTGGTTGATTATTGAATAAAATTTCATGAAAAAATATTATACAAAATACTATTCTTCTTTGTTATTCAAAATTAATTTCTCATTTTCGATTTCAAATTATTTTGTCGCATTTTTCCTTCTTGTTATCATCATTTTTTGCGTTTTATTTGCTTGGTTATTGAATACAATTTCAGTGAAAAATATTTCGCAAAATAATATTCTACTTTGCAATTGAAACTTAATTTTTTTGATTTCGATTTAAAATTATTTTATCGATGTTTTACTATTTATTATCATCATTTTATGCATTTTATTTGGTTGATTATTGCATAAAATTACATGAAAAAATATTATACAAAATACGATTCTTCTTTGTTATTCAAAATTAATTTCTCAATTTCGATTTCAAATTATTTTGTCGCATTTTTACTTTTTGTTATCATCATTTTTTACGTTTTATTTGCTTGATTAATCCTTTAAATTTCAAAAAAAAATATTATACAAAATATTATTCTTCCTTGATTTTCAAAATTAATTTAGTTAATTTCGATTTCAAATTATTTTGTCGCATTTTTACTGTTTATTATCTGCATTTTGTGCATTTTATTTGGTTGATTATTGCATAAGAATTCATGAAAAAATATTATACAAATTATTCTTCTTCTTTGCAATTATAAATTAATTTAGTTAATTTCGATTTCAAATTATTTGGTTGATTATTGCATAAAATGTCATCAAAATAAATTATAGAAAATATTATTTTTCTTTGCAAATCAAAATTAATTTAGTTAATTTTGATTTCAAAACATTTTGTCGAATTTTTACTGTTTATTATCATCATTTTATGCATTTTATTTGGTTGATTAATCCATTAAATTTCACAAAAAAATATTATACAAAATATTATTCTTCCTTGCAATTCAAAATTAATTTAGTTAATTTCGATTTCAAATTATTTTGTCGCATTTTTACTGTTCATTATCATCATTTTATGCATTTTATTTGCTTGATTAATCCATTAAATTTCACAAAAAAATATTATATAAAATATTATTCTTCCTTGCAATTCAAAATTAATTTAATTAATTTCGTTTTAAAATTTCGTTATCGCATTTTTACTATTTATTATCTGCATTTTGTGCATTTTATTTGGTTGATTATTGCATTAAATTTTACGAAAAAATATTATACAAAATATTCTTCTTCTTTGCAATTAAAAATGAATTTAGTTAATTTCGATTTCAAATTATTTTGTCGCATTTTTGCTGTTCATAATCATCCTTTTATGTGGTTGATTACTGCATTAAATTTCATGAAAAAAATATTGTAAAAAATATTATTCTTCTTTGCAATTCAAAATTAATTTAGTTAATTTCGATTTTAAATTATTTGTCGCATTTTTACTGTTTATTATCTGCATTTTGTGCATTTTATTTGGTTGATTATTGCATAAATTTTCATGATTACAAAATATTCTTCTTCATTGCAATTCAAAATAAATTTATTTAATTTTGATTTAAAATTTCCTTATCGCATTTTTACTGTTTATTATCAGCATTTTGTGCATTTTAATTGGTTGATTACTGCATAAAATTTCATGAAAAAATATTATATAAAATATTCTTCTTCTTTGCAATTAAAAATTAATTTAGTTAATTTCGATTTCAAATTATTTTGTTGCATTTTTGCTGTTCATAATCATCATTTTATGTGGTTGATTGTTGCATTAAATTTCATGAAAAAAATATTATAAAAAATATTATTCTTCTTTGCAATTCAAAATTAATTTAGTTAATTTTGATTTCAAATTACTTTGTCGGATTTTTACTGTTTATTATCATCATTTTATGCATTTTATTTGGCTGAATATTGCATAAAATTTCATGAAAAATATTATACAAAATATTATTCTTCTTTGCAATTCAAAATTAATTTAGTTAATTTCGATTTCAAATTATTTTGTCGCATTTTTGCTGTTTATTATAATCATTTTATGCATTTTATTTGGTTGATTAATCCATTAAATTTCAAAAAAAAAATATTATACAAAATATTATTCTTCCTTGAATTTCAAAATTAATTTAGTTAATTTCGATTTTAAATTATTTTGTCGCATTTTTACTGTTTATTATCTGCATTTTGTGCATTTTATTTGGTTGATTATTGCATAAATTTTCATGATTACAAAATATTCTTCTTCATTGCAATTCAAAATAAATTTATTTAATTTTGATTTAAAATTTCCTTATCGCATTTTTACTGTTTATTATCAGCATTTTGTGCATTTTAATTGGTTGATTACTGCATAAAATTTCATGAAAAAATATTATATAAAATATTCTTCTTCTTTGCAATTAAAAATTAATTTAGTTAATTTCGATTTCAAATTATTTTGTCGCATTTTTACGGTTCATTATAATCATTTTAAGTGGTTGATTATTGCATAAAATTTCATGAAAAAATATTATAAAGAATATTATTTTTCTTTGCAATTCAAAATTAACTTAGTTAATTTCGATTTCAAATTATTTGGTTGAATATTGCATAAAGTTTCATGAAAATAAATTATACAAAATATTATTTCTTCTTTGCAATTCAATAATAATTTAGTTAATTTTGATTTCAAATTGTTTTGTCGCATTTTTACTTTTTATTAGTATAATTTTATGCGTTATATTTGGTTGATTATTGCATTAAATTTCATGAAAAAATATTATACAAAATATTCTTCTTCATTGCAATTCAAAATTAATTTAGTTAGTTTCGATCTAAAATGATTTGGTTGATTATTGCATAAAATTTCATGAAAACAAATTATACAAAATGTTATTTTTCTTTGCAATTCAAAATTAATTTAGTTAATTTTGATTTCAAATCATTTTGTCGCATTTTTACTGTTTATTATCATCATTTTATGCATTTTATTTGGTTGATTATTGCATTAAATTTCATGAAAAAATATTATACAAAATATTCTTCTTCATTGCAATTCAAAATGAATTTAGTTAGTTTCGATTTAAAATGATTTGGTTGATTATTGCATAAAATTTCATGAAAACAAATTATACAAAATGTTATTTTTCTTTGCAATTCAAAATTAATTTAGTTAATTTTGATTTCAAATCATTTTGTCGCATTTTTACTGTTTATTATCATCATTTTATGCATTTTATTTGGTTGATTATTGCATTAAATTTCATGAAAAAATATTATACAAAATATTATTCTTCTTTGCAATTCACAATTAATGTAGTTAATTTCGATTTCAAATTATTTTGTCGCATTTTTACTGTTTATTATCATCATTTTATGCATTTTATTTGGTTGATTAATCCATTAAATTTCACAAAAAAATATTATACAAAATATTATTCTTCCTTGCAATTCAAAATTAATTTAGTTAATTTTGATTTCAAATTATTTTGTCGCATTTTTACTGTTCATTATCATCATTTTATGCATTTTATTTGCTTGATTAATCCATTAAATTTCACAAAAAAATATTATACAAAATATTATTCTTCCTTGCAATTCAAAATTAATTTAGTTAATTTCGATTTAAAATTTCGTTGTCGCATTTTTACTGTTTATTATCTTCATTTTGTGCATTTTAATTGGTTGATTATTGGATAAAATTTTTTGAAAAAATATTATACAAAATATTCTTCTTCTTTGCAATTAAAAATTAATTTAGTTAATTTTGATTTCAAATTATTTTGTCGCATTTTTGCTGTTCATAATCATCATTTTATGTGGTTGATTATTGCATTAAATTTCATGAAAAAAATATTATAAAAAATATTATTCTTCTGTGCAATTCAAAATTAATTTAGTTAATTTCGATTTCAAATTATTTTGTCGGATTTTTACTTTATATTATCATCATTTTATGCATTTTATTTGGTTGATTAACGCATAAAATTTCATCAAAAAATATTATACAAAATATTATTCTTCTTTGCAATTCAAAATTAATTTAGTTAATTTCGATTTCAAATTATTTTGTCAGATTTTTACTGTTTATTATCATCATTTTATGCATTTTATTTGGTTGATTATTGTATAAAATTTCATGAAAAAATATTATACAAAATACTATTCTTCTTTGTTATTCAAAATTAATTTCTCAATTTCGATTTCAAATTATTTTGTCGCATTTTTACTTTTTATTATCATCATTTTTTGCGTTTTATTTGCTTGGTTATTGAATACAATTTCAGTGAAAAATATTCCGCAAAATAATATTCTACTTTGCAATTGAAACTTAATTTTTTTGATTCCGATTTAAAATTATTTTAGCGAATTTTTACTATTTATTATCATCATTTTATGCATTTTATTTGGTTGGTTATTGCATAAAATTACATGAAAAAATATTATACAAAATATTATTCTTCTTTGCAATTCAAAATTAATTTAGTTAATTTCGATTTCAAATTATTTTGTCGCATTTTTACTGTTTATTATCATCATTTTATGCATTTTATTTGGTTGATTAATCCATTAAATTTCAAAAAAAAATATTATACAAAATATTATTCTTCCTTGAATTTCAAAATTAATTTAGTTAATTTCGATTTCAAATTATTTTGTCGCTTTTTTACTGTTTATTATCTGCATTTTGCGCATTTTATTTGGTTGATTATTGCATAAAAATTCATGAAAAAATATTATACAAAATGTTCTTCTTCTTTGCAATTATAAATTAATTTAGTTAATTTCGATTTCAAATTATTTGGTTGATTATTGCATAAAATGTCATGAAAATAAATTATAGAAAATATTATTTTTCTTTGCAATTGAAAATTAATTTAGTTAATTTTGATTTCAAATCATTTTGTCGCATTTTTACTGTTTATTATCATCATTTTATCCGTTTTATTTGGTTGATTATTGCATGAAATTTCATGAAAAAATATTATAAAAAATATTATTTTTCTTTGCAATTCAAAATTAATGTAGTTGATTTCGATTTCAAATTATTTTGTCACATTTTTACTGTTTATTATCATCATTTTATGCATTTTATTTGGTTGATTAATCCATTAAATTTCACAAAAAAATATTATACAAAATATTATTCTTCCTTGCAATTCAAAATTAATTTAGTTAATTTCGATTTCAAATTATTTTGTCGAATTTTTACTGTTCATTATCATCATTTTATGTATTTTATTTGCTTGATTAATCCATTAAATTTCACAAAAAAATATGATACAAAATATTATTCTTCCTTGCAATTCAAAATTAATTTATTTAATTTTGATTTAAAATTTCCTTATCGCATTTTTACTGTTTATTATTAGCATTTTGTGCATTTTAATTGGTTGATTATTGCATAAAATTTCATGAAAAAATATTATATAAAATATTCTTCTTCTTTGCAATTAAAAATTAATTTAGTTAATTTCGATTTCAAATTATTTTGTCGCATTTTTGCTGTTCATAATCATCATTTTATGTGGTTGATTATTGCATTAAATTTCGTGAAAAAAATATTATACAAAATACTATTCTTCTTTGCTATTCAAAATTAATTTCTCAATTTCGATTTCAAATTATTTTGTCGCATTTTTACGGTTCATTATCATCATTTTACGTGGTTTATTATTGCATAAAATTTCATGAAAAATATTATAAAGAATATTATTTTTCTTTGCAATTCAAAATTAACTTAGTTAATTTCGATTTCAAATTATTTGGTTGAATATTGCATAAAGTTTCATGAAAATAAATTATACAAAATATTATTTCTTCTTTGCAATTCAAAAATAATTTAGTTAATTTTGATTTCAAATTGTTTTGTCGCATTTTTGCTGTTTATTAGTATAATTTTATGCGTTATATTTGGTTGATTATTGCATTAAATTTTATGAAAAAATATTATACAAAATATTCTTCTTCATTGCAATTCAAAATTAATTTAGTTAGTTTCGATTTAAAATGATTTGGTTGATTATTGCATAAAATTTCATGAAAACAAATCATAAAAAATATTATTTTTCTTTGCAATTCAAAATTAATTCAGTTAATTTCGATTTCAAATTATTTTGTCGCATTTTTACTGTTTATATTCATCATTTTATGCATTTTATTTGGTTGATTATTGCATTAAATTTCATGAAAGAATATTATACAAAATATTCTTCTTCTTTGCAATTAAAAATTAATTTAGTTAATTTCGATTTCAAATTATTTGGTTGATTATTGCATAAAATTTCATGAAAATATATTATACAAAATATTGTTCTTCTTTGCAGTTAAAAATTAATTTAGTTAATTTCGATTTCAAATTATTTGGTTTATTATTGCATAAAATTTCACGAAAAAAATTATACAAAATAATATACTTCTTTGCAATTAAAAATTAATTTAGTTCATTTCGATTTAAAATTATTTTGTCACATTTTTACTGTTTATTATCATCATTTTATGCATTTTATTTGGTTGATTATTGCATTAAATTTCTTGAAAGAATATTATACAAAATATTATTCTTCTTTGCAATTCAAAATTAATTTAGTTAATTTCGATTTCAAATTATTTGGTTGATTATTGCATAAAATTCCATGAAAAAATATTATAAAGAATATTATATTTCTTTGCAATTCAAAATTAACTTAGTTAATTTCGATTTCAAATTATTTGGTTGAATATTGCATAAAGTTTGATGAAAATAAATTATACAAAATATTATTTCTTCTTTGCAATTCAATAATAATTTAGTTAATTTTGATTTCAAATTGTTTTGTCGCATTTTTGCTGTTTATTAGTATAATTTTATGCGTTATATTTGGTTGATTATTGCATTAAATTTTATGAAAAAATATTATTCAAAATATTCTTCTTCATTGCAATTCAAAATTAATTTAGTTAGTTTCGATTTAAAATGATTTGGTTGATTATTGCATAAAATTTCATGAAAACAAATCATAAAAAATATTATTTTTCTTTGCAATTCAAAATTAATTCAGTTAATTTCGATTTCAAATTATTTTGTCGCATTTTTACTGTTTATAATCATCATTTTATGCATTTTATTTGGTTGATTATTGCATTAAATTTCATGAAAGAATATTATACAAAATATTCTTCTTCTTTGCAATTAAAAATTAATTTAGTTAATTTCGATTTCAAATTATTTGGTTGATTATTGCATAAAATTTCATGAAAATATATTATACAAAATATTGTTCTTCTTTGCAGTTAAAAATTAATTTAGTTAATTTCGATTTCAAATTATTTGGTTTATTATTGCATAAAATTTCACGAAAAAAAATTATACAAAATAATATACTTCTTTGCAATTAAAAATTAATTTAGTTCATTTCGATTTAAAATTATTTTGTCACATTTTTACTGTTTATTATCATCATTTTATGCATTTTATTTGGTTGATTATTGCATTAAATTTCTTGAAAGAATATTATACAAAATATTATTCTTCTTTGCAATTCAAAATTAATTTAGTTAATTTCGATTTCAAATTATTTGGTTGATTATTGCATAAAATTCCATGAAAAAATATTATAAAGAATATTATATTTCTTTGCAATTCAAAATTAACTTAGTTAATTTCGATTTCAAATTATTTGGTTGAATATTGCATAAAGTTTCATGAAAATAAATTATACAAAATATTATTTCTTCTTTGCAATTCAATAATAATTTAGTTAATTTTGATTTCAAATTGTTTTGTCGCATTTTTACTGTTTATTACTATAATTTTATGCGTTATATTTGGTTGATTATTGCATTAAATTTCATGAAAAAATATTATACAAAATATTCTTCTTCATTGCAATTCAAAATTAATTTAGTTAGTTTCGATTTAAAATGATTTGGTTGATTATTGCATAAAATTTCATGAAAACAAATCATAAAAAATATTATTTTTCTTTGCAATTCAAAATTAATTCAGTTAATTTCGATTTCAAATTATTTTGTCGCATTTTTACTGTTTATAATCATCATTTTATGCATTTTATTTGGTTGATTATTGCATTAAATTTCATGAAAGAATATTACAAAATATTCTTCTTCTTTGCAGTTATAAATTAATTTAGTTAATTTCGATTTCAAATTATTTGGTTGATTATTGCATAAAATGTCATGAAAATAAATTATAGAAAATATTATTTTTCTTTGCAATTGAAAATTAATTTAGTTAATTTTGATTTCAAATCATTTTGTCGCATTTTTACTGTTTATTATCATCATTTTATCCGTTTTATTTGGTTGATTATTGCATGAAATTTCATGAAAAAATATTATAAAAAATATTATTTTTCTTTGCAATTCAAAATTAATGTAGTTGATTTCGATTTCAAATTATTTTGTCACATTTTTACTGTTTATTATCATCATTTTATGCATTTTATTTGGTTGATTAATCCATTAAATTTCACAAAAAAATATTATACAAAATATTATTCTTCCTTGCAATTCAAAATTAATTTAGTTAATTTCGATTTCAAATTATTTTGTCGAATTTTTACTGTTCATTATCATCATTTTATGTATTTTATTTGCTTGATTAATCCATTAAATTTCACAAAAAAATATGATACAAAATATTATTCTTCCTTGCAATTCAAAATTAATTTATTTAATTTTGATTTAAAATTTCCTTATCGCATTTTTACTGTTTATTATTAGCATTTTGTGCATTTTAATTGGTTGATTATTGCATAAAATTTCATGAAAAAATATTATATAAAATATTCTTCTTCTTTGCAATTAAAAATTAATTTAGTTAATTTCGATTTCAAATTATTTTGTCGCATTTTTGCTGTTCATAATCATCATTTTATGTGGTTGATTATTGCATTAAATTTCGTGAAAAAAATATTATACAAAATACTATTCTTCTTTGCTATTCAAAATTAATTTCTCAATTTCGATTTCAAATTATTTTGTCGCATTTTTACGGTTCATTATCATCATTTTACGTGGTTTATTATTGCATAAAATTTCATGAAAAATATTATAAAGAATATTATTTTTCTTTGCAATTCAAAATTAACTTAGTTAATTTCGATTTCAAATTATTTGGTTGAATATTGCATAAAGTTTCATGAAAATAAATTATACAAAATATTATTTCTTCTTTGCAATTCAAAAATAATTTAGTTAATTTTGATTTCAAATTGTTTTGTCGCATTTTTGCTGTTTATTAGTATAATTTTATGCGTTATATTTGGTTGATTATTGCATTAAATTTTATGAAAAAATATTATACAAAATATTCTTCTTCATTGCAATTCAAAATTAATTTAGTTAGTTTCGATTTAAAATGATTTGGTTGATTATTGCATAAAATTTCATGAAAACAAATCATAAAAAATATTATTTTTCTTTGCAATTCAAAATTAATTCAGTTAATTTCGATTTCAAATTATTTTGTCGCATTTTTACTGTTTATAATCATCATTTTATGCATTTTATTTGGTTGATTATTGCATTAAATTTCATGAAAGAATATTATACAAAATATTCTTCTTCTTTGCAATTAAAAATTAATTTAGTTAATTTCGATTTCAAATTATTTGGTTGATTATTGCATAAAATTTCATGAAAATATATTATACAAAATATTGTTCTTCTTTGCAGTTAAAAATTAATTTAGTTAATTTCGATTTCAAATTATTTGGTTTATTATTGCATAAAATTTCACGAAAAAAATTATACAAAATAATATACTTCTTTGCAATTAAAAATTAATTTAGTTCATTTCGATTTAAAATTATTTTGTCACGTTTTTACTGTTTATTATCATCATTTTATGCATTTTATTTGGTTGATTATTGCATTAAATTTCTTGAAAGAATATTATACAAAATATTATTCTTCTTTGCAATTCAAAATTAATTTAGTTAATTTCGATTTCAAATTATTTGGTTGATTATTGCATAAAATTCCATGAAAAAATATTATAAAGAATATTATATTTCTTTGCAATTCAAAATTAACTTAGTTAATTTCGATTTCAAATTATTTGGTTGAATATTGCATAAAGTTTCATGAAAATAAATTATACAAAATATTATTTCTTCTTTGCAATTCAATAATAATTTAGTTAATTTTGATTTCAAATTGTTTTGTCGCATTTTTACTGTTTATTACTATAATTTTATGCGTTATATTTGGTTGATTATTGCACTAAATTTCATGAAAAAATATTATACAAAATATTCTTCTTCATTGCAATTCAAAATTAATTTAGTTAGTTTCGATTTAAAATGATTTGGTTGATTATTGCATAAAATTTCATGAAAACAAATCATAAAAAATATTATTTTTCTTTGCAATTCAAAATTAATTCAGTTAATTTCGATTTCAAATTATTTTGTCGCATTTTTACTGTTTATAATCATCATTTTATGCATTTTATTTGGTTGATTATTGCATTAAATTTCATGAAAGAATATTATACAAAATATTCTTCTTCTTTGCAATTAAAAATTAATTTAGTTAATTTCGATTTCAAATTATTTGGTTGATTATTGCATAAAATTTCATGAAAATATATTATACAAAATATTATTCTTCTTTGCAGTTAAAAATTAATTTAGTTAATTTCGATTTCAAATTATTTGGTTTATTATTGCATAAAATTTCACGAAAAAAATTATACAAAATAATATACTTCTTTGCAATTAAAAATTAATTTAGTCAATTTCGATTAAAAATTATTTTGTCACATTTTTACTGTTTATTATCATCATTTTATGCATTTTATTTGGTTGATTATTGCATTAAATTTCTTGAAAGAATATTATACAAAATATTATTCTTCTTTGCAATTCAAAATTAATTTAGTTAATTTCGATTTCAAATTATTTGGTTGATTATTGCATAAAATTTCATGAAAATATATTATACAAAATATTATTCTTCTTTGCAGTTAAAAATTAATTTAGTTAATTTTGATTTCAAATTATTTGGTTTATTATTGCATAAAATTTCACGAAAAAAATTATACAAAATAATATACTTCTTTGCAATTAAAAATTAATTTAGTTAATTTCGATTTAAAATTATTTTGTCACATTTTTACTGTTTATTATCATCATTTTATGCATTTTATTTGGTTGATTATTGCATAAAATTGAATGAAGAAATATTATACAAATTATTCTTCTTCTTTGCAATTCAAAATTAATTTACAAAATTTTGATTTTAAATTATTTTGTGGCATTTTTACTGTTTATTATCATCATTTTGTGCATTTTATTCGGTTGATTATTGAATAAAATTTCATGAAAAAATATTATACAAAATACTATTCTTCTTTGTTATTCAAAATTAATTTCAATTTCAAATTATTTTGTCGCAGTTTTACTTTTTATTATCATCATTTTTTGCGTTTTATTTGCTTGATTATTGAATACAATCTCAGTGAAAAATATTTCGCAAAATAATATTCTACTTTTCAATTAAAACTTAATTTCGTTGATTTCGATTTAAAATTATTTTATCGGATTTTTACTTTTTATTATCATCATTTTATGCAATTTATTTGGTTGATTATTGTTTAAAATTTCATGAAAAGATATTATACAAAATATTATTCTTCTTTGCAATTCAAAATTAATTTAGTTAATTTCGATTTCAAATTATTTTGTCGCATTTTTACTGTTTATTATCCACATTTTTTGCATTTTATTTGGTTGATTAATCCATTAAATTTCACAAAAAAATATTTTACAAAATATTATTCTTCCCTGCAATTCAAAATTAATTTAGTTAATTTCAATTTATAATTATTTTGTCGCATTTTTACTGTTTATTATCTGCATTTTGTGCATTTTATTTGGTTGATTATTGCATAAAATTTCATGAAAAAATATTATATAAAATATTATTCTTCTTTGCAATTAAAAATTAATTTAGTAAATTTCGATTTCAAATTATTTTGTCTCATTTTTACGGTTCATTATCATCATTTTATGTGGTTGATTATTGCATAAAATTTCATGAAAAAATATTATAAAGAATATTATTTTTCTTTGCAATTCAAAATTAACTTAGTTAATTTCGATTTCAAATTATTTGGTTGAATATTGCATAAAGTTTCATGAAAATAAATTATACAAAATATTATTTCTTCTTTGCAATTCAAAAATAATTTAGTTAATTTTGATTTCAAATTGTTTTGTCGCATTTTTACTGTTTATTAGTATAATTTTATGCGTTATATTTGGTTGATTATTGCATTAAATTTCATGAAAAAATATTATACAAAATATTCTTCTTCATTGCAATTCAAAATTAATTTAGTTAGTTTCGATTTAAAATGATTTGGTTGATTATTGCATAAAATTTCATGAAAACAAATTATACAAAATATTATTTTTCTTTGCAATTCAAAATTAATTTAGTTAATTTCGATTTCAACTTATTTGGTTGATTATTGCATAAAATTTCATGAAAATAAATTATACAAAATATTATTTTTCTTTGCAATTCAAAATTAATTTAGTTAATTTCGATTTCAAATTATTTTGTCGCATTTTTACTGTTTATTATCATCATTTTTTACATTTTATTTGGTTGATTATTGCATTAAATTTCATGAAAGAATATTATACAAAATATTATTCTTCTTTGCAATTCAAAATTAATTTAGTTAATTTCAATTTCAAATTATTTTGTCGCATTTTTACTGCTTATTATCTGCATTTTGTGCATTTTATTTGGTTGATTATTGCATAAAATTTCAAGAAAAAATATTATACAAAATATTCTTCTTCATTGCAATTCAAAATTAATTTAGTTAGTTTCGATTTCAAATTATTTGGTTGATTATTGCATAAAATTTCATGAAAACAAATTATACAAAATATTATTTTTCTTTGCAAGTCAAATTAATTTAGTTAATTTCGATTTCAAATTATCTGGATGATTATTGCATAAAATTTCATGAAAATATATTATACAAAATATTCTTCTTCTTTGCAATTAAAAATTAATTTAGTTAATTTCGATTTCAAATTATTTTGTCGCATTTTTACGGTTCATTATCATCATTTTATGTGGTTGATTATTGCATAAAATTCCATGAAAAAATATTATAAAGAATATTATATTTCTTTGCAATTCAAAATTAACTTAGTTAATTTCGATTTCAAATTATTTGGTTGAATATTGCATAAAGTTTCATGAAAATAAATTATACAAAATATTATTTCTTCTTTGCAATTCAAAAATAATTTAGTTAATTTTGATTTCAAATTGTTTTGTCGAATTTTTACCGTTTATTAGTATAATTTTATGCGTTATATTTGGTTGATTATTGCAATAAATTTCATGAAAAAATATTATACAAAATATTCTTCTTCATTGCAATTCAAAATTAATTTAGTTAGTTTCGATTTAAAATGATTTGGCTGATTATTGCATAAAATTTCATGAAAACAAATTATACAAAATATTATTTTTCTTTGCAATTCAAAATTAATTTAGTTAATTTCGATTTCAACTTATTTGGTTGAATATTGCAAATTATTTTGTCGCATTTTTACTGTTTATTATCATCATTTTATGCATTTTATTTGGTTGATTATTGCATTAAATTTCATGAAAGAATATTATACAAAATATTATTCTTCTTTGCAATTCATAATTAATTTATTTAATTTCGATTTCAAATTATTTGGTTGATTATTGCAGAAAATTTTATGAAAATATATTATACAAAATATTATTCTTCTTTGCAGTTGAAAATTAATTTAGTTAATTTCGATTTCAAATTATTTGGTTTATTATTGCATAAAATTTCACGAAAAAAATTATACAAAATAATATACTTCTTTGCAATTAAAAATTAATTTAGTTAATTTCGATTTAAAATTATTTTGTCACATTTTTACTGTTTATTATCATCATTTTATGCATTTTATTTGGTTGATTATTGCATAAAATTGAATGAAGAAATATTATACAAATTATTCTTCTTCTTTGCAATTCAAAATTAATTTACAAAGTTTTGATTTTAAATTATTTTGTGGCATTTTTACTGTTTATTATCATCATTTAGTGCATTTTATTCGGTTGATTATTGAATAAAATTTCATGAAAAAATATTATACAAAATACTATTCTTCTTTGTTTTTCCAAATTAATTTCAATTTCAAATTATTTTGTTGCAGTTTTACTTTTTGTTATCATCATTTTTTGCGTTTTATTTGCTTGGTTATTGAATACAATCTCAGTGAAAAATATTTCGCAAAATAATATTCTACTTTTCAATTAAAACTTAATTTCGTTTATTTCGATTTAAAATTATTTTATCGCATTTTTATTGTTTATTATCCTCATTTTTTGCATTTCATTTGGTTGATTAATACATTAAATTTCAAAAAAAAATATTATACAAAATATTATTCTACCATGCAATTCAAAATTAATTTAGTTAATTTCGATTTGAAATTATTTTGTCGCATTATTATTGTTTATTATCCTCATTTTTTGCATTTCATTTGGTTGATTAATACATTAAATTTCACAAAAAAATATTATACAAAATATTATTCTACCTTGCAATTCAAAATTAATTTAGTTAATTTCGATTTCAAATTATTTTGTCGCATTTTTACTGTTTATTATCTGCATTTTGTGCATTTTATTTGGTTGATTATTGCATGAAATTTCAAGAAAAAATATTATACAAAATATTCTTCTTCATTGCAATTCAAAATTAATTTAGTTAGTTTCAATTTCAAATTATTTGGTTGATTATTGCATAAAATTTCATGAAAACAAATTATACAAAATATTATTTTTCTTTGCAATTCAAAATTAATTTAGTTAATTTCGATTTCAAATTATTTGGTTGATTATTGCATAAAATTTCGTGAAAATATATTATACAAAATATTATTCTTCTTTGCAATTCAAAATTAATTTAGTTAATTTCGATTTCAAATTATTTTGTCGCATTTTTACTGTTTATTATCATCATTTTGTGCATTTTATTTGGTTGATTATTGCATAAAATTTCAAAAAAAAAATTATACAAAATATTATTCTTCCTTGAATTTCAAAATTAATTTAGTTAATTTCGATTTCAAATTATTTTGTCGCATTTTTACTGTTTATTATCATCATTTAGTGCATTTTATTCGGTTGATTGTTGAATAAAATTTCATGAAAAAATATTATACAAAATACTATTCTTCTATGTTTTTCAAAAGTAGTTTCAATTTCAAATTATTTTGTCGCAGTTTTACTTTTTATTATCATCATTTTTTGCGTTTTATTTGCTTGGTTATTGAATACAATCTCAGTGAAAAATATTTCGCAAAATAATATTCTACTTTTCAATTAAAACTTAATTTCGTTTATTTCGATTTAAAATTATTTTATCGGATTTTTACTATTTATTTTCATCATTTTATGCAATTTATTTGGTTGATTATTGTTTAAAATTTCATGAAAAGATATTATACAAAATATTATTCTTCTTTGCAATTCAAAATTAATTTAGTTAATTTCGATTTCAAATTATTTTGTCGCATTTTTATTGTTTATTATCCTCATTTTTTGCATTTCATTTGGTTGATTAATACATTAAATTTCACAAAAAAATATTATACAAAATATTATTCTACCTTGCAATTCAAAATTAATTTAGTTAATTTCGATTTCAAATTATTTTGTCGCATTTTTACTGTTTATTATCTCCATTTTGTGCATTTTATTTGGTTGATTATTGCATAAAATTTCAAGAAAAAATATTATACAAAATATTCTTCTTCATTGCAATTCAAAATTAATTTAGTTAGTTTCGATTTCAAATTATTTGGTTGATTATTGCATAAAATTTCATGAAAACAAATTATACAAAATATTATTTTTCTTTGCAATTCAAAATTAATTTAGTTAATTTCGATTTCAAATTATTTGGTTGATTATTGCATAAAATTTCATGAAAATATATTATACAAAATATTATTCTTCTTTGCAATTGAAAATTAATTTAGTTAATTTCGATTTCAAATTATTTTGTCGCATTTTTACTGTTTATTATCATCATTTTGTGCATTTTATTTGGTTGATTATTGCATAAAATTTCAAAAAAAAAATATTATACAAAATGTTATTCTTCCTTGAATTTCAAAATTAATTTAGTTAATTTCGATTTCAAAGTATTTTGTCCCATTTTTACTGTTTATTGTCTACATTTTGTGCATTTTATTTGGTTGATTATTGCATAAATTTTCATGAAAAAATATTATACAAAATATTATTCTTCCTTGAATTTCAAAATTAATTTAGTTAATTTCGATTTCAAATTATTTTGTCGCATTTTTACTGTTTATTATCTGCATTTTGTGCATTTTATTTGGTTGATTATTGCATAAATTTTCATGATTACAAAATATTCTTCTTCATGGCAATTAAAAATTAATTTAATTAATTTCGATTTCAAATTATTTTGTCGCATTTTTACTGTTCATTATCATCATTTTATGCATTTTATTTGCTTGATTAATCCATTAAATTTCACAAAAAAATATTATACAAAATATTATTCTTCCTTGCAATTCAAAATTAATTTATTTAATTTTGATTTAAAATTTCCTTATCGCATTTTTACTGTTTATTATCAGCATTTTGTGCATTTTAATTGGTTGATTATTGCATAAAATTTCATGAAAAAACATTATATAAAATATTCTTCTTCTTTGCAATTAAAAATTAATTTAGTTAATTTCGATTTCAAATTATTTTGTCGCATTTTTACTGTTTATTATCTGCATTTTGTGCATTTTATTTGGTTGATTATTGCATAAAATTTCAAGAAAAAATATTATACAAAATATTCTTCTTCATTGCAATTCAAAATTAATTTAGTTAGTTTCGATTTCAAATTATTTGGTTGATTATTCAATAAAATTTCATGAAAACAAATTATACAAAATATTATTTTTCTTTGCAATTCAAAATTAATTTAGTTAATTTCGATTTCAAATTATTTGGTTGATTATTGCATAAAATTTCATGAAAATATATTATACAAAATAATATTCTTCTTTGCAATTGAAAATTAATTTAGTTAATTTCGATTTCAAATTATTTTGTCGCATTTTTACTGTTTATTATCATCATTTTGTGCATTTTATTTGGTTGATTATTGCATAAAATTTCAAAAAAAAAAATATTATACGAAATGTTATTCTTCCTTGAATTTCAAAATTAATTTAGTTAATTTCGATTTCAAATTATTTTGTCGCATTTTTACTGTTTATTATCTACATTTTGTGCATTTTATTTGGTTGATTATTGCATAAATTTTCATGAAAAAATATTATACAAAATATTATTCTTCCTTGAATTTCAAAATTAATTTAGTTAATTTCGATTTCAAATTATTTTGTCGCATTTTTACTGTTCATTATCTGCATTTTGTGCATTTTATTTGGTTGATTATTGCATAA
This sequence comes from Vaccinium darrowii, assembly GCA_020921065.1. Classification (NCBI taxonomy): domain Eukaryota; kingdom Viridiplantae; phylum Streptophyta; class Magnoliopsida; order Ericales; family Ericaceae; genus Vaccinium; species Vaccinium darrowii. The sequence goes on along the minus strand of CM037162.1, from coordinate 24,125,751 downwards.
ATTTTCATGATTACAAAATATTCTTCTTCATGGCAATTAAAAATTAATTTAGTTAATTTCGATTTCAAATTATTTTGTCGCATTTTTACTGTTCATTATCATCATTTTATGCATTTTATTTGCTTGATTAATCCATTAAATTTCACAAAAAAATATTATACAAAATATTATTCTTCCTTGCAATTCAAAATTAATTTATTTAATTTTGATTTAAAATTTCCTTATCGCATTTTTACTGTTTATTATCAGCATTTTGTGCATTTTAATTGGTTGATTATTGCATAAAATTTCATGAAAAAATATTATATAAAATATTCTTCTTCTTTGCAATTAAAAATTAATTTAGTTAATTTCGATTTCAAATTATTTTGTCGCATTTTTGCTGTTCATAATCATCATTTTATGTGGTTGATTATTGCATTAAATTTCATGAAAAAAATATTATAAAAAATATTATTCTTCTTTGCAATTAAAAATTAATTTCGTTAATTTCGATTTCAAATTATTTTGTCGCATTTTTACGGTTCATTATCATCATTTTATGTGGTTGATTATTGCATAAAATTTCATGAAAAAATATTATAAAGAATATTATTTTTCTTTGCAATTCAAAATTAACTTAGTTAATTTCGATTTCAAATTATTTGGTTGAATATTGCATAAAGTTTCATGAAAATAAATTATACAAAATATTATTTCTTCTTTGCAATTCAAAAATAATTTAGTTAATTTTGATTTCAAATTGTTTTATCGCATTTTTACTGTTTATTAGTATAATTTTATGCGTTATATTTGGTTGATTATTGCATTAAATTTCATGAAAAAATATTATACAAAATATTCTTCTTCATTGCAATTCAAAATTAATTTAGTTAGTTTCGATTTAAAATGATTTGGTTGATTATTGCATAAAATTTCATGAAAACAAATTATACAAAATATTATTTTTCTTTGCAATTCAAAATTAATTTAGTTAATTTCGATTTCAACTTATTTGGTTGATTATTGCATAAAATTTCATGAAAATAAATTATACAAAATATTATTTTTCTTTGCAATTCAAAATTAATTTAGTTAATTTCGATTTCAACTTATTTGGTTGATTATTGCATAAAATTTCATGAAAATAAATTATACAAAATATTATTCTTCTTTGCAATTCAAAATTAATTTAGTTAATTTCGATTTCAAATTATTTTGTCGAATTTTTACTGTTTATTATCCTCATTTTTTGCATTTCATTTGGTTGATTAATCCATTAAATTTCACAAAAAAATATTATACAAAATATTATTCTACCTTGCAATTTAAAATTAATTTAGTTAATTTCGATTTCAAATTATTTTGTCGCATTTTTACTGTTTATTATCTGCATTTTGTGCATTTTATTTGGTTGATTATTGCATAAAATTTCAAGAAAAAATATTATACAAAATATTCTTCTTCATTGCAATTCAAAATTAATTTAGTTAGTTTCGATTTCAAATTATTTGGTTGATTATTGCATAAAATTTCATGAAAACAAATTATACAAAATATTATTTTTCTTTGCAATTCAAAATTAATTTAGTTAATTTCGATTTCAACTTATTTGGTTGATTATTGCATAAAATTTCATGAAAATAAATTATACAAAATATTATTTCTTCTTTGCAATTCAAAAATAATTTAGTTAATTTTGATTTCAAATTGTTTTATCGCATTTTTACTGTTTATTAGTATAATTTTATGCGTTATATTTGGTTGATTATTGCATTAAATTTCATGAAAAAATATTATACAAAATATTCTTCTTCATTGCAATTCAAAATTAATTTAGTTAGTTTCGATTTAAAATGATTTGGTTGATTATTGCATAAAATTTCATGAAAACAAATTATACAAAATATTATTTTTCTTTGCAATTCAAAATTAATTTAGTTAATTTCGATTTCAACTTATTTGGTTGATTATTGCATAAAATTTCATGAAAATAAATTATACAAAATATTATTTTTCTTTGCAATTCAAAATTAATTTAGTTAATTTCGATTTCAACTTATTTGGTTGATTATTGCATAAAATTTCATGAAAATAAATTATACAAAATATTATTCTTCTTTGCAATTCAAAATTAATTTAGTTAATTTCGATTTCAAATTATTTTGTCGAATTTTTACTGTTTATTATCCTCATTTTTTGCATTTCATTTGGTTGATTAATCCATTAAATTTCACAAAAAAATATTATACAAAATATTATTCTACCTTGCAATTTAAAATTAATTTAGTTAATTTCGATTTCAAATTATTTTGTCGCATTTTTACTGTTTATTATCTGCATTTTGTGCATTTTATTTGGTTGATTATTGCATAAAATTTCAAGAAAAAATATTATACAAAATATTCTTCTTCATTGCAATTCAAAATTAATTTAGTTAGTTTCGATTTCAAATTATTTGGTTGATTATTGCATAAAATTTCATGAAAACAAATTATACAAAATATTCTTCTTCATTGCAATTCAAAATTAATTTAGTTAATTTCGATTTCAAATTATTAGGTTGATTATTGCATAAAATTTCAAGAAAATATATTATACAAAATATTATTCTTCTTTGCAATTCAAAATTAATTTAGTTAATTTCGATTTCAAATTATTTTGTCGCATTTTTACTGTTTATTATCATCATTTTGTGCAT
>CM037162.1:24064311-24122971 GCA_020921065.1 Vaccinium darrowii | reverse complement strand
AATGCATAAAATGATGACAATAAACAGTAAAAATGCGACAAAATAATTTGAAATCGAAATTAACTAAATTAAGTTTGAATTGTTAAGAAGAATAATATTTTGCGGAATATTTTTCAATGAAATTGTATGCAATAATAAAGCAAATAAAATGCATAAAATGATAGTAATAAACATTAAAAATGCGACAAAATAATTTGAAATCGAAATTAAATAAACTAATTTTGAAATGCAAAGAAGAAGAATAATTTGCGGAATATTTTTCAATGAAATTGTATGCAATGATCAAGCAAATAAAATGCATAAAATGTTGATAATAAACAACAAAAATGCGACAAAATAATTTGAAATCGAAATTAACTAAATTAATTTTGAATTGATAAGAAGAATAATATTTTGTATATTATTTTTTCATGAATTTTTATGCAGCAATCAACAAAATAAAATGCATAAAATGATGACAATAAACAGTAAAAATGCGACAAAATAATTTGAAATCGAAATTAACTAAATTAATTTTGAATTGCTAAGAAGAATAATATTTTGTATATTATTTTTTCATGAATTTTTATGCAGCAATCAACAAAATTAAATGCATAAAATGATGACAATAAACAGTAAAAATGCGACAAAATAATTTGAAATCGAAATTAACTAAATTAATTTTGAATTGCTAAGAAGAATAATATTTTGTATATTATTTTTTCATGAATTTTTATGCAGCAATCAACAAAATTAAATGCATAAAATGATGACAATAAACAACAAAAATGCGACAAAATAATTTGAAATCGAAATTAACTAAATTAATTTTGAATTGCTAAGAAGAATAATATTTTGTATATTATTTTTTCATGAATTTTTATGCAGCAATCAACAAAATAAAATGCATAAAATGATGACAATAAACAGTAAAAATGCGACAAAATAATTTGAAATCGAAATTAACTAAATTAATTTTGAATTGTTAAGAAGAATAATATTTTGTATTGTATTTTTTCTTGAAATTTTAAGCAATAATCAACCAAATAAAATGCATAAAATGATGGTAATACACAACAAAAAAGCGACAAAATAATTTGAAATGGAAATTAACTAAATTAAATTTGAGTTGCAAAAAAGAATAATATTTTGTATTGTATTTTTTCTTGAAATTTTAACCAATAATGAAGCAAATAAAATGCATAAAATGATGGTAATAAACAGTAAAAATGCGACAAAATAATTTTAAATCAAAATCAACAAAATTAAGTTTTAATTGCAAAGAAGAATAATATTTTGCGGAATATTTTTCAATGAAATTGTGGACGATCGGATCCACGCGGCTCGGGAAAACAGGAAATGTGAGTCGCCACCCGGGATTTATTTGGAAAATGATTTTGGTACCCGAGAAACCGTTGAAAATAATTAATGACTCTCGTGCCGTTTTTTTTTTTTTAAAAAGTTTGATCTGCGAAAAGATTCTTGGATCCGGAAGCCAGGTTACGAACGGGGAATGTTTTGTTGAAAAGCACCCCACTCGCCCGGGAAATTCCCGGTCTCTACTAAATTTTTGTGGGATTTTAGAAAGTATTTTATTGGAAACTTTGACGATTAAGCAAATGAATAATGAGAAATAAAGACAAATAAAACCATAACAGAAATAAAATTAAACAAAGGGACTAAATAATAATAACAGAAAAATCAAGGGAGGAAGGTGTAATAAGTTAAGAAAATGGCAGAGAAACCAGAGAAACAGGGTACGAACGGGGGAGAATTTTTGTATTGCCATGGTTAGCCGTACGACTTACTCATGTTGGCCGTACGGTTCGCTTGAGTAAGCCGCACGGTTCACATTTAGGCAAAATTTTCAAAATTTTTTTTTTGCACAGTAGCTTGTTTTTGCTTATAGAACTTGATTTTTGTGAAAAGCTTGATCTCCTGAGCCTAGAGATGACTATTGGAGTCACTCTCGACCCGGGAATCCCCTTGGAGAACCAAGGTTTCGAACCCGGTTTAAGAAATATGATTGGTACCTTTGCGAAAAACTTCGAACAACTCGAGAATTTCAGGAATTCTTGGACGTAAGCTCCAGACATAAGCTTTCTTAGGTGTACTAGGGGTTACTGGGAATGAGAGCAGAGGAGTGAGCTGTAGTTTCAGATGGAAGTTTTGGAAGGGGTTTTCGAACGAGGTTTTTAGACGGAAAAAGTGACCGGAGAAATTTTGATGGCGTATCGGGGTGGTACGGAAATTGCTGGATGATCCTCTAAAAATGGGAGAGGATGGCGGTAATTTATAGGCAGAAAAACGGAATAAAATTGGCATAAAATCCTTCCGAAATGATGAGATGCTTCTGCATTAAATTTTTCGAATATTTTCTGACACATAGCCGTACGGTTTAGAAGGTTAGCCGTGCGGCTTAAAGGAGTGAACCGTACGGCTGGTTTATGGGTGAATGAACCGTACGGTTGGTTCAGTGAACCGCACGACTAGATTTTTTCTCTTTTTTTTTTTTTTTTGGTCCAAAAATTCTGAAGTCTGGATTTGTTGTTCCAAGGTACTGCTGAGTATCTTTTTCGTCATTGGGGATACATAGGGATTAAAAATTGGGGTGTCTACAGTTGCCCCTCTTTGACGAGACTTAATCCTCTTTGACGAGACTTAATCATCATTCTGTGATGCAAGTTGCGTCGAAGATATAGACGTCCCAATTTTGCTCTCCCTAGTGAGAAAAACAGACAAACCAAGACATGGTCGAGCACGGAGCTTCCTACGTACCCCATTTGTAGGGATCAGACCAATCGTAGTTCGGGGCTATTAAAGTGTTTAAATGCTAAGTGCCGTAAAGGACTTAACGTGTGATTTTAGTAAAATCAGTGCCTCTGAGGACTTAAAATGTGATTTTCGAAAGATTAGTGCCGTTTGAGGACTTAAAATGTAATTTTTGGAAAATGCCGTAAAGGACTTAATGTGTGATTTTAGTAAAATCAGTGCCGTTGAGGACTTAGAATGTGATTTTTAGTAAAATCAGTGCCGTTGAGGACTTAAAATGTGATTTTTGAAAGATCAGTGCCGTTGAGGACTTAAAATGTAATTTTTGGAAAATGCCGTAAAGGACTTAATGTGTGATTTTAGTAAAATCAGTGCCGTTGAGGACTTAGACTGTGATTTTTAGTAAAATCAGTGCCGTTGAGGACTTAAAATGTGATTTTCGAAAGATCAGTGCCGTTGAGGACTTAAAATGTAATTTTTGGAAAATGCCGTAAAGGACTTAATGTGTGATTTTAGTAAAATCAGTGCCGTTGAGGACTTAGAATGTGATTTTTAGTAAAATCAGTGCCGTTGAGGACTTAAAATGTAATTTTTGAAAATGCCGTAAAGGACTTAATGTGTGATTTTAGTAAAATCAGTGCCGTTGAGGACTTAGAATGTGATTTTTAGTAAAATCAGTGCCGTTGAGGACTTAAAATATGATTTTCGAAAGATCAGTGCCGTTGAGGACTTAAAATGTAATTTTTGGAAAATGCCGTAAAGGACTTAATGTGTGATTTTAGTAAAATCAGTGCCGTTGAGGACTTAGAATGTGATTTTTAGTAAAATCAGTGTCGTCGAGGACTTAAAATGTGATGTTCAAAAGATCAGTGCCGTTGAGGACTTAAAATGTAATTTTGAAAGGTGGAAAGTGCCATAGAGGGCTTTTAAAACGTGATTTTGGAAATTTGGAAATGCCGTTGAGGGCTTTTGAAAGAAATGAGTGCCTATTTACAGACAAAGAAATATAGGAGGGGGTACGTGCAATTTTTTTTTTAAAACTTGTGAGAATAGGAAGTCGGCCGTGCGGCTTAAACAAAAATACCTGAAAGGCGTCGCGCGGTGGAGAAACGATCGAATGAGTGGACCGTGTGGCTTAATTAGTTGGACCGTGCGGCTGAGTAAGTGAACCGCACGGCTTGGTCGAGCGGTTTTTGCTGTGCACGAAACGCACGGGTTGTGTCTTTTCATTTTGTGTTTGAATTTCTCAAGAGCGGTTTACGAAGGTTTCGAAAAGTGCGATACTCTTCCTCTTCGTCCGATTGCCTTTCTTTCCTCGAATTTCACTCGATATCAAGTTGAACACGAAAGACCATCGTCGGCTATGGCTGATTCGGGTGGGGATCCAGGTCCGTCTGCCATTTTCGGCGTTGAGGAGCCGGTTTTGATACCTGCGGCTGAAGGGACGGCGGCTCAAGCCGCCGAGGCTGATTCACCGACATTGGGACCGAGAGAGGCCAATTCAACAGGGGCCGGCGTGATTATAGAGGAGCACCGTGCGGTGGGGTCTGGCGAGGGGGCATCCCGTGCGGCTCAAATGGAAGAAGGGTGGCCCTGTGCGGGCGGATCTGAGATGGTGGTGTCCCGTGCGGCTCACGCGGTCGACCTCACGGTTGATGATGGGGCTGCTCATGGTGGGTTTGTGCTGACTGGGGCCATGGAGGGCGGTGATGCTCTTAGGGCAATAGTAGAACAGTATAGCGCAATGGATGATGTCTGGGTGACCATGGGGAGTGCCGATATTCCGGTAAGTACCGTTACTGCTTCCAGTAGTTCCATGCATATTGATCTTGATATAAATGTACCTTTGCCTGAGATTGAGATGAATGTTGGTGGTGTTGATGTTCTAATTGACCCGCGGGCTGCGGAGGAGGGTGTAGGTGGCGGTGAGGTAGTTTTTCCTGATGTTGCGAGTGCTGTTCTAGTGAGAGAGTACCCGGTTAGTGGTGACGATACTTCCGTTAGAATCCCAATCACTATTAGGCAGCCTGGGGATGTGTTTATGGAGGATCACGGGGAGATGGGGGATAGCGGTGATGAGGAGATGGGTGATAGGATGTTTTGTAGTGGAGGTGTTGGTGGTGAGGGAGGTCAGACTGAGGAGATGCGTGCTGAGGGAGCGCAGGCTGAGGGGGCGGAGAGAGTAGAGATTGCGAGAGCAGAGACTGGGAAAGCACAGGCTGAGGGGGCGGCCCTTATTATGCCTGTTGCTCGTGCTTTTAGGAGTTTGACCCGGGCACTTGGTACGGGTAGGGCTGTAGAGGAGAGTCGTGACACTGAGGAGCCTTCTGACCCGGTCTTGTTTCCTTCACAGGTTGGTTCTTCACGAGCTCTGGGAGCTACTTTGGGGGATACCTTGGAGGGGGTTACTGACGAGACTTTAGCTAGGAACTTGCAGCAGTTCCCTCAGTTGGGCGATGTCTTGGTAGGAGAGATGCCACCTGCGGGCGAGCTTGAGCAGGCAGAGATGCAGACAGAGGAGTTGGTCCGCGTGACCATAGTTGAGGAGGTTCAGCTGGCTTTGAGGAGCAGATAGCCTTTTGTCCCTGAGACTTACGACCCTCCAGTTCACTTCTTTATACCGGTGGGGTGCGAGGTGTATGAGCCACAGTTGCCGCTTTACCCTGAGTCGTTGATCCTGCGTGATCCGGCGACGCATATTTCGAGTAGACCTCTGGTATGTACCTTTTTATTTGCCTTTTGAATTGCTTTCATTATTGCATTTTCTTTGCCACTTTACTGACTGAACTTGTGCCATGTTTTTGAAACAGGTGGATCGTTCTCTTCTAGGATATGGCGGGCTATCTGATTGCTTGGCTCAGTACAGGAGGTTGCCTCCGAGTGTGAGGGAGTTGGTGGATGCTGCTGGTTTCGCCATTTTTATCAGTACGCTGTTGCCTACCCGGACGGACCGGAAGTTGCTGAGGGCTTTGATAGAGCATTGGTGGGACACCACCAATAGCTTTCACTTTCGGTTTGGGGAGATGACGATTACCCCGTTGGACTTTGCAGCGACCACAGGGTTAAGAGTTGGTGGCGAGCCGATACCCTTTGACTCCGGCTTATACTTGGACAGGGCGGCGGTGCGCCACTTTCTGGGGAGAGAGGTTGGAGACGAGGCGATGGTGAGATGTGACCATTTATCGGCGATATGGGATCACGAGCCGGGGTCTCCTGTTGAGGCTGCACAAATGGCGAGAGCCTATTTGCTGTTCTTGTTTGGCACTGCGCTATTTTCGAATAGGCAGAACTCGGTGCACTTGAGCTGGTTGCCTGCTTTGGCAGATTTGAGGACAACCGGCCGGTTTGACTGGGGTGGCGCTGCTTTGGGCACCCTTTACTGTTTCCTTGGCTCAGTGGTTCGTGGAGCGGCGACCACTCTTGGAGGTTACTGGAGGGTCTTGGAGGTATGACATGTTTATTTCTTCTGCTTTGAATTCTCCATGCATTGTTGCTTTCATTCCTGTTACTGATAAATTTCTTGAAAAATGCAGGTATGGGCTTATGAGGTGTTTGGAGTACCGGCCCCAGAGAACTCTCATGCGAACAAATGGGTGCTTCCGCGGGCAGTAAAGTGGGCCAAGGAGCATGTCGGGAAAGGAGGGAAGAAAGGGCAGCTGAGGTTCTTTCGTGTTTTCCTAGATCAGTCCAGGGGTGAGACGGTATGACATCAAACTTTCTGAATTCTTTTCCGAGTATTTCAATTCCACTGTTGGATTCTTGAATGCAATCCTCTATTCTCTTGCAGGTGAACTGGGATGTGTGGGGTAGGTTGAGTGCTCCTTACCTGACTCGGAGCAGGGTGGTGACGCGAGGGCGTGTGCTGTTGGAGTCTCCATATGGGTGGCAGTGGTACCTGGGCGAGAGGGTGACGCGCCAGTCCCTGGGTTTAGACCACTTTAGAGTGCCGGGTCCTCTTCCACCGTTTGTTCAGAGGACGCAGGAGTATACTTTAGCTGAGGTGGAGGCGCACACGGTGCTGGACACAGAGTTGGTCTTCAGCCCTTTAGAGGACTATGATAGTTATGTGGTGAGTAGCTTGGCTTACAGTCTGGATATGGAGACCCGTCTGGCTGCCCCTGCACCCGTGGAGGGTCCAGTACTGCCTATTCTGAGGAAAGAGATCGATGTGATGTTGCCGAATAGGAGTATGGGGTATGTGGTGGTTCCTGAGGTTACTCCACCGGTTACTCTTACAGCGACAGAGGTACTCCTGAAATTTGAAAACAAGAAATGATTTAGACTTCATGTTTTATTCAAGCATTTATTTATGTTACCTGCTGATGCTTTTTGATTTTGTTTTGCAGATCCCGGCGGATTGGGCTGCATCTGCTGTTCAGCTGGTGCGAGACCTGGAGGCTTTGGTTCACAGTCTCACGATTGGCGGGGCTCTAGAGGTGCACCCGAGGGTTGAGCCGGGCATTGTGCCCCCTGCTGGTGGAGGTGACGATGACGGGGATGACGGGGCCGATGGTGGGCGTGGCGGCAGAGCTGGCCGTGGAGGCGGCCGAGGTGCTGGAGGTAGCCGCGATGCAGGAGGTGGCCGCAGAGGCAGTGAGGCGAGAGACAGAGCAGGAGGTCGCCGCGGAGGTAGGAGTGCTGGAGGCAGCGGTAGGGCTGGTAGTGGTCGTGGTACTAGCAGTGACTGCGGGACTGGAGGTAGCAAGGCAGGTGGGCGCCGTCGACCCCGGCGTGCCCGTAGGTTTTCTCCTGTTAGTGAGACGGATCAGGTATCCACTGTGCTTTGCTCTTTGAAATTGAATGCCTCGAATGTTTAATTAATGGATTTCCTTTCTCTGTGCAGGATATATTTCCTCCTGTGCAGCCTCGCAGGAGGCCTTTGATGAAGAACGTCGGTGGAGGTCCATCTACAGTTCCACTGGTGATTCCAGCGTCTGACAGAGTGCTGCGGTCTTCAGCTGAGAGAGAGGGTGTCCCTGAGAGTTCAGCTCGGGGAGAGCAGTGGCTTCCTCGTAAGGGAGAGGCAGAGAGCAGTGGTGGTAGCAGCAGTGAGGGCACACCTGAGGAGGATCCACTTCTGATACTGGGCTATCGCCAGAGCATGAAGAGGCGACGTAGTGGTTTTTAGGATGAGCCTGCGTGCTCAGTTTTGATTTGGGCGCCTGTTTGCCCCATTTTTTTCTTCTTTCATGGATACGGCCTGCGAGCCGCGCTGGCTTTTGATGTTGGGCCAGTTTGCCCCAGATAGATGTACATTTATGCTCATGTCATGGATGCCATTTTATTATTATATAAATTGCACATATTTGTTATGCTTTAAATGATTCACACTGGCGCCCTTTGAAAGAAAAGCCAAGTTTTGCACTCGATTGTCCTGTGACTGACTGATTATTGATAATCTGCAGTATATGGCCCTGAGAAATGAAACGTGTAATCTTGGATTGAAATAAGAATGATGACACATATACATACAAACTGACTCAATGAACTTTGAAACTTTTCAAGGAAACTTTGAGTGTATGTCGCGATTTGCTTGAATGAATGGAATGGAGAAATCAACACTCGGATATATATCTCGGGACCTTGATCTTTTCTGCTGAGTCCACCAAATAACCCCATACTATCCTTGTGAATGTTTGGCGTGGCTTGCTGGAGTTGTTGATGCTAGAAAAACGATGTAGCACATTTCAGCCTGTTGGTTTGGGCGTATTTGACCTTGCGGAGTACTCGCCCATGGTCCAAAATTCAAATCAATTCTTCCCACAGCTTTAAAATACCTATTACAACTTGTATGAACAGAAAAAGTGCCCAAAACATACCCGAAACAATTTCCGGAGGCTTGAGTCAAAATTTGGTCGTGAAGACCATAAAGTTAGCCGTACGGTTTACTAGGATGAGCCGTACGGCTTGATCAAGTGAGCCGCACGGCTCACTTCTGAAAATGCCAAAATTTTGAGTTTTGTTGCAGACCCCTGGGCTTCTGCATGCTTTCCTGCTGTCGTCTGAGGGCACTGTGGTCTGAAAAATTCACCCAACCTCGTTTCTCCTGAAGCCCCTTCAAACTTTTTTAGATGATCTCCACACTTTTCAATGTTGGCGCGTTTTACGAGGTGATCAATCTAAAAAAAAAAATCCCTTTATCCATGCATACCATAAATGGCCTTTTTCACAGCTCTATTTGTGTTTCAAAAAAGATCAGAAGTTCCTCGTCCCTCACTCGGTCATGAGTTTTTCGGCTTTGATTCGACCTTGGCTCGACCAACTTGACGGCATTGGATGGCTCAACTTTCAGGACCACTGGATGACCTCGCTGCGTCATATTCGAGACGTGACCATACGTCCAGAGCTTTTGCATGCTGCGGCTCGATTCTGGGATCCGAAGGTACATGTGTTCCGTTTTGGCTTTCACGAGCTATGCCCCACTGTGGAGGAGTTCCATGCATACCTTGGTGGATTCAATCTGGAGACGCTGGTCATACCTCTGTATGAGGTAAACTTCGCCGATGTGCTATCTGCTAAGCTCGGGATAAGTGGTAAAGCAGCAAAATCCATGCTCCAAGGAGGTGTTATCAACATTTCGCGAATTATAGCTCAATTTCGTCCGGAAGGTTTTGCATTGTGTCTTTGCTTGCTTGCTGCTTTCTTGTTCGTCCGGTCTGACGGAAAGGTGAGTTCATCACTGGTTGGCGTTGCCATGCAAATTGAAGAACGCAAAGATGTGGCTCCGATGGTTTTGGCTGAGACTTTGATGGGTTTAGACAGAGTTCATGCCGGGGACACCAATGTTTTTGAAGGTAGTGCTTTGCTCCTGCAGGTAGGTTTCTATAGACACCCCAAAATGAGCGTTCACGTACATTTTAATCCCCAATGATGAACGGAAACACCCGGAAGAACTCTCGGATTGAAATTCTCCAAGTCAACTCAGTCAACAGTACCGCACGGTACTCATCTCTCAACACACGGGACAGCCAGTGTCACGTACAACAGATTGTTGAATTTTGACGGCCAGTTGTGCCGCACGGTACACAAGTTGTGCCGCACGGCACAGTTTGTGTACCGTACGGTACTGTTTACGGGTTCCCAGTTTTTGCGAATTCCCAGTAGCAGAGAATGTTGACGAGGTTGGTCCCCCCGCCCGGATGGTCGTGGCCGAAAGGAAGGAGCTATTCCCTACACCATTGTCCCCCTGGGCAAGAATCAAGAACGGCGTGCTTCGGCGTGCTTTGGCTGACCCATCCTCTATATAAACCGATTGAATCCAGTGAGAGGACACACGGAGACAGAGAGGCCGGACCCCATACGATTTCTGTGTAAGGAAGATCACGAAACTCCATTCTTGGATACCATTTTCATTGCCAAAACCTCTTAGCTACCATCTCTACTATAATCAACCCAAGATCATTCTCTCTGCCAAAGCCAAACCTGAGGCAGAGACTCATCCCCTGTTTTCTTGGTTCTAAAGCCATTCCAAGTTTGCCAAAGCTCAAGCCTTCAATCCTTCTTACCCTGATACCAGAGTGAAGTTAAGGTTGAGAGAAGCGTCAAGCAACATTCAGAAGTTCAGAAAACAAGTTTAATCCGAGAGTTCGAAACCGAAGGTATAAACCCGTTTTGCCAAATTCCTTGAATTTGGTACCCTGAGGGGAGGGGTATTAAGGGTGGAATGATTCTTCGTATCATTTCCATGCTTGGTATGCCCAAATTACAGCAAGTCTAGTTTCATTTCACACCTCCTGGTCGCGTCGTACGGTGAAAACATCGCCTCGTACGGAGCGATTCAACAAGGAGGGACATCCCATACTCAAATACAATGTTTTCTCCCTTTTAAGTAGTTCATTTTGAATGCATTTCATACCTTGTATGTGCCTCTGATCAATCATTTCGAAAAGCCAAAGTTTCAAACTGTTTTGCAGCCAGGTGTGCCGCACGGCACTCTTACTGTGCCGCACGGTACACTTTGAGTGCCGTACGGTACCCATTTGAAAATTTGACCGTTAAATCGAAGAACAGTGCCGCACGGTTCATCATTTGTGCCGCACGGTACATCGAGTGTGCCGCACGGCACACTTTCCTGGTAAAATGTGAAATTTGAACCTTCCCCCTGCAGGAACAGTTTGAAGTTTGGATTTTCGTTTGATTTCTGTCAATTACATACCAGTCATTTGTTTTTCCCGTTATTACCATCTGTTTTGTTTAACTTAAATGTTTATCTGTTAATGTTCAGCAATAAAATCGTTTTCTAATAAAATCTCACAAATATTTAGTAAAGACCGATTTTTAATCGGGCAAACAGGGTGCATTAAAACCCTTCCCTGTTCGTAACCTGGCTCCCGGATCCAAAACAAATCTCTGGTTTTCAATTGGTTTTATAAGTCATTCTCTCAAATCATCATTTTCAAATTGGTTTCTCGGGTCCCAAACTACTTTCCCAAAACCCGGGTGGCGACTCTAAAATCCTTGTTTTTCGAACTGTTTCGAAAACCATTGCCTGAACCGCGTGGAGGTCGACCGTCCACAAAATGGCGACTCCGCTGGGGACTACGATATTTTAAGTTAATCTTTATTTTGAAATTTTACACTTGTAAAATGACCATTCGAAAGCTTGACACCAAGTACGTGCTTCACACTGTACTAGAAAGGATTGATGTCAGGGTGAAAGCCCGATCAGTCTGGACTGGAGCTTTCTCGGTTGTTCGCATGAGTAGAATTTCAAAATTTTGATTAATTTAAAAAGCGAGCCAAGCTTGAAAAATATTTGTGAGATTTTTGAAAACAATTTTATTGCTAAACTTTTGCATCACTTGCATCGATGTTGGATAAACCCCGCTGCTGCGTCTTGGTTACCCTACCCAGTTCACTGGTGTTAGGACATCCCCGGATGCTCAGCAACCCTGGACCATGATGAGTCAGCCTGCCGCTCGACCTTTGCCATGCAGTACACTTGGCACTGGGAGGCAAATATTGGCTCTAGTCCGGGGAACCCCCTAAACCAAAACCGGCCTTTGCATGTAGTTAACCTAGAACCTTCCAACCCAGGACAGGAGCCCACAGGTTAAGATTATGTGATATTGTCTTGATTAACTATTTAACCACTTGTCGTTTACCTGTCTTGCATGCGCATACATGGTAGCTTTTACCCTAGGTTATCACATCCTCACTTCCACAGTAATAAGAAGGATTATCCCGATAATCAAATGCTCCATCGAAAAAAAAATAAATAAATAAATAAACTCTTTTCAAAGAAAATTCTGCGATTGGCTCTCTTCCTCTCGGTAATTAGAATGATGTATTTCTTTTATTAGAGTCTGTAACAAAAAATGAGCAATCAATCCGGAAGCAAGAAGCTCAAGTCCACCTTTACCATCCATCATGGGGCACCGGTGTGGATACTTGAAGAGATAGATAATGAAGAGATGGAGAATGAGGTGCCAGATAAAGACAAGCTTGAAGGGTTGCTTCACCAACTAGCCACGTCTGATCAGCCGGGCTTAACTCTTCAATGGGACGACTCTGAATATGCGAATGATCGAGGTTGGAAACTCCACCTCCCTGCAGACAACGGAGTCAAGGATATCCCCGACAAAATCACTGTCACGGTGGAACAAGAAAGTGATAATAAAGAAGTGGACATCATGCCGCCAGTCAAGAACTTCCAACCAGACGGCACACCAGTCTACTACTTCCAAGACCCAGTGACGGGACACAAATGCTGGGATGAGTGTGATTGCGAAAGCTGCATTGAAAATGGTCTCCTTCTGAATGATAATTTGTCTCCCAAGCAACTCAAGGAGAACCAAGTCCGGAATGCTCCCCGAGCAAGTCCAACAACTGAGTCGGACTAAGAATCAGCAGCCAGCCAGTGGTCAGCAGATCAAGCCAACAGGGCCCTTTTTGAGGATGCCAAGTCTGTATTTTGCTTATCAAGTCTGTATTTTGTTTATCGAGTCTGTATTTTGCTTATCGAGTTTGCACTCTACTTTATTGAGTCAGTCTGTACTTTGCTTTATGGAGTTAGTGCTTTTCCTATGTTAAAGAAAAGAGCCGATCGTAGTCCTGAACTACGTCATGGCCTGATTCCTCCGAAATGGGGATACGTAGGCAACCCCTAAAGGTTCGGCCTTCATTTTGCAAAAAAAAAAAATCAAAAATTCAGATATATTGAACAAAGCACTGAAAATTGGGGCAATCCTTTCCAAAAAAGCTGTGGTTGCATTACACATCATGCATCATTCTTTCATTTGTACATAAATTCCTGCACATAGCATTTCTTGGGCACCAGTCACTAAGTTCATTTTTCCGCTATCAGTTTCAATCATTGGTAAGGGCAAGAAGAGTACTGTACCTAGTTGGATCAGAACTCCCGAGCAACGATTAATTCGAACTGAGTCAAAAGCGGTCCAGTCAGATTCAGCAGATCCTACAGATATGGCGGGCAAAAGTGAAATCGAGGCTCTCAGGCTAGCCTTGGAAGAACAGCGGGAACGCAGTGATAATCAAATGGCTGAGATATTACTCCTAATACAAGGTTTAACTTTTCAGAACAAGCCACCAGAGGGGCAACCACCTCCGCAAGAGCATCCGAATTTGGAGGCAGTGATGGCAAAAGTCGCCAAACTCGAGGAATCTGTTCAGAAACAAGAGAAGATAGCTGCCACGGGTGTTGACATGGACAAGTTATGTCTATTTCCCGGCGCCAAACTCCCAGAGGGATTCAAGCCCATAACTTGGGAGAAATTTGATGGGGGCGGAGACCCGAGAGCTCATCTACAAGCATACGTGGGCACTCTGTCCATGTACAACATAGAAAATAATGCTATGGGTCAAATGTTCCAGCAAACATTGACAGGGCCAGCACTGCGATGGTTCTTAAATCTTGACATTTCAAAGAAAGGAAGTTGGGAGGATATTGGGGCAGCTTTCATGGCCCAGTACAATTACAATGTTCAACTTGAGATGACTATCCGAGAATTGGATGCAACCAGGATGGGAGCCAATGAGTCCTTTGCGGACTTTATCAGAAGATGGAGAGGGAAAGCATCTCAGATGATGGATCGACCCTCGGAGAAAGAGCAGATGAGAATTATCACGAAGAACTTGGCACCCGACTTTGCAAAGCACTTGGTGGTTTTCCAAACCACCGCTGACTTCAAAACTTTCTACGAGGCCGGCCTCGCAGTAGAAGATGCACTCAGAACTGGTATATTTGAGAAAGGAGAATCTGTCAAACCCAGGCGAGTTTACTCTGGCAACAGCAATACCCTGTTTGAAACCAACCAGTACAATCATGCCCAGGCAAGCTCCTCAAACCCCAAACCAACCAAAACCGAGCCTATTAACCAGATAGCAGCCCAGCCAGCCCGGCAAGCCAGAAATTTCTACCAATTCCCTTTTCCCTTGACAACAGTTTACCAAAGGCTCCTTGAAAAGGACGTCATCAAACCACTGGAGCCTCGCGAGCCACCCAAAGTGCTTCCTCCAAACCATAACCCGAACGCCTTCTGTTCCTACCACCAAATGTCCGGCCATCACACCAACAATTGTATCCGTCTTAAACACAAGATCCAAGATCTCGTTGAAGATGGAACAATTCCACTCCCCCATAAAAAGCCAAACACCGTCTCTAACCCCATGCCGGAACACCAACCCAATACCCGAATCAACCAAATCTCCTTCTGCTCCACTCCAAATAACCCAAGCTCCACTAAATTAAACCCGAACCTTTACATCATACCGGCCACCGAGCCTAAGCCAGTTGTTCCCGTATCAGAAGATTCGGAAGTCTGCTCCCTCACAAGCATCAAATTAGGGTCAAAACCAAGATGGGCAGGATATCACAGAAAGTGAAGAATGGGCTATGAATGATCGAGACTGGGAAGCGTTCCGCCAGGAGTGGGACCCAAGCCGGTTCATCATCCCCGACTCTCATAGCAAACCAGTTGTCTCTGTACCAACAGATTCCAACATCTGTAGGATTGACAAAGTTGTATGCATCGCCGGCATGGTACATACTCTCGCATACGTAGAGCCAACTGAACAGGAAGATTGGCGGGAAAGGTGGGAGGCAATTTGTGCTGATCCACTTGATGCAGTTTCACTCCCTACTCTGTTTGAAGAACCCGGAGACATATGGAACCGGACACTCGGAGAGGTTTATCATTGGGTCCCTAGCAGCAATCTGCCAGATAATTCGCTGCCACCTCCATTTCTTGGAATTGAAGGACATTCTGCCATAGAAACCATCTTTGGGGATCATGAGTGGTTCCCTCAAGCTTACATTATCAACGAATCTTTGTCTCGGCCATCCGTGCCGTTTCATCCTCAGTCAAATGTTTCCGCTCTAACGGAGGATTCCGCGGATTCATTTTGGAATGAAGAAGACGTGATTGATATCCAGTTTGACAACGGTGAAATGTGGACTGTCAACAAAACCATGCTGGATGATTCATTTTGGCATGATCGAGCGGTGGAAAATCTGGAAAAAAAGATGGGAGATGTTAAAATCGAGAAGCAGAAAGTCGAGAGCAGTCTCGCAGGTTTTTGGACCGAGTATTTTGATACTCAGCGGAAGCTGGAATCCATCAAAGCTGGGAAGCGAAAGGTCAATGAATTTTCAGACTTTTGGGATGAAGAGCCACCGTCGGTCAACCGAGTAACACGAAGCGGACGAATCTATCAACCTGCCAACCTGCAAAGAGGCCACACCTCTAACCACGCTCAAGCTGGGGCATTTGTTTGGGACTATCCCGTCCAACATGATTCAATTCCAAGTAACCCAGAAGGCGTCACTCAGACACCGGAAGTTATCATTCAACCGCCGCAGAGGAATCCCGTGCCAGTGGAAAACCCCGTCCGGAAGCAACTTGAAAGAATTCCAGCATCTATATCCATCTGGGGGCTGCTTTCCTCATCCAGGGAACACCGTCAGAAATTGATCAAAACTCTGTCAAACATGGAGGTGCCACCCGACACTCCCCCCGAAGCTCTAGTGGCCTTGCTTGCGCCAAACAAGGCAAGACATGTCGTAACATTCACCGAGAAAGATCTGCCGCCAGAAGGAGCCGGCCACAACAAGCCATTACACATCACCATGAAGTGTACAGGGAAATGGGTCCCTGTTATCCTCCTAGATAATGGATCTGCTTTAAATGTCTGTCCACTGCGCACAGCCTACTGTCTAGGGTTCACGACTAAGGATTTCCAACCATCGAGCCTCGGAGTGCGTGCTTATGATAATACACGCAGGGATGTAGTTGGAGTTGTCCAACTGGAAATGTCAGTCGAAGATTTCAAGTCTAAAGTCGAGTTCCACGTACTTGACATTCCTTCGTCTTTCAACCTGCTGCTGGGTAGACCATGGCTTCACCACCCAGACATCATGGCAGTACCATCTTCGCTGCATCAGAAAGTTTAGCTTGGTTTAGCCGCAGGAACTCTAACTATTTATGGGGAATCTGGGATTCGTCCTCATGTTTCTGACAACGCCCCTCTACTCGAGATTACGCATGGAGAAGAAGACGTCGCCCTTGGAGGTTTCTCTTTTGACACCGCTGGGGCAGTTCTCACTATCAAAATGGATGAAGACTTCTCGATCAGCTCAAAGGCTATTGAAATGATGAGAAAAATGGCTTACATGCCCGGTCTAGGATTAGGCCGCAACAATCAAGGAATGGCTGAATTCCCGGAGTTCCCTGTAAACAGTAACCACTTCGGCCTTGGGTATCAACCCAGTAGAGATGAGAAAGGAAGCGGATGGAAAGCCCGAACTCGCGTTCAACCAAAGAAAGGTCCCATTTGTTTTATCAAAGGAAAGGAGGCTATCTACCAAGGAGAGCCGGAACCATTTTGGGAGGTGGAGAAGAAAACCAAGCTGCCAGGGTTCGAAATCTTCGCCAACAACTCATGGGACAGTGATGATGAATCGGCAAAGCTAGAAGAATTGGTCGAGCAATGCAAATCTGACTGGATTGAAGTTTTTGACTCAGGGAATCTGATATCGTTGTTTGGGGATGAAAGTCTGACGGGTACGGTCGAGGATGGGTCTGCTGCCATAACAATTGGTTTGGAACCTGTTGGAGACATGGAGCTGATGATGCTAAGCCAAGAAGCCCTTGGAGATGTGACCTCACTCATTGTGGATGCCAACGGAATTTATAAAAACTGCACTTTTCTACCTAAAATTGTTTACATTGGCACTGAATTTGAGTCTAAGTCAGAATCTAGCATTGAGGAAGAAATTCCAAAAGAACTCCGATCCCTAATCGAACGAGAAAATGAAAGGCATGCTCAGCCTCTAAAAGAAGAAGTAATTTCAATAAATCTGAGAGGAGAGAGTAATCCGCGAATGGTTCAAATTGGTTCTGGGCTATCTCCAGAGGAATTTAAAGCTCACTCGGATCTTTTGAAAGAATTTCAAGATGTTTTTGCATGGTCTCACGCGGACATGCCCGGAATTGATCCAGAAATTGTGGAGCATCGAATCCCGTTGTATCCAGATGCAAAACCTGTCAAGCAGAAGTTGAGCAAGATGAGACCAGACTGGGTATTGGAAATCAAGAAGGAAGTTCAGAAGCAGTTAGACGCAGGGTTCTTGATGGTCACGGAGTACCCTCAGTGGGTCGCCAACATTGTACCTGTTCCCAAAAAGAACGGGAAGATCAGAGTCTGTGTGGACTTCAGAGATTTAAACAAAGCCAGCCCAAAGGACGACTTCCCGCTGCCGCATATAGATGTACTCGTGGACAACACTGCGGGGCACGCATTGCTATCGTTCATGGATGGTTTTTCAGGCTACAATCAGATTCTCATGGCCCCTGAGGACCGAGAGAAGACAACTTTCACCACGGAGTGGGGCACCTACTGTTACAAGGTTATGCCATTTGGGTTAAAGAATGCCGGATCTACTTACCAGAGGGCTGCTACAACTCTATTGCATGATATGATTCACAAAGAGGTCGAGGTATATGTGGACGACATGATCGTCAAATCCAAGGAAAGAGAAGGGCACCTGCACGCCCTGAGGAAGTTCTTTGAAAGAATTCGCAAGTACAGATTGCGTCTCAATCCCGAGAAATGCACATTCGGAGTTACAGCAGGAAAGATGTTGGGTTTTATGATCACGACCCGAGGAATCGAAGTGGATCCATCCAAAATCAAGGCCATCCTTGAAATGGAACCACCGCAGACGGAGAAAGAAGTACGAAGTTTCCTCGGCAAAATTCAGTTCATCAGCAGATTCATCGCCAAGTTAACCACAACTTGCGAGCCGATGTTTCACCTTCTCAAGAAAGACGTGACATTCAAGTGGGACGACAGGTGTCAGAAAGCCTTTGAAGCAGTCAAGAAATACTTGCAGAATCCTCCAGTACTAATGCCACCAGTACCGGGGCAACCTTTAATTCTATATCTGTCGGTGACCTCATCAGCTATGGGATGCATGTTAGCACAAGAAGGAGAAGACGGATCTGAGAAAGCCGTGTATTACATTAGCAAGAAGATGGTTGGATGCGAAGAACGATACACTTCCCTGGAGAAGACTTGTTGGGCTTTGGTCTGGGCTTCCAAGAAGTTGAGACACTATATGTTGGCTTACTCTGTAGTGCTGATTTCTCGAATGGACCCTCTCAAATATCTGTTTGAGAAACCCGCGCTTACAGGCAAGTTAGCACGGTGGTTGCTTTTGCTAGCAGAATTTGACATCAAGTATGTTACCAGAAAGTCAGTAAAAGGAAAGGCTGTCGCCGAATTTCTTGCCAATTACCCGGTAGAAGGCCCAGAAGATGTGGAATTTGAATTCCCAGATGAGAATGTGATGACGACCACCAACGATGTCTGGACGTTGTATTTTGATGGAGCAGCCAATTCAGAAAGGATTTGGAATCGGAGTACTGTTAATTTCCCCAGAAGGATCACATATCCCTCTGGCTTTCAAATTAAACTTCGAGGTCACCAACAACCAGTCAGAATATGAAGCCTGCATTGTAGGGATGGAAGCTGCCTTAGAAATTGGAGTCAAGAGACTAGAAGTCGTCGGGGACTCGAACTTGGTGGTGTCACAAGCAAACGGTGAATGGAAGGTCAAGGAAGATAAGTTGAAACCCTATCATCAAGACCTAGATGATTTGATCCCGCGATTTCAGATGGTCACCTTCACGCATGTTGCCAAGGTTGAAGAATCGGTTCGCCGATGCCCTTGCAACACTAGCCTCCATGGTTGAAATACCAAACGGAGTCAGACTCCTGGCCAGTTATAATTGAACAACGAGACAAGCCTGTTTATGAGTACGTCATGGCCATTGACGAGCCGAACGATGGCTTGCCGTGGTTTCACGACATTTGGAACTTCATCGAAAGAGGCGAGTATCCAGCAGGAGCAGACAAGAAAGACCAAATAGCTCTTCGGAGGTTGGCAGCTCAGTACATCATTTGTGGAGGACAGCTATATCGGAGATCTTATTGTGGGACGCACAAACTGTGTGTACACGGAGAAGAAGCCAGCCGGATTATGGAAGAGATCCATAAAGGAGTTTGCGGCCCTCATATGAATGGCATGATGCTTGCCAAGAAAGTCTTAAGACAAGGTTATTATTGGTCAACCATGGAGACTCAATGTGTCGAATATGTGAGACGATGTCACAAGTGTCAGATTCACGCCAATCTCATGCATGTCCCACCATCAGAATTGCATTCCATGACCTCGCCTTGGCCCTTTTCCGTCTGGGGCATAGATGTTATCGGCAAGATCACGCCAGCAGCGTCAAATGGGAACAAGTTCATCCTAGTTGCAATTGATTACTTTACCAAGTGGGTTGAAGCTGCTTCCTACACGACCCTCACAGCGGTCCAGGTTGCTCATTTCATCAAGCAGAACGTCATCTACAGATACGGGGTCCCTCAGGCTTTCGTATCAGATAACGGGGTTCATTTCAAGGGGAGAGCGGCAGAGACTCTTGAAGAATTCGGGATTCAGGTTCATAAGTCAACTGTTTATCGGCCGCAAACCAATGGAGCTGTGGAAGCGGCCAACAAAACCATCAAGTCTATACTAGAGAGGACCATCGAGTCTGCGCGAGATTGGCACGAACAACTGCCTTTGGCATTGTGGGGATACCGGACGTCCATTCGAACTCCGACAGGGGCAACACCCTACTCTTTGGTTTAAGGCATGGAAGCTGTTCTTCCCATCGAACTCGAAATCCCGTCTTTAAGGATCATGGCAGAGTCAAGAATTGATGAAGCAGAATGGCAAAATGCAAGGTTTGAAGAGCTCATGCTATTCAATGAAAGGCGACTTAAAGCCTTGTATCATGTTCAGGGATATCAGCGCCGAATAGCCCGTGCTTTTAACAAGAAGGTAAAGTCTAGAGATTTACAGGAAGGCGACATGGTTTTGAAGGAGATTCGGGCCCCAGTGTTCGATCCGCGCGGGAAATTTCGACCAAAATGGGCCGGGCCCTACATTATCAAGAAGATCTTGTCCGGAGGTGCAACACAACTCATCGATCTTGACGGCAACGAGTTTTCTACTTTGGTCAACTTGGATCAACTTCAAGAGATATTACCCCTGAGAGAAGCTCGCTGGACTGAAAACCACAAGGGCGGGCAGTTCCAGGCAAAAATTAGAGCAAAAGCCTGCTAGGTCGAAAATCCGAAAGGGCGGCTTAGGCAAAAGATAAGGCCAAAAACAATCAAAGGCTCGCTAGACCGAAAACCTGAAAAGGCGGTACTAGGCAAAATTCAGAGCGCAAAAGGGAAGTGTAAATACCCGAGCGAACCCTAACCAAACAATTGTAGTCCTGAACTACGTCATGACCTGATTCCTTTCTACAAGGGATACGTAGGCAGCCTCATCCCGAGGTTCGGTCACAATCTTTCAAGTTGATTCCAAGTCCTCATACACATTTCGCAGGCAGAACCAGTAAGAATCAAGAGCAGAAAATTCTCAAAACTCAAAGTTTTATTCAAACAAAGCTTCTTCGATTACATGGCTGAGCATGAAACTTTCAAACAAAAGAAATAAAAACATCCATAGCACTGGGTGCACAACTTATTTCAGGCACATTAAGATCAAGTTTAAAGTCTGTCTTAGTTTCCATTATCCCTTGCTTCAATGTCTCTTGTCAACCATCTCTTATAGCGTGCCGGAAGAAGAACACTGGGATATAGGTCTTTTGGAATGGTCGTGCGCTCCCTCCAATTGCTCTGGTAAGCCCTGAAGGTGGCGACATTGAATTTCGGTATGACGAAATCCTCAGGACCCGCAGGCGGCGATACTTGACGAGCTCCAAGTTGACGAAGGATGCGGTTTGGGATGTAGAAGGTCCATCGGGTCAAACCTGCCAGAATCACTCGCTGACGCCCCATGTTGCTAATAGCCATGTCAGGAAGGTCAATCCAAGTCAAACGCCAAGAGATCACCTCTTCTGTGAGCTGGAAAAGAACCCGAGTCCAACCTCCCACATCATCAAAAACCTCCCTGAAATTCCTGATAACGAACCCTTGAGTTTCATGAACCCGGTTTCTTGGCACAGGCTCCAGCAGATTAGCCTTGTCGCATAACCACAACTGTGTGAAAGAGAGAAAACAAGTAAGAAGCCTTAGACAGCTTTGAACTGAGCGCTGAGGTAAAATGAGAACGAGTGAAAAGCCAGAAAAAGGAGAGCTGAGTGAGAAGCCTACCTGTAGGAGCAGCGGACTACCTTCGAAGACGTCGGTCCTACCGGCATGAACCCCATCCAGACCCATCAAAGTTTCAGCCAGAACCATGGGAGCTACATCCTTACGCTCCTCAATTTGCATAGCCACACCAACCAGGGAAGAGCTTGCTTGACCATCAGATTGCACGAACAAGAATGCAGCCAGTAAACACAAGCACAGAGCAAAGTTGTTGGAGCGGAATCCTTCAATCAGGCGTGGGATGTTCAGAAAACCTCCACGAATCAAGGACTTAGCCGCATTGTTACTTATCTCTAGCTTGGAAGACAACACTGGGGCAAAACCAACTCCGTAGAGAGGAACGATGAGCTCCGCCAAATCAAAACCTCCAAGGTATGCAAAGAATTCTTCCACAGTGGGGCATAACTCATGGAGACCAAAGCGGAAGACATGCACCTCAGGGTCCCAGAATTGTGTTGCAGCTCGCAACAACTCCGGACGTATGGACACGTCTCGAATATAACGAAGGGAAGTCAGCCTATGACCCCGAAAGTGCAGCCAGTCCAAGCCATCGAGATCATCGAGCCAGGGGCGCATCAAGGCCGAGAAACTCACCACCATGGTAAAAGGGGGGTTAACAAGGAAAGAGTTTATGAATTTGGAATGCAAATAAGGGAGGGAATGAACAGCTTTTTATAGCCACCATGCATGAGAAACAATACAAAGTTCAAGTTCCAAAGAAAGGCCACCTCAAAAAACGTGCCAACTCGAAGACCGCAAGGAATCATGCTAAAAATGGTAAGTCTCCTCAAAGGGTGCCTCACAATGGCTCTTCAAGTCCCTAGGACGTGCGTTGAAATGATGAAACGCCAAAAGGAAAGACCAGAAATCCGCTGCAAGTGGCAGATTTTTTGGTACTATCAGGCGTGTACCGTACGGCACTCTAATAGTGCCGCACGGCACAGTTATAGTGCCGCACGGCATAGTTGGCCAGATTCCAGCAAAACTCAGTTTTGAGCATCCGGGGCTCATTCCATGCTTCTCTTTAGCACAAAGCTTATGCATGCAAGCCATGGCGCGCACCTACGACCTATTGGAAGGGTCGGTTGGCAACCTCAACCAAAAATCAATGATCAAAAGTCTCGAAGACTTGAATACCAAGGAATGGAAGTATCGGCGAGCTATACTTCATGATAATGCCACCCCACGAGCGTGGTCAATTCATGTGTAACGTGTCATATCCATGAGTCATTCCATTCCTTTGTCAACGGCAATGCCGGCATATGTGCGTAACAAGCGTCATTCTCTTGTCGTTAGTCTGTACATTGCACTTTTGAGTCCAAAAGCTTAGTTCCATTTCATTGAGTCCTATGAGTCACAACCATAAATGCAAATCGAGTTTTCCATATACATGTTTGTTGGTCTCGAGTTCAGTTGCTTTAAAGTTAAGTACTCACGTGCAAACTTTGATTTTCCAAATTCATTGCCAATATGAATGACAGCATGACTAAAAGGCAAATTTTTATAAAACCAAGATCAAAATATCCCAATGATAAGTATAACCATATCCAGGGGCAAAGAGGCCCAATGCATCATCAACTACTACGGCTCGCAGGCCATCTATACAGAGGGCTAAACAAGTGCCCAAATCAAAACAAGGCACGCAGGCCCCACCTAGTAGAATGCTACCACTAACTACTATCTCAGGTACGAGGACGCTTCGGAGGCACAGACCCCTGAGGTCTATGCTCCTCTGGCGTAGCATGGTCGTCATCAGTACTACTGCTCTCCGCAGGCTCCTCCCTCTGCTGTACACTCTCTCTCCGTCTCTCAGAAGAACGAAGGACTCGGCCTGAAGGTGGAGTCACCGAAGTAACTCGAGGCGTGGAATGCCTAGCACTCCCGGAGCCTGACGCTCCCTACACAAGCAACAAAGTTTGTCAGAATACAATGAAAGGCATGCATGATCAAACAGAAAGGAAAGGCAAGTCCAATGTATACCTCGGCAGCCCGGCACTAGGGGTGGCCCCTCTGCTAGCTCCTCTCTCACTGCTAGCACTCTCCCTCCTCTTGCGAGTGCCTCGGCTGGTCTCTCTACCTCTGCTAGCCTCTCCAACACCACGTGCCGGTGCCCTCCCTCTGGCGGCTCTCTGACCACGACCAAGTACAACTCCTGGCTCAGCCCGCGGGCGCACCTCTGGAGCCATGCCCATCACAAACTGACGGACCATGGCCTGCAAGTCCTGCGCCAGCTGGTACGACGCCGCCGCCCACTCAACAGGAATCTGAAATACCAAGATACATTAGCAATACATGGATATGGATATACAAAGGGAATTGAAGCAAGCATGGTAATCAAGAGTCACCTCTGTCGTGGCAAGAGTAACTGTAGGAGTAATGTGAGGCACTGTCACCACTCCAAGTGCTCCGTCAACGGTCACCACCTCAATCTCTCTCCTCAACTCAGGTAAAGCAGGACCGGCCCTCAAACGGTTCTCCATGTCCAGGTCATATGCCAAGTGTGTGCTCAAGTAACCCTCATAATCTATCGAAGGACTGAAGATCACCTCTGTCGGCACCGTGTATCTCTCTATCTCAGCTCGGGTGTACTCCTCAGTCCTCTGAACAAGTGGAGGAAACGGCGAAGGCACTCTGAAATGGTCAATCCCGAGGGACTGAAGGGAAACCCTGTCACCCAAGTACCATCGCCAGCCGTAAGGGCACTCCAGCAGCACTCGACTCCGTGTCAGCTCCCTGCTCCTAACCAGGTAATCCCTGCGCATCCTATGCCAAACGTTCCACCTCACCTATAAGAGAGAAAGGTTTGTCAGTTTCAAGGATAAAGGAAGACAAGAAAGCATGAATATTTGAAATCATAGAAAAGGCTTACCCTATCCCCCGTGGTAGAATCAAGAAAAAGCCGAAAAGTCCTCAAATCTCCCTTATGATCGCCGGCTCCTGTGTACTCTGATCCCCACTTCTCGGCACGTGGGAGCACATCCTCATTGCTATGCGAATTGGCCGGGGCAAATACACCCAGCACCTCATAAGCCCACACCTGCATGTTCAGAAAACCGTCAAGTCAAGAAACATGGATAAAAGCATTATCATGATCATTGAAAGAGGAATACAAGCGAAAGTTTTTACCTCCAGCACCCTCCAGTAACCACCAAGGCTCGTGCCTACACCACGGCACATGCAGCCAAGGAAGCAGTACACAGTACACAGGCCGGCGCCGCCCCAGTCAAACCTCCCAGCGGTCTCCAAACTCTCCAGTGCAGGCAACCAACCCAAGTGCACCACGCCCTGCCTGTTCGGAAACAGGGAGGCGCCAAAGAGGTACAACAAGTAAGCCCTCGCCATCTGTCTAGCCTCCTCCTCAGACTCTGGCTTGTGGTCCCAGAAACCCACCAAGACAGTATACCTCACCCCCGGCTCAATACCTCCAGGCCTCCTCCCCAGGTAGTGCTCCACGGCAGCAGTGTCCAAGTACAGCTCTGAGTTAAACGGGATCGGCTCACCTCCAACTCTCAGACCAGTAATCGCAGCAAAGTCAAGGGGAGTGATGGTCATCTCCCCGAATCTGAAGTGGAAGGTATTGGTGGTATCCCACCACCTCTCCACCAGGGCTCGTATCAGCTTGCAATCTGTCCTCGTCACTGTCAAAAGCCGAATAAAGATGGTGAACCCAGAAGCATCAACCAAGGCCCTCACTCTCGATGGCAAAGCACGGTAATATGCCAGAGAATTCGCAGAACCACCATAACCGCCCATGGATCTCTGAGTCTGTAAAACCAAGGCATAATGCAATCTCAATCAGTCATTGTCAAAAGGAATGTACAACAAACAGGTACAGACAGCAAAGAATAAACAAAGTACATACCAAGGGGTTTTTATAAGCAATGTGGGTCGAGCGGTCACGAATCACATTTGTATCCAAGTACACCGGTAGCAAAGGGGTATATGTGTCACAGCCCTGAGGGACGAAGAAGTGGACTCGTGGCACGTAAGTGGCCGGTGTAAACGGAGCTCTGTGGTCCAAAGCCAACTCTACCTCTCGGACTATAGTCAAACGCCCCTCCCCTGCAGCCACCTCGGCCTCTCTCTGTCTCTCCTCCTGCTCAACATCCCTGACAATGGATGCCATGCCCTCCTGAACTAGAACATTCTCAAACCTGGGAAACTCCTGCAAGGTCGCTGCTATATCCTCATCTCTCGCCCCCTCCAAAGTGTCTGCCAAAGTCAGGCCAGACCCACGGGAAGAACCAACAGCAGGTGTAAACAACGGAGGCTCTGAAACCTCTGTCTCTCTCTCAGCACTCTCCTCTGGCACTCTGGCGGTACCAATCGCAATAGCCGGACCTGGAGCTATGCGCCTCACTAACGGCACCTCCTCACTCTCAGTACTACTACCTCCAGTCACATCCTCAACAACAATATCTATCCCACTCAAACTCATAGCAATATCCGAAGGAGAAGCACCCGTACCTGTGGGATCAATCTCCATAGCCTCCGGACCCTTGTGGCTAGACCCGGCACTCTGATCACCACCCGCGGCACTCTCGTCGTGCCGTGCGGCACTCGAACCCACAGTCACAGCACCCGTAGCATCACCCACGGCACTCTCAATGTGCCGTGCGGTACCCAAACGGTCACCCTCATCACTGCTACCCACCACCGCAGCATCCCCAGTATCCATGGCCTCCCGTACCTCCACCGGAGTCAAAACCTCACCCGTGTGAGTCTCACTCAGTCTCGTATGCGCCACTTCCGGCATGGGTGGTGGTATTTCGGCCCCAACCGGTGGAACCGGATCCGCGATATTTGGACCGACATCGACCGAAGCACCCATGGATGGGTCACTACTGGGCTCGCCGGATGTAGCGCCGCCGCCCCCATGCACCGATGATGACAAACCGGCGGCGGGTATGTTGAGATCAACAGGTGTGTCGCCGGAATCAGCCATGAATGATGTATCTCGGAGGAGAAACTCGTTTTAGTGTTGATGAACTGAAGAATTTGGGAAGATTTAGGGGAAATAAGGAAGAAGAAGAAGATTGAAGGAGATGAGGATTTTCGGAATGTCACTCTCTCAGAATAACTGACTGAAGATGTTTTGAATGTGTTTAAAAGAGTGGGAGAAAACGAAACGGTTTCGGGCGGTTTTAATAACCACTTGTGCCGTACGGCACACCTCCTCTACCATGCGGTACACCTCGAGTACCGCACGGCACACCCCTTTGCCAGTTTTACCGCACGGTGTTCCATCTCAACCGCACGGTACAGTCTTGATGCCGCACGGCACACATCTGTGGTCTTAATGATTTTTGCACCAAATTCAACCTTCCCAAGGGCTTCTAAGCCAAGATTTCCAGCAATCTCACTCAGGCTAATCCTCGATTTTGCCCCGCGTCAGCTTCGCGTAAGCACTCATTGGTTCCATCACAAGTATTCGAGCAACGATTGGATTTGTAAGTCCTCAAAGGCATTACCAACAACTCCTATCAGTATCAAAAGTGGTTTCGCAAGTCCTCAACAACATCTACAACAACAATTTCAAACAGAGCCAGACGGGTTTCATAAGTCCTCTACGGCATTAAGACCAATATTTCGAGCATCCGATGGTCTTCATCAGGTGGTTTTGTAAGTCCTCTACGGCATTAAGACCAATACTTCGAGCATCTGATGGTTTCGCGGTTTCGTAAGTCCTCTCCGGCATTAAAGACAGTTTTATCGGCACCAGATGGTTTTATGGTTTTGTAAGTCCTCTACGGCGTTAGCGACCAATATTTCAAGCATCCGATGATCTTCATCCAATGGTTTCGTAAGTCCTCTCCGGCATTAACGGGCAGTTATATCCCCAGCACCGAATGGTTTCGTAAGTCCTCTTCGGCATTAACAACAGATATCCTCAGCATCAAATGGTTTCTTGTGTCAGCGACAAATGGTTTCGTAAGTCCTCTCCGGCATTAACAAAACGGTTTTCAGCACCAATAGCACATCATTCGTTTTTCCCTCGTTGAAAAGCAGAGTGACAATTCCCACAAGCCGATCAAGGTATGTTTCCTATCGTCTCTTGCATTCTAAAGCCTCAACTGAACTACGCTGGTCTGATCCCTACAACGGGGTACGTAGGCAGCTCTCACGAGCGCGACCACACGCATCATGTTTAGCTATTTGTTTTCATACGAGGATGTCCACATCGAGGGGTGTCTTCTATCTTTGACGCGACTTCCGACGACACAATGATTGTAAGTCTCGTCAAAGAGGGGCAACTGTAGACACCCCAAAATGAGCATTCACGTACATTTTAATCCCCAATGATGAACGGAAACACCCGGAAGAACTCTCGGATTGAAATTCTCCAAGTCAACTCAGTCAACAGTACCGCACGGTACTCATCTCTCAACACACGGGACAGCCAGTGTCACGTACAGCAGATTGTTGAATTTTGACGGCCAGTTGTGCCGCACGGTACACAAGTTGTGCCGCACGGCACAGTTTGTGTACCGTACGGTACTGTTTACGGGTTCCCAGTTTTTGCGAATTCCCAGCAGCAGAGAATGTTGACGAGGTTAGTCCCCCCGCCCGGATGGTCGTGGCCGAAAGGAAGGAGCTATTTCCTACACCATTGTCCCCCTGGGCAAGAATCAAGAACGGTGTGCTTCGGCGTGCTTTGGCTGACCCATCCTCTATATAAACCGATTGAATCCAGTGAGAGGACACACGGAGACAGAGAGGCTGGACCCCATACGATTTCTGTGTAAGGAAGATCACGAAACTCTATTCTTGGATACCATTTTCATTGCCAAAACCTCTTAGCTACCATCTCCACTATAATCAACCCAAGATCATTCTCTCTGCCAAAGCCAAACCTGAGGCAGAGACTCATCCCCTGTTTTCTTGGTTCTAAAGCCATTCCAAGTTTGCCAAAGCTCAAGCCTTCAATCCTTCTTACCCTGATACCAGAGTGAAGTTAAGGTTGAGAGAAGCGTCAAGCAACATTCAGAAGTTCAGAAAACAAGTTTAATCCGAGAGTTCGAAACCGAAGGTATAAACCCGTTTTGCCAAATTCCTTGAATTTGGTACCCTGAGGGGAGGGGTATTAAGGGTGGAATGATTCTTCGTATCATTTCCATGCTTGGTATGCCCAAATTACAGCAAGTCTAGTTTCATTTCACACCTCCTGGTCGCGTCGTACGGTGAAAACATCGCCTCGTACGGAGCGATTCAACAAGGAGGGACATCCCATACTCAAATACAATGTTTTCTCCCTTTTAAGTAGTTCATTTTGAATGCATTTCATACCTTGTATGTGCCTCTGATCAATCATTTCGAAAAGCCAAAGTTTCAAACTGTTTTGCAGCCAGGTGTGCCGCACGGCACTCTTACTGTGCCGCACGGTACACTTTGAGTGCCGTACGGTACCCATTTGAAAATTTGACCGTTAAATCAAAGAACAGTGCCGCACGGTTCATCATTTGTGCCGCACGGTACATCGAGTGTGCCGCACGGCACACTTTCCTGGTAAAATGTGAAATTTGAACCTTCCCCCTGCAGGAACAGTTTGAAGTTTGGATTTTCGTTTGATTTCTGTCAATTACATACCAGTCATTTGTTTTTCTCGTTATTACCATCTGTTTTGTTTAACTTAAATGTTTATCTGTTAATGTTCAGCAATAAAATCGTTTTCTAATAAAATCTCACAAATATTTAGTAAAGACCGATTTTTAATCGGGCAAACAGGGTGCATTAAAACCCTTCCCTGTTCGTAACCTGGCTCCCGGATCAAAAACGAATCTCTGGTTTTCAATTGGTTTTATAAGTCATTCTCTCAAATCATCATTTTCAAATTGGTTTCTCGGGTCCCAAACTACTTTCCCAAAACCCGGGTGGCGACTCTAAAATCCTTGTTTTTCGAACCGTTTCGAAAACCATTGCCTGAACCGCGTGGAGGTCGACCATCCACAGTTTCTCACTCAGCTCTCCTTTTTCCGGTTTTTCCCACATTCTTGTTTTATCTCAACGCTCGGGTTTAGGTTGTCTACGGTTCCTTACTTGTTTTCTCTCTGATATAGATATGGCTGTGTGACAAGGCCAATTTGTTGGAACCCGTGCCACGGGGGCGGATTTATGAAACACAGGGATTCGTTCAAAGGGACTTTCTGGAAGTTTTTGATGACGTGCATGGCTGGTTCAGGGTGCTTTCCCGGCTTACAGAAGAGGTAATTGCTTGGCGCCTGGTTTGGCTTGACAGTCCCGCCATGACTGTGAGCAATATGGGGCGTCAGTGGGTGATTTTGGCTGGTCTATCTTGCTGGACTTTCTACATTCCAAACCGCATTCTCCGTCAACTTGGCGTCCGTCAGACAATACCGCCATCAGAGAATTTTGTCATGCCAAACCACAACTTTGCTACTTTCAGAGCTTATCAGAATACTTGGAGGGAGCGTGTGACCATCCCAAGAGATCAGTATCTGAGTGTCAATCTTTCAGAGCGTTATGTGAGATGGTTGATAAGAGACATGGAAATAAGAGAACATGGAAGTCAAAGTTGACTTTAGAACTCAATCTTAATGTGCCCGAAATAAATTGTTTAGACCCACGAGATGCTTCATGTGAGGTCATGCTTTGTTGTTCGTTTTTTTTTTTTTTTTAATTTTTTTTTTTAAAGTTTCATGCTCAGCCATGTAATCCAAGAAGTTTATTTAAATAAAGATGAATTATGAGAGTCGCATTTTGATTTGCGCACAATAGTCATAAACCAACTCAAAGAGATATTTTGAAAAGTAGCGACCGGTCCTCAAAGTGAGGATGCCTACGTATCCCTTTTTACAGGAATCAGGTCATGACGTAGTTCAGGAGTACAAATTTGGCTAGGGTTCACTCGAGTATTGACACTCTCCTTTTGCGCTCTAAATTCTGCCTAGTATCGCCCTTTCAGGTTTTCGGTCTAGCGAGCTCGTTTGATTGATTTGCCTTAACTTTTGCCTAAATCGCCCGATGTGGGTTTTCAACTTAGCAGGCTTGCTCTAAATTTTGCCTGGTACTGTCCGCCCTTGCGGTTTTCAGTCCAGCGAGCTTCTCTCAGGGGTAGTATCTCTTGAGCTGATCCATATTGACCAAAGTGGAGAATTCGTTGCCGTCGAGATCGATGAGTTGTGTTGCGCCTCCCGACAAGATCTTCCTGATGATGTACGGACCTGCCCATTTTGGTCGAAACTTCCCACGAGGATCAAAGACTGGAGCTTGAATCTCTTTCAAAACCATATCCCCTTCTTGTAGGTTTCTGGATTTCACTTTTTTGTTAAATGCCCGTGCAATCCTGCGCTGATAACCCTGGACGTGATAAAGAGCTTTAAGCCGCCTTTCGTCAAACAACATAAGCTCCTCGAATTTTGAACTTTGCCATTCCGCTTCACTGATTTCTGATTCGATCATGACCCTCAAAGATGGTACCTCAAGCTCGATCGGGAGGACAGCCTCCATGCCATATACTAAAGAATAAGGTGTTGCCCCTGTGGGAGTACGAATAGACGTTCGATATCCCCACAATGCCAACGGCAGTTGCTCGTGCCAATCCCTTGCGGACTGAGTAGTCTTCTCTAGTATTGTCTTGAGGGTTTTGTTCGCTGCTTCCACGGCTCCATTGGTTTGTGGCCGATAAACAGTCGACTTGTGAACCTGGATCCCGAAATCTTCGAGAGTTTCTGCGGCTCTGCCCTTGAAATGAACCCCGTTGTCCGACACAAAAGCCTGAGGGACACCATATCGATAGATGATGTTCTGTTTGATGAAGTGGGAGACTTGAACTGCTGTCAAAGTCGCATATGAAGCAACCTCGACCCATTTGGTAAAATAATCGATTGCCACCAAGATGAACTTGTGCCCATTAGACGCTGCTGGTGTGATTTTGCCAATGACATCAATGCCCTAAGTAGAGAAAGGCCAGGGTGAAGTCATGGAGTGCAACTCTGACGGTGGTACATGCATGAGATTGGCGTGAATTTGGCACTTGTGACACTGTCTCACGTACTGGACGCACTCGGTTTCCATGGTTGACCAGTAATATCCTTGACGGAGAATCTTCTTGGCGAGCATTATCCCATTCATGTGAGGACCGCAAACTCCTTCGTGAATTTCTTCCATGATCATGGTGGCTTCTGTACCATGTACACATAACTTATGCGTCCCACAATGCGACCGCCGGTATAGTTTTCCTCCGCAAATGATGTATTGAGAGGCCAATCTTCGAAGAGCAATCTGATCCTTCCTTTCGGTTCCTGCCGGATACTCCCCTTTCTCGATGAAGTTCCAAATGTCGTGATACCATGGCAGCCCGTCGTCAGGTTCATTGACAATCATGACATATTTGAAAACAGGTTTGTCCCTCTGCTCAATCGTGATTGGTTTGATCTTAACTCCATCTGGTATCTCCACCATTGAGGCTAAAGTTGCCAAAGCGTCTGCAAATCTGTTCTTCAATCTAGGAATATGAGTGAATGTGACCGACTGGAATCGTGGAATTAGATTTTCGAGGTCTTGGTGGTAGGGTTTGAGCTTGTCTTCTTTTACCTTCCATTCTCCGTTGGCTTGTGATACCACCAAATTGGAATCTCCGACTACCTCCAGTCTTTTAACTCCGATTTCTAAGGCAGCTTCCATCCCCACTATGCATGCTTCGTATTCTGATTGGTTTTTAGTGACTTCGAAATTCAACTTGAAAGCAAGAGGGATGTGTGACCTTTCTGGTGAGACTAGCAATACTCCGATTCCGAATCCTTTCTGGTTGGCGGCTCCATCAAAATACAACATCCAAACATCGTTGGTTGCCGTCATTACATTCTCGTCAGGGAATTCGAATTCTATATCCTCCGGCCCTTCCACAGGATGGTCTGCTAGAAATTCTGCAACTGCTTTCCCCTTTACCGACTTCCGAGTGATGTACTTGATATCGAATTCTGCTAGCATAAGCAACCATCGTGCCAGTTTACCTGTCAGTGCTGGCTTTTCGAACAGATATTTGAGTGGATCCATTCGAGAGATTAGCTTCACGGAATAAGCCAACATGTAATGTCTCAACTTCTTGGAAGCCCAGATTAACGCCCAACAAACTTTTTCCAGTGACGTGTATCGCTCTTCACATCCCATCATTTTCTTGCTGATGTAGTAAATAGCCTTTTTGCTTCCTCCTTCTCCTTCTTGCGCTAACATGCATCCCATGGCTGAAGACGTGACAAATAAGTACAGAATGAGAGGTTGCCCTGGTATAGGTGGCATCAATACCGGAGGGTTCTGAAGATACTTCTTGATGGTCTCAAAAGCTTGTTGACACTTATCGTCCCACTTGAATGACACACCCTTCTTGAGTAAGCGAAACATCGGCTCGCAAGTGGAGGTTAACTTGGCGATGAATCTGCTGATAAACTGAATTTTTCCGAGGAGACTCCGTATTTCTTTCTCCGTTCGAGGTGGCTCCATTTCCAGGATGGCTTTGATTTTTGATGGATCCACCTCAATCCCTTGTGTGGTGATCATGAATCCGAGCATTTTTCCCGCTGTGACTCCGAATGTACATTTCTCAGGATTGAGGCGCAACCTGTATTTGCGGATTCTCTCGAAGAATTTCCTAAGGGCAGGTAGATGCCCTTCTCTTTCCTTGGCCTTGACAATCATGTCATCCACATATACTTCTACTTCCTTGTGGATCATGTCATGCAACAATGTTGTGGTGGCTCTCTGGTAAGTAGATCCCGCGTTCTTCAGTCCGAATGGCATAACTCTGTAGTAGTAGGTGCCCCATTCCGTGGTGAAAGTGGTTTTCTCGCGATCTTCAGGAGCCATGAGAATTTGATTATAACCTGAAAACCCATCCATGAATGACAGCAATGCGTGCCCTGCGGTGTTATCTACCAAGACATCTACGTGTGGCAGAGGAAAATCATCTTTTGGGCTTGCTTTGTTCAGGTCCCTGAAGTCTACACAGATCCTGATCTTTCCATTCTTTTTAGGAACATGCACAATATTCGCGACCCATTGAGGGTACTCGGTGACTATCAGAAATCCTGCGTCTATCTGCCTCTGAACTTCCTTCTTGATTTCCAACACCCAATCTGGCCTCATTTTTCTCAGTTTCTGCTTGACAGGTTTAGCATCGGGGTACAAGGGGATTCGATGCTCCACTATTTCGGGATCGATACCAGGCATATCTGCGTGTGACCATGCAAAAACATCTTCGAATTCTTTCAGGAGATTCGAGTGAGTTTTGAATTCTTCTAGAGACAGCCCGGAGCCGATTTGAACCATGCGCGGATTACTCTCATCTCTCAAATTTATAGAAACAATTTCTTCTTTTATAGGCTGAGCATGCCTTTCATCTTCCCTTTCGATTAGAGATCGGAGTTCTTTTGGAATTTCTTCCTCAAACTCGATCCCCTCATCATCGGGGTCGATGCAATTTATTTCGGACACAGCAAGATAAGCAAAGTCGATTTTATTCATTTCAAAGGAGGGGGCCCCAAGGGCATGATACATGAGAGTGGACTCAAACTCAAAGGAAAAGTGGTGACGCGGAGTGATAACAGATTCAAGCTCCTACTCAACACTAGACTCAATGCTAGATGCAGTGCTAGACTCAGATTCAGATTCAAAATCAGTGCCAGTGTAAATGATTCTAGGTACAAAAGTGCAATTTTTATAAGTTCCATTGGCATCCACAATGAGGGTGGTAACATTCTCCAGAGTTTCCTGGCCCAGCATCATCAGCTCCATATCCTCGACAGGCTTTAAATCAGTAAGCGTCGCAGCAGGCTCGTCCTCCCTCATACCTAGCGGACTTTCCTCCCCAAACAGCGATGAAAGATTCCCTGAGTCAAGAACTTTGATCCAGTCAACATGGAGCATCTTAGCTGGTTCTTCCCGTTCTACTGTCTCACCATCACTATCCCAGGTGTTATCAGCAAAGATTTCGAATCCTGGCAGCTTGGTTTTTGCCTCCATATCCCAGAATGGTTCTGGCTCCCCCAGGTAAACAGCCTCTGGAGCTTTCGTGAAATGGATTGGCCCTTGATCGGCGCGTGCTATCGGCGCGTGCTTGCCTTTTTTGATTGTGACCAGATTCATTGTTTGCTGATTTATAACCAAGACCGAAACGGTGATTATTTGTCATAAACTTAGGGAACTCGGCTACCCCTTGATTGTTGCGACCAAGCCCTAAGCCAGGTAAATACTCCATTTTCAACATCATGTAGAGGGCAGTTGATCTTACTGAGAAATCTTCGTCCATTTTGATAGTGAGAACCCCGTTGGAAGTATCAAAGGAAAATCCTCCGAGAGTGATGTCTTCCTCTCCGTGAGCAATTTCAAGTAAGGGAGCATTGTCGGGAACATGCGGACGAATTCCAGAGTCCCCATAGATGGTTAAGGTTCCTGTGGCTAGTCCGAGCTGAACTTTCTGATGTAAAGAAGAAGGCACAGCCATGATGTCTGATCGGTGGAGCCATGGCCTGCCTAGCAACAGGTTGAATGACGAGGGGATGTCGAGCACATGAAATTCAACACTAGTCTCAAAATCTTCGATCATTATTTCCATCTGAATGGTTCCAACCACATCTCGTTCAGTATTATCATAAGTGCGTACTCCAAGATTAGACGGCTGGAAATCCTTGTTCTTGAAACCCAAACAATAAGCTGTACGCAGGGGACAGACATTCAAGGCAGATCCGTTGTCCAATAACACAACCGGGACCCATTTTTCCATGCATTTCAGAGTGATGTGCAATGGCTTGTTATGACCAGCTCCTTCTGGTGCCAGATCCTTTTCGGTGAAGACTACAACATGCTTTGCGCGGATGGGTGTAAGCAGGGCTACCATCGTTTCAGGAGGAGTGTCTGGTGGCACCTCCATTTTTGACAGGGCTTTGATTAGCTTCTGACGGTGTTCTCGAGATGAAGAAAGTAACCCCCAAATAGACACTGAGGCTGGGGTTCGTTCAAGCTGTTTTTGAATCGGATCATTTGTTATCTGGGGACCCTTCGGAGGGGGTTTAGCAACCGGGTTCTGCTAAATGACAACTTCTGGATGGTTAGGAATTATATCCTCGAGGAAGGAATCATCCCAAACGAAATCTCCTGTTGTGGCATGGTTGGAGGGATTCCCATCTTGGAGGTGGGCTGGCTGCTAGACTCGACCACTTCTGGTTATTCTGTTGACTATTTCTTCCCATAACTCCTGATTTTCACCCCAGAAATTCGTGTAATCCTCATTAACCTTTCGTTTGCCAGCCCTAATGGCTTCCCTTTTTTGCATGGTTTCTTGATCTTTAGTCCAGAAATTCATCAGATCATTTCTGGCCCTTTGTTCCTTGATTTCAACTGCTTCCATTTTCGCCTTGAGGTTGTCTACTTCGGAATCTTGCCAAAAGGACGGATCCAGCATGGCTTTATTGATAGTCCACACCTCATCATTGCTTACTCGAATATCAACTACTGCTTCTTCATCCCAGAGGGCAGCCATAGGGTCATTGACTAGTACCGATACCATGGATGACGGTGGGAATGGCACTGACGGTCGTGGTAAAGATCCGTCACTGATGTATGCTTGTGGGAGCCAATCTTGGTTTCCGAAGGCGGCTTCTATGACAGAACGACCTTCTTCTTTAAAATGTGCGAGCTGTGAGACATGATCCACAGGATGCCTGTCTAGAGTCAACACTCCTCCCAGAGGATTTGTATTTCTTTCTTCTTTGCCTTGTTCAGAAATGCTTCCTGTTGTATCAATCTGGCAGACGTGGGAACTTTCTGGTATATGAACAATAGGCTTATCCATGAATTCGGGGATAATGAATTGGCTTGGGTTCCCAGAGATTAGCAAAAAACAGAACAATGCCTGTAGGGATTCCTCCCAATCTTGATCGCTCATGGACCATTCTTCTTCTTCCACAATTTCACTCCACTTCGAGTTTTGCATTGTACTGGCATATGAAAGGAAATGGACCTCAAGATCTTCTGGCAGGGGGACAATAGGTTTTGGTTCAGTAGCTGCGATGATGTAGAGGCTAGGGTCAAATTTGGTGAAGGTAAGGTCTTTTGCAGTGGGGATGAGGGACATCTGGCTGATTTGGGTGTTTTGCTTATGATTAGGCAAAGGATTGGAAATTGTGTTAGGCTTTTGGTTAGGAAGTGGAAGGGTTCCGTCGTCCACAAGATCTTGGACTTTATGCTTGAGACGGATGCAGTTATTGGTATGATGGCCAGGCATCTGGTGGTAGGCACAATAGGTGTTTGGGTTATGGTTAGGAGGAAGCTCTTTGGGTGGTTCTCGAGGTTCGAGTGGCTGGATGAGGTTTTTATCAAGGAGTTTTTTGTATACTGTGATAAGGGGAAATGCGAGTGGGTGAAATTCCCTTCTTGGTGGGGGAGTTGCTTGCTGGAATCGTGGCCGAGTTGCAATCTGATTTACAGGTTCAGTTTTGACTGGCTTGGGATTGGAAGAGCTAGCTTGGTTTTGGTTGTAATTGCTGGGTCCAAACAAGGCGTTGTTGTTGCCAGAGTAAACTCGTCTTGGTTTAGGGGTAGATTCGCCTTTCTCGAATATGCCACTTCGGAGAGCATCTTCAACTGCCAGGCCGGTCTCATAGAAAGTCTTGAAGTCAGCAGTAGTTTGAAATACCACCAGGTGTTTGGCAAAATCTGGTTCAGATTCCTTGTGATAATTCTCATTTGTTCCTTTTCTGAAGGCCGTTCCATCATCTGAGAGGCTTTTCCTCTCCATCTTTTAACAAAGTCAACAAAAGACTCATTCTTCCCCATCTTGGTTGACTCCAACTCCCGGACAGTCATCTCAAGCTGAATGTTGTAGTTGTATTGGGCAACAAAGGCTGCCCCAATATCTTCCCATGTCTTTTTCTTGGAGATGTCCAGATTTAGAAACCAGCGAAGTGCAGGCCCAATTAGAGTTTGTTGAAACATCTGGCCCATCGCATCTTTCCCAACGTCGTACATGGACAAAGTGCCCACATACGTCTGCAGATGAGCTTTCGGGTCACCGCTGCCATCAAACTTGTCCCAATCCATCGGTTTGAACTTATCGGGGAGCTTTGCATCCGGGAATAGGCACAACTTTTCCATATCAATCCCTGTGGCTGCTATTTTTTCCTGTTTCTGAACAGACTCCTCAAGCTTAGCTAGCTTGGTCAATACTGACTCCATGTTCCGACTGCTTGAGTCTCCGGCTGGTGGAGGGAGTTGAGCGGTCAGTTTCTGGATCATGAGCATCATCTGGGCCATCTGCTTGGCGTTGTTGGTTTTCTGTTCCTCTAAAGCATCCTTGAGAAGCTGAATTTCATCTTTTTCTTCTTCCATAGCTGAGCTCCCGGTTATCTGTTCTGCTCTTGACTCAGTTCGAACCAATCGCTGTTCGGGGGTTCGAGTCCAACCCGGTATGAGGTTTTTCTTCTTTTTGCCAATGGTTAGTACTGATGATATGCACAAATAGAACTCAGGGATGCAGTGTATAGGGTATGCACAAAATGGAACAGAATCTGTGTACATGAGCATGATGCATGATGTATGGCAGGATTGCCCCAATTTCCCCCTTATTTTGTTGGATATATTCAAATTCCCATGATTTATGAAAACAACGGCCGGACTGGAGGTTGCCTCGTATCCCCATGGAGAGGAATCAGGCCGTGACGTAGTTCAGGACTACAATTTTGGCTCTTTTTCTCAAAAGATTTCTTTATTAAAAGCATGGAATATTTACAAACTGACATGACAGACCTGACATCGAACTCGACAACAGACTCTATAATTAAACGGCAACAGACTCGATAATAAAAGGTACTAAGAATCAGAAGCTGGCTCAATTCTTCAAAAGAAGACCTGCTGGCTGGATTAAGTCAGTGGACATTCACATCTGGCAACAGACTCGATAACAGACTCGATAATTGACAACAACAGACTCGATAATAGACCAAGAACCGTATGTTAACTCGATTCTTCAAAAAGAAACCCTTGCTGGCCTGATTTGTTCATTGCATGATTACTTTAGGCTTTGGAAGCCGTTCTTAAGAGGAAGGATGATTCGGAGATGTCGGCCCTCCTGCAGAGGGCCCTGTTTCATCAGCTTTTCCTTTTCCCTTAGGGTCTTCCTTCTTCTCCCACTCACACTGATCCTTGAGATGCTGTGGGATCATGCCATTGTTATTGAGGAGGCAATCCGCAAAGCACACATCACATTCGCATTCGTCCCAATACTTATGGCCCGTGACCGGGTCTTCAAAGTAATAGACGGGCTGGCCGTTGGCATCAAAGTATTTCACAGGTGGCATGGTTGCAAACTCCCCGTCATCTTGTTCCATCATCAAGGTGATCTTTTCTGGCATTGGCTCTGGCTCTTCTGGAAAGCAAAATTTCCATCCGTTATTTTCATCCCATTGGAGGGACACACCTGGCAAGTTGGCTCCAGCCAGCAGACTGAGCTTCTCATCAAGGTCCTCTCCCATTTTTTTTTTTTTTGGATAATTCAGCTTGAAAATAAAAAGGGGGAAAAGAATATACAGCCTACAAGGGGCATACCCCAGGAGGACAAAACAAAAAAAGAAAGAAAAAGGTAAGAAACATGCCAAAGGCAAAATAGCAAGGAAGGCCAAGTGGCTACAATGTAATGTAGGAGAAAATTAAGCAGACTATGGTAATCTAAATGTGTTTCTAGACCATCTAGTAGATGGGCCAGAAACACATCAAAAGTGGAAGAAAGGACATAGAAAATTAAACCCTCCCATCATCCCTAGGGACAGCCCCCCTAGGGTAAGCCGTGAATGGGAACAACCCCAAACAAGTACCATATCTGGAAAAAAAATTTGACAGCATTTCCTTTGAATTTCGGCTAACCCAACCACGTATATGTAAACAGCCTTGTTACCAACTCCAAACACTAGCAGGCACGAGACACCAGTAAATGCAGGAATAAGATGAACTAAGTTCCAAAGTTACTGCTCACAGCAAGAATCAGATCTCTATAGGACTAACAAATGGGCATTGAAGCACTTGAAACTCTCGGCAGCAGTAACATCAGCAGTATTAACAGAGAAGGCACAGTTTGCAGACAGATGTAGCAACTGTGTAGCAGGGGCCGCAGCAGTGCGGCTGCAGTGTAATGCCAATACAAAGTAGACCCTACAGCAGCTAACAACCAGAACTAGCAAAAGTGGTAGGGAGGAAAGGCCCCCTCCCAGAAGGGACTAATACATGCCATGGGACAGCCCCCCAAGGCTAGGCCAGAAACTCAACAATGTGGATGCTGATCAGACACACAGCAGTCCAGATGTTGGCAAACAACTCTAAGCAATCCACTGGTAAGTATACAATGAAACAGGTAATCAAGCAAGTATCTATAGCAACAGCCCTTGCTATAGTTTAACATGAAGGTTCAAGAGCAAGCAAGTAAGAATGTAGGTTGCAACAGCCCTTGCAACCCACTTAATGAGCATAATCCAATTGCAAGCAAACAAGCATGAACTATAGCAACAACCCTTGCTATAGCTTAACATAAAGACATGTGCAAGCAAGTAAGTATAGAGTATACCTCCAGTAGTATGCAGCAATGAGACAACACTGTAACCATTGTTAACAGCCGGCAATAACCACTGTAACCTTCTGTGATTTTTGAGATCAACCCTCACAGCAGTATATGCCCTGTTTATTCCTCATTCTGAATCTGTTTTGAACCTGCATTACTCAAAAGGAAGCTAAACAAATGACACCATAAGATATAACAGTATAACACAAATGGATAAAATGAACACCTAGCCTCTGCCATATAGTCAGCTAGGAACAATATTCCACTGAGCCAAAAGACAATCAGATTGAGGATTTTTGGAAAAATCCAAGGACAGCAACCTATGTCTAATGACTGAGAGGATCTTGCTCACTACTACAGAAATAGAGCTTGCAACATTTTGGAACTTACAAGCATTCCTTTCAATCCAAATGTGGTATATAGTTAAGGTAAAAATTAACTTGATTAACGTTGATTTTAGTGCTTTGCCTTTGATTGTTGTTAAGAGAGCGATCCAGTTATTCCAAGTTCTAGAAGGCTATTGAACATTGATCCTAGCAAGAAGTTGGGTCCAGATTTGAGAAGTAAATGGACAATTGAAGAACAAATGATCATGGCTCTCATTACTGGAGCAGAAGGAGCAGCTAGATGTGGATTTGGTACCAAACAAAACAAGTCTGTCCTCAGTGTACAATCTCTCTTGGATAGCCACCCAAGTAATAAAGCTGCATTTTGGGATATGGCCAGGAAACCAAACACTAGAGCTCCAAGAGTCTTCGGAAATGAGACCCTTAGAATGTTCCACAAAGAGCTCACAGTAAACTCTCCATTAGCAGTGAGAGTCCACCTATGTAGGTCAACTTTATCGACAATAGGGTCAGGGAGAGTAGTGAGGCCAGCCCTTACTTCATTAACCTCCCAAGTTTGGGTGACAGGGAGGGCCCATTTGGAATTCCTAATAATTGGTCCTCTCCCATGTGGTCTTCTATGTTGAGTTTTCCTGGTTGAGGCTCTTCTGGCTTCCACGGAGGTTGCTCGGGCTGAACTTCTTCGATTATCCACACGGGCGCCCCTTGGTGGGTGGTGAGGGTAGACTTGAATCGTTTGTAAGGTCCTCCAGACATGATGACTCTACCATAAAGGAAATGTGTATTTCACTCTTGGGAAAGAGAGCCAGTTGTAGTATATTTTTTTTTGATTTTTTTTTATTTAAAAAAAAAAAAGAATTATCGTATATCCGACACAATGTGTGGTTGTCGGGGCAATCCCTAGGGATGTGAATATGATGTGATGACCTAAGGTTGAA
The DNA here is from genome assembly GCA_020921065.1 of Vaccinium darrowii. NCBI lineage: Eukaryota > Viridiplantae > Streptophyta > Magnoliopsida > Ericales > Ericaceae > Vaccinium > Vaccinium darrowii. Next base: position 24,081,704 of record CM037162.1, on the reverse strand, counting down.
CTACCCTATGTATGCATGCGGAATGAAGATAGTATGTGCATGGAGTGATATGTACAAGGGTGAGCGAACGATTATCATATGAGCAAAGATGTAGGTAGAACAGTTAACAAATAAACAGGTAAACAGATAACAGATAACAGGTACACAGGATATAACAGGTAGCCCTACCCTGCGGATTCCTGTCTTAGGTTGGAAGGTACTACGGTCTACTATATGTAAAGGCCGGGTTTTGGTTAAAGGGGGTTCCCTAGACTAGAGTCAATATTTGCCTCCCAGTGCCAAGTGTACTGCATGGCAAAGGTCGAACGGCAGGCTGACTCATCATCGTCCGGGGTTGCCGAGAATCTTGGGATGTCCTAACACCGGCAAGCCGGGTAGGGTAACCAAGACGCAGCGGCGGGGTTTATCCAACATCGATGCACGTGCAATGCAAAAGTTTAACAATAAAAATGTTTTCAAAATCCCACAAATATTTTTCAAATTTGGCTCACCAATAAATCAATTTTTATTTTGAAATTTTACTCAAGCAAACAACCGGGAAAGCTCCAGTCCGGATTGGTCGAGCGTAGCCCTGTTACTGCACCATTCCTTTCTCGATCACGCGTGGCGTGTTCGTTTTTGTCAAGCTTTCGGGGGTCGTTTTACATGTGTAAAATACCAAAATAAGAATTAATTTAAAAATCCCCAGTGGAGTCGCCATTTTGTGGACGATCGGATCCACGCGGCTCGGGAAAATAGGAAATGTGAGTCGCCACCCGGGATTTATTTGGAAAATGATTTTGGTACCCGAGAAACCGTTGAAAATAATTAATGACTCTCGTGCCTTTTTTTTAAAAAAAAAAAAAAGTTTGATCTGCGAAAAGATTCTTGGATCCGGAAGCCAGGTTACGAACGGGGAAGGTTTTGTTGAAAAGCACCCCACTCGCTCGGGAAATTCCCGGTCTCTACTAAATTTTTGTGGGATTTTAGAAAGTATTTTATTGGAAACTTTGACGATTAAGCAAATGAATAATGAGAAATAAAGACAAATAAAACCATAACAGAAATAAAATTAAACAAAGGGACTAAATAATAATAACAGAAAAATAAAGGGAGGAAGGTGTAATAAGTTAAGAAAATGGCAGAGAAACCAGAGAAACAGGGTGCGAACGGGGGAGAATTTTTGTATTGCCATGGTTAGCCGTACGGCTTACTCATGTTGGCCGTACGGTTCGCTTGAGTAAGCCGCACGGTTCACATTTAGGCAAAATTTTCAAATTTTTTTTTTTGCACTGTAGCTTGTTTTTGCTTATAGAACTTGATTTTTGTGAAAAGCTTGATCTCCCGAGCCTAGAGATGACTATTGGAGTCACTCTCGACCCGGGAATCCCCTCGGAGAACCAAGGTTTCGAACCCGGTTTAAGAAATTTGATTGGTACCTTTGCGAAAAACTTCGAACAACTCGAGAATTTCAGGAATTCTTGGACGTAAGCTCCAGACAGAAGCTTTCTTAGGTGTACTAGGGGTTACTGGGAATGAGAGTAGAGGAGTGAGCTGTAGTTTCAGACGGAAGTTTTGGAAGGGGTTTTCGAACGAGGTTTTTGGACGGAAAAAGTGACCGGAGAAATTTTGACGGCGTATCGGGGTGGTACGGAAATTGCTGGACGATCCTCTAAAAATGGGAGAGGATGGCGGTAATTTATAGGCAGAAAAACGGAATAAAATCGGCATAAAATCCTTCCGAAATGATGAGTTACTTCTGCATTAAATTTTTCGAATATTTTCTGACACATAGCCGTACGATTTAGAAGGTTAGCCGTGCGACTTAAAGGAGTGAACCATACGGCTGGTTTATGGGTGAATGAACTGTACGGTTGGTTCAGTGAACCGCACGACTAGATTTTTTTTTTTTTTTTGGTCCAAAAATTCTGAAGTCTGGATTTGTTGTTCCAAGGTACCGCTGAGTATCTTTTTCGTCATTGGGGATACATAGGGATTAAAAATTGGGGTGTCTACAGAAATGTATGCAATAATCAAGCAAATAAAATGCATAAAATGATATAAAAATAAACAACAAAAATGCGACAAAGTAATTTGAAATCGAAATTAACTAAATTAAATTTGAATTGCAAAGAAGAATAATATTTTTTCATGAAATTTTATGCAATAATCAAGCAAACAAAATGCATAAAATGATGATAATAAAAAACAAAAATGCGACAAAATAATTTGAAATCGAAATTAACTAAATTAATTTTGAATTGCTAAGAAGAATAATATTTTGTATAATATTTTTCATGAAACTTTATGGAATAATCAACCAAATAAAATGCATAAAATGATGATAATACAAAACAAAAAAGCGACAAAATAATTTGAAATGGAAATTAACTAAATTAAATTTGAATTGCAAAGAAGAATAATATTTTGTATTGTATTTTTTCTTGAAATTTTAAGCAATAATCAATCAAATAAAATGCATAAAATGATGGTAATAAACAGTAAAAATGCGACAAAATAATTTTAAATCAAAATCAACAAAATTAACTTTTAATTGCAAAGAAGAATAATATTTTGCGGAATATTTTTCAATGAAATGTATGCAATAATCAAGCAAATAAAATGCATAAAATGATAAAAATAAACAACAAAAATGCAACAAAGTAATTTGAAATCGAAATTAACTAAATTAAATTTGAATTGCAAAGAAAAATAATATTTTTTCATGAAAATTTAATGCAATAATCAAGCAAACAAAATGCATAAAATGATGATAATAAACAACAAAAATGCGACAAAATAATTTGAAATCGAAATTAACTAAATTAATTTTGAATTGCAAAGAAAAAGAATATTTTGTATAATGTTTTTTCATGAAATTTTGTGCAACAATCAACCAAATAAAATGCATAAAATGATGATAATAAACAGTAAAAATGGGACAAAATAATTTGAAATCGAAATTAGCTAAATTAATTTTGAATTGCAAAGAAGAATAATATTTTGTATAATATTTTTTTATGAAATTTTATGCAATAATCAACCAAATAAAGTGCATAAAATGATGGTAATAAACAGTAAAAATGTGACAAAATAATTTTAAATCAAAATCAACAAAATTAAGTTTTGATTGCAAAGAAGAATAATATTTTGCGGAATATTTTTCAATGAAATGTATGCAATAATAAAGCAAATAAAATGCATAAAATGATAAAAATAAACAACAAAAATGCGACAAAGTAATTTGAAATAAAAATTAACTAAATTAAATTTGAATTGCAAAGAAGAAGAATATTTTTTCATGAAATTTTATGCAATAATCAAGCAAACAAAATGCATAAAATGATGATAATAAAAAACAAAAATGCGACAAAATAATTTGAAATCGAAATTAACTAAATTAATTTTGAATTGCTAAGAAGAATAATATTTTGTATAATATTTTTTCATGAATTTTTATGCAGCAATCAACCAAATAAAATGCATAAAATGATGACAATAAACAGTAAAAATGCGACAAAATAATTTCAAATCGAAATTAACTAAATTAACTTTGAATTGCTAAGAAGAATAATATTTTGTATAATATTTTTTCATGAAACTTTATGGAATAATCAACCAAATAAAATGCATAAAATGATGATAATACACAACAAAAAAGCGACAAAATATTTGAAATGGATATTAGCTAAATTAAATTTGAATTGCAAAGAAGAATAATATTTTGTATTGTATTTTTTCTTGAAATTTTAAGCAATAATCAACCAAATAAAATGCATAAAATGATGGTAATAAACAGTAAAAATGCGACAAAATAATTTTAAATCAAAATCAACAAAATTAAGTTTTAATTGCAAAGAAGAATAATATTTTGCGGAATATTTTTCAATGAAATGTATGCAATAATCAAGCAAATAAAATGCATAAAATAATAAAAATAAACAACAAAAATGCGACAAAGTAATTTGAAATCAAAATTAACTAAATTAATTTTGAATTGCTAAGAAGAATAATATTTTGTATTATATATTTTTTTTCGGTAAATAAAGCTTGAAATAGAAAAAAAGGCTAACCGGCTGTACAGCCTACAAGGGGCATACCCCAGGAGGACAAAAATGAAAAGGAAAGGAAAAAGAAAAAAAAAGGATTGCGTGGGATGGCCCGAAGGCTACAAAGGGAGACCGGGAGAAGACCGGAATGGGAAGCAATAATAAAATTGTTTCTAAGCCATCTAGGGAGATGGAAGAGAAACACTCAAAATGAATCTAAATGATTGACATTGAAGCTTGAACATAAGGATAGATATCGTGTCCTTGATCCGCACATGACACTTGGATGGACCTTGAACATGAGACTTGAAGCTTGAACATGACCTTGAACTGCAAGACTGCTGCTGCAACACCAAGTACACAGACTGTAAAAGTCAATTTGGTCAGGGTACTCTTCAAATCCTTCCTCTTCAAAGAAGAGAGGAAGTTGACCAAATTTGAGAGGGATTGGGGTAGCCATGTAAGCTGAGATTTGTGGGAGACAGCATCCCAGACTTGTTTAGTGAAGGGGCAGTTGAAAAACAAGTGGTCATGATCTTCCTCACCAGGGCAAAAACTGCAGCAAGAAGTGGTCTTAATGCCAAACAGAACCAATCTATCCTCAGTAGATAATCTGTTCTGAATGGCAAGCCAGCTAATAAGGCTGCATCTGGGGATATGAGAAGGGAACCAGACTACATGACTCCACCCAATAGTGGGAAACCTGACTCTAAGGTGATCCCACAATGAAGAGATGGAAAATAAACCATCATGAGTGAGAGTCCAGACATAGGAGTCAGCACTAGTGATGTTGTGATTAGTGAGGGGAGGTAAATGAGAACGGATCTCATTCAATTCCCAAGTTTGAGTGATTGGGAAGTTCCATTGATTAGACGCACGCAAAATGGTTGAGACTTTGGCATCATCTCGAATACCAGCATCATAGACAATACGATTGCCAAATTTCCCAACTAAAGGGCCAGAGGGATGCCAATTGTCATACCAAAGGGATGTGGAAGTGCCATCACCAATCTTATATTTGATGAGAGGTTGGATGAGTGGACGAAGCTGAAGTAGTTTTCTCCAAGTCCAAGAAGGACTACTGGGGATTTTAACCCTCCAGAAGCTTTTACCTTTGAGTAAATAGGATTTCACCCACTGACACCACATGGATTGCTCCCCTCCGGAAATGAGAAACCATACGTGCTTAGTCATGGCAGCCTTATTCCAAATTTGAATGGATTTAAACCCTAGACCTCCTTCTTTTCTTGGGGAACAGAGGTGCTCCCAAGAGACTTTAGCACCTGTGTGCGTAAGATCTGAACCAGTCCAAAAGAAGGATCTAAGGATGGACTCCACTGCTTTGACTACCTTCTTAGGGAGCAAGAAAATGGAAGACCAATAAGTCTGCATAGAAAATAACACAGACTTAATCAATTGAATCCTTCCAGCATATGAGAGATACTTGTTTGCCCAAGATTTAGTACGTTTTGTGATTTTGTCAATGAGAATCTTACAATCACAGTACTTAAGTTTAGTGGAAATGAGAGGGACACCAAGGTATCTCACAGGAAGAGTGCCCTCATGAAACCCTAGTTTCTCAAGGATTGCTTGTTTGTTAGATGTGGATACACCAGAGAAGAAAATGTTGCTCTTGCTAGGACTAGGTGATAGGCCAGACAAAGTCTCAAATTCAAAGAGAGCATCTTGAATGCATTGGATGGAATCCAAGTCTCCTTTACAGAAGATCATCAGGTCATCTGCAAAACACAAATTGATTATTTTTGTTTTCTCACATTTCCAGTGAAAGTGAAAATTGGGATTACTAGATTTTTCTTTAAGAATCTGGGTGAGAATTTCCATGACAATGACAAACATATATGAGGACAAAGGGTCACCTTGTCTTAAACCCTTCTACCCTTGAATGGACCCTGTGGCCTCACCATTGATGCTCAAAGTGTAGTTGGCAGTGGTTATACAAGCTTTAATCCATTGGATCATTTGGGGATGGAAGTTCATAGAGAGAAGGATGTCCCAGAGGAAATCCCACCTCACATTGTTGTATGCTTTCATAATATCAACCTTTAATGCACATTTTGGAGAAGGAGAATGCTTGTGATAATCTCTCATTAGTTCTTGGGTCAGAAAGATGTTATCAGCAATTCTCCTTCCCTTGACAAACCCTGATTGCACAGGGTCAATGAGGTAAGGAAGCACAGCTTGGATCCTTTTAGCAAGGATTTTGGCGATGCATTTATAAATTGTGTTACAACAGGAAATGGGCCTATAGTCCCCAACCCTGGAGGGATTAGGAACTTTAGGAACAAGAGCCACACTGGTAGAGTTAGCCTTTGTGAGAAGTTTGCCAGATCTGAAAAAATTTCTTACAGCGGAAGTGACATCATGCCCAATCACATCCCAAGTTTTATGGAAAAAATTTGCATTGTACCCATCAGGGCCAGGAGCTTTGTTAGGATTGAGAGACATGAAGGTTTCCTTGATCTCAATATTTGAAACCTCAACCACCATAGCCTCTCTTTGAGAGTTCTCAAGTCTGGATGTGACTAATTGATTGACTCTAGAAGTGCCAACGTAGTCAGTGGAGTGGACGGAACCCAAGAGATTAGTGTAAAATGTGACAAATGTGGACTTAATCTCAGTGGGATCATGGGTGATGGTGTTGTCAGGGAGGACCAAACTGGGGACATTCCTCCTGTTTCTATTATGTGATATGGATTTAAAAAAGTAGGAGGTGCATTGGTCCCCAGACTTAAGCCAAAGGATCCTAGACTTCTGCTTAGCAAAGCTTTCCTCAGCTCTAGCAAGAGAAAGGAATTGCTTACACAGAAGTCTCTCATGGGCCTGTTTGATGGAATCAGTGGGGTCCTGACCCAGATCCCTCTGAATAACATCAAGCTCCTGCCTAGCAGCAGCAGTTCTATTGGAAATGTCACTGAACTCTTTAGCATTTAATTGCTTAAGATCAGATTGAAGAAGTCTGAGCTTCTCACAGACTACAAACATGGGATTACCAATGATAACCCTTCTCCACACTTTCTGGACAGTAGATAGGAAGGCAGGATGATTGGCTAGAAAATTGAAGAACTTAAAAGGTTTCTTGGTTCTCTTGGAGTCAGGGTTAACAAACACCACAGCAGGGGAATGATCAGAGATCCCAGGGGAGGAAAAATGTGCATTGGAACAGGAGAAGGTTTTGATCCATTGCTCATTGACCATGACCCTATCAATCTTAGTAGAGATGTAGTGAGTGGGATCCTGTCTATTAACTAAATTAACTAATATAATTTTGAATTGCAAAGAAGAATAATATTTTGTATAATGTTTTTTCATGAAATTTTATGCAACAATCAACCAAATAAAATGCATAAAATGATGATAATAAACGACAAAAATGCGACAAAATAATTTGAAATCGAAATTAACTAATTTAATTTTGAATTGCAAATAACAATAATATTTTGTTTAATATTTTTTCATGAAATTTTGAGCAACAATCAACAAAATAAAATGCATAAAATGATGGTAATAAACAAAAAAAATGTGACAAAAAAATTTGAAATCGAAATTAACTAAATTAATTTTGAATTGCAAAGAATGATAATATTTTGTATAATATTTTTTCATGAAATTTTATGCAATAATCAACCAAATAAAATGCATAAAATGATGATAATAAACAGTATAAATGCGAAAAATAATTTTAAATCGAAATCAACAATATTAAGTTTTAATTGCAAAGAAGAATAATATTTTGCGGAATATTTTTCAATGAAATGTATGCAATAATCAAGCAAATAAAATGCATAAAATGATAAAAATAAACAACAAAAATGCGACAAAGTAATTTGAAATCGAAATTAACTAAATTAAATTTGAATTGCGAAGAAGAATTATATTTTTTCATGAAATTTTATGCAATAATCAAGCAAATAAAATGCATAAAATGATGATAATAAACAACACAAATGCGACAAAATAATTTGAAATCGAAATTAACTAAATTAATTTTGAATTGCAAAGAAGAATAATATTTTGAGCATATTTTTTCGTGAAATTCTGAGCAACAATCAACCAAATAAAATGTATAAAATGATGATAACTGTAGACACCAAAATTTCGGCACTGCCTAATCCCCGTCCGATTAATTGAGATGAAATAAATAATCTTAATTAATCAAAGTCAAAATTGGTCAAAAGCCTGCAAATAATTATTGGGCTCGGCAAAGTGTGGGCTCAAAAGATGTGGGTTAGACCAAAAGAAGGTGGACCCACTCAATTGGCCAAACGAACCATCAAATTTGGCCAACCCATGAACGCAGGCCCAACCAAATTATCCAGGGGCCAGAAAAATATTTATAAATATATGTTTTTATATACATATATATAAATATATATCTTGACACAATTTATTTCCATAAATAGATGCCAATTTACTCTTATGGAAAGAATCAATCAAGAATAATATATATGTATATATTTGACTTGATTTATTTTCATAATAAGAGGTCAATTTACTCCTATGGAAAGAATCAATCAAAGACAATATATGTGTGTATATATTTGACCTGATTTATTTCCATATTAAGAGGCCAATTTACTCTTATTTGGAAATACAATCAATCAAAAGAAACTTTCCTAATTAGAGGTCCCTCTCCTTGAGCCTATAAATAAGAGGCTCTCATTAAGAAGAAAAGGACATCTGCAGCCAAAGCACTCTCAAGCAGTTCCAGAGCACTCTTAAGCACGCTCAAGAAGTTCTCAAGCCTTCTCTGCAAGTTCTTCCAGAGCACTCTCAAGCAGTTCTCAAGTCTTCTTTGCAAGTTCTTCTCAAATCCCTCAAGTTCGTGTGGAGGATCAACAAGCACCCAAGCTACGTGCCGATTCATCCATAACAACAACGGTCTACGCGTCAGCTAGCGAAGATCATCCTCAAGTTCACCGTTTGCTCGAGATAAAGCTGTTCAAGCCCTCGATCAAGCTTCGTTCTTCAAGCTTCTCAACTCGAAGATCTGAAAGAACTACAAACCGGTTCAATCCTACGACAAGCTTCTATAGCCGTTAGGTTGCACCATCAACTTCGGAGATCGAATCAGAGGAATTATTCTTTATTGTAAAGAATTTAATAGAGATTGTACTCGCATTTAAATTCAAATCAATAAAATATATTTTGTGCATCTTTTTCTTGTTCTTTATTGCAGGACACGAATTTGTGTGTTACAAATTTGGCACGCCCGGTGGGACCTCTCTACCTCTCATCTCTTTCTCCAAAATCAAGTTCTACACAAATGACCTCGAAGAAGATCCAAGTAGCTCAGATCAACAAGAAACTTACCAAGAACGTCGCCTTGGCCACGAACAACAGCAGTGCTTCCACTGGCTCGTTGACGCGCAGCAAGGCGAGGGCAAAAGTTATCCCAACAAATCAAGGAGTTGCGCCAAAAGTGCTGCAAAGCAAGTACCAACCCGTCGCCACACTTCTGACAAAGAAAAAGGATGAAGAGGGCTCCCAAAAGCTTCCTTCCAATGCTGAAAATTCTGTCTCAGGAAGTTTGTCACCCCGCCCACCCTGTTCAGTTTCTGATGCAAACTCTAGCACAGGTTCGCATTCTGGATCCTCGCCTTCTCCACCGAAGCGCTTAGAATTGTCAGGTCGTTCAAACTCGTCTTACTCCATGGGTATGCAAGTCATGACTACTGGCGCTACGACGGTAGAGGAGCAACTGGCTACAATGGCGCACACCATTGAAAAGCTCACCAAGACTGTGGAAGACAAAGACCTCCAGATTGCATCGCTCATGAACAAGTTAGAGGCTCAGAAAGTGGGGGAAACTAGCCAAGACAATTCACATCCACCAGGTTTCACACCACAAGGAGTCATATATGGCGATCAAAATGGAAAACTTATAATGAGCGATCAAGACATAAGGCTCAAGCAGCAAGTTGACACAAATCGTGTCTCGTCGTCAAATCCAGGAGGTGGTGCTAAGTTCAATCATGCAACTTCTGCAGCACTAGGGATTGGAGAAAACGCCCAACCTACCTCTATCGCTTCGTTGTCTGTCCAACAACTCCAAGAAATGATAGCAAGTACAATCAGAGCACAATATGGTGGGCCAGCACAAAGTTGCTTTATGTACTCGAAGCCTTACACAAAGCGCATTGACTACTTTAGGATGCCTGTTGGTTACCAGCCCCCCAAATTTCAACAATTTGACGGGAAAGGAAACCCAAAGCAACACATCGCCCACTTCGTTGAGACATGCAACAATGCTGGGACAGAAGGGGATCTCCTCGTCAAACAATTTGTCCGTTCTCTTAAAGGAAATGCTTTCGAATGGTACACGGACCTAGAGCCAGAGTCAATAGATAGTTGGGAGCAGATGGAGCGCGAGTTTCTCAACCGCTTCTATAGCACTCGCCGCACCGTGAGTATGATGGAGCTAACCAACACCAAACAATGGAAAGATGAGCCAGTGGTCGACTACATCAATCGTTGGCGTGCTATAAGCTTAGACTGCAAAGATCGACTCTCCGAACTCTCTGCTGTGGAGATGTGCATGAATGGCATGCATTGGGGTCTCCTTTACATTCTTCAAGGGATAAAGCCACACACTTTTGAAGAATTGGCTACGCGCGCACATGATATGGAGATCAACATAGCAAATCATGGTGGCGAAAATCCTCCCACGGTCGAGCACAATAAGTACAAGAATGGGACAAAAAGTGTTTCTGGTGCCTCTACTGAAGAGTCAATGGCAGTCAGCATGGTCCCGCTCAAGGCACCAAGAAGAGACAAAAAGAACGAAGAACACCCTAGGGATAGACGCCCAACTTTGAAGGAGCTGCAAGAAAAGAGGTATCCTTTTCCTAATTCTGACGTGCCGAGTATGTTGGAAGATCTACTCGAAAAGAATGTCATTCAACTACCAGAATGCAAACGTCCTGAAGAAATGGGGAAGGTTCATGATCCAAGGTATTGCCATTACCATCGGATTGTCAGTCATTCCACTGAGAAGTGCTTCGTGTTGAAAGAGCTGATTGCAGATCTAGCAAGGAAGAAAAAGATCCTACTAGACGTTGATGAAGTTGCAGAGTCCAACCACACAGTCATTACAGTTGAAGGCCCAACTTCAAGCTCTAAAATAAAGACTGCTGAATCTGCAACGACTCCAGCGCTGGGGGCAATTTTCAAAACCATACGATTTGGTTTATTCAACCCAATAGTAATCCAAAGCTCAAGTAAAGGTGTACCTACTCATCCTCACCTCAAAGGAGCACCAAGTGCAAAGAATAACAAGGAGTGGATCCCAATCCCCCCAAAGAAGTCGATAGGAAACAAACACAAGAATCATCATCATCAAGTCAAGAAATGGCAAGTGAAGAAGAACTCTCCTCAATTCACTGCAAGTGACAAAGTCAACGATAAGAAGGAGAAACTGATTGAGAAGAGTTTTCCCACACCAATCACCCTACATGACTTCATTCTCAAAGGGCACTTGAACAACGACTGTATTCAAACAGTTTACATGATTTCCGCCAATGAAGGGGATGACATAAGTCAAAGTTTCACACACCGAGTTTCAGCTTTTGATCGCATTGAAGCTCCTGCTACACGCACTTCAGTTTTTGAGAGATTAAACAAGGCTAGCCTAGAAAACAAGGAAGCAAACTCCCAGCCACAAAGGTCTACCTTTTCTCGACTGAAAGATACACGAGTAAAGTCCAAAACAGAACACAAGAAACAAAAAGTGGAGGAAGCCATGGTTTATTCAACAAAAGAAGATGAAGAGACTCGAAGCTCGATCCCGTCTCGCATGAAGCGTATAACATCACTTGAAGTTAGTCACGATGGCCCACTCAAAGTCAAAAGGCTCACCATCGTCTTAACTAAACCGAATGAATCTCAAGTGGAAGGCGCGAAGAAAGAGCAAGTTGTCTCTATCATTCCTTGAAGACAGTCAAAGAAACACACTCCTTGATATGAGCCTAAACTGTCTGCACAAAAAAAAAAAAAAAAAAAGGGTGAAAAAAAAAAATCTCCTCATCACACGAGTTAAAACTGTATGATGCTCCTGGTCCACATGAGCTAAAACTGTGTAAGGCACAAAAGAAACAAAAAAAAAAAATTTCACTTTTGAACTACGTTTTGACTTGATCTTTTCAAAGGGTACGTAGGCAGCTTGGGAATCATCGCAAGCTCAGTCAACCAACTCAAAAAAAAAAAAAAAAAAGTTCTTTGAACTTCGTCGTTGAAGAGTTCCTCTTGGAGGCATGCACAAGTCAAGGAGGCCATCATCATCTTCAAATACGGAGTGGCGGTGTGCAACAAATCACAGAGGCTCTTTTGTGACATCAAATCTCATCAAATGAGGATGAGTGGCGACAAGCACGAAAGCTCTTCAACGTTAGCGGATCTCTTCAAGTGATGAGGAGTAGAAGCATGCGCAGAATCGTAGAAGCTCTTCTATAGTCTCCAATCCCCTCAAGTGATGGGGAGCGTCGTCGAGGCAGTGTAGGGAAGGCATGAACAAAAGCACAGAAGTCCTCCAACTGTTTGAAGTCTCTCCTAAAAGAGCGGCGTCGACGGCAACATATGGATGACGTGCGCAAAAGCGTTGAGGTCTTCCAACTGTTCGAAGTCTCTCCCAAAAGAGCGGCGTTAATGGCAACATATGGGCGGCGCGCACAAAAGCATTGAGATCTTCCAACCATTGGATGTCTCTCCCAAAAGAGTGGCGTCGACGGCAACATAGGGATGACAAGCGGAGGTCTTCCAACAGTTCGAAGCCTCTAGAGCAGACGTGCGGAGGTCTACTCATCGTTCGAAGTCTCTCCCAAAAGAGCAGCATTGATGGCAACATATGGATGGCGTGCACAAAAGCGCAGAGGTCCTCCCATCGTTCGAAGCCTCTCCCAAAAGAGCAGCGTCGACGGCCGTTGAGCTCTTCCAACCGTTCAGAGTCTCACCCAAGAGAGTGGCGTTAACAGCAACATAGGGATGACGTGCGAAGGTCTTCCAACCGTTCGAAGCCTCTAAAGCGGCATGGACAGCAACATAAGGATGACATGCGAAGGTCTTCCAACCGTTTGAAGTCTATCTCAAAAGAGCGGCATTGATGGCGACATATGGACGGCATGCACAAAAGCGCAGAGGTCCTCCCATCGTTCGAAGTCACTCCCAAAAGAGCGGCGTCTACGGCAACATAGGGGCGACGAGCACAAAGTCCAAAGGCTCTCCAACCGTTGTGAAGTCTTCACCAACAGCGAGAAGCGGAGAGAACCAACGTAAAGACGACATGCACAAAGCACAACGGCCCTCCCACCGTTTTGAAAACTCCCCTAGAGGTGAGCAGTGTTGACACTACGGAGGGACGACTTGCACAAAGCACAGTGGCCCTCCCATCATTTGAAGACTCTCCCAAAGGTGAACGGCATCGAGGCAACGTATGGATGGCATATGCAAATACAGCGGCCCTCCCACCATTTGAAGGCTCCCCCAAAGCTGAGTGGCGTTGAGGCTACGTAGGGACGGCATGCGCAAAGCACAGCGGCCCTCCCACCGTTTGAAGACTCTCCCAAAGATGAGCGGTGTCGAGGCTACGTAGGGACGGCATTTGCAAGCACAGCGGCCCTCCCACCGTTTGAAGACTCCCCGAAAGATGAGCGGCATCGAGGTTATTTAAGAACGACGTGTGCAAGCACAGCGGCCCTCCCACCGTTTGAAGACTCTCCCAAAGATGAGCGGCGTCGAGGCTACATAGGGATGGCATGTGCAAGCACAGCGGCCCTCCCACCGTTTGAAGACTCCCCCAAAGATGAGCAGCATCGAGGCTACTTAAGGACGACATGTGCAAGCATAGCGGCCCTCCCACCATTTGAAGACTCTCCCAAAGATGAGCGGCGTCGAGGCTACGTAGGGACGGCATGTGCAAACACAACGGCCCTCCCACCGTTTGAAGACTCTCCCAAAGATGAGCGGCGTCGAGGCTACGTAGGGACGACATGTGCAAACACAGCGGCCCTCCCACCGTTTGAAGTCTCTTTTGAAGTGAGTGGCGTTGCAGAGTCGAGGCTACTTAGGAACGGTATGTGCAAACACAGCGGCCCCCCCACCGTTTGAAGTCTCTCAAAGCGAGCGGCGTTACACAAGTAGATTCGAGGCTACGTAGAGACGGCATGTGCATTATCGGCCCTCCTATTGTTTAAAGTCTCACCCAAAATAAATGGGCACGGCGAGCTCTCCCTTCATCTCATATTAATCACTATTTTTAACAAGTCCCTGAAAAAGAAAGCAAAATACAGGGAATATCAAATAGATCAACAAGAAGATATGGGTATAGTTACCTTATGACGTAAAGCCTCTGCGGTAAAAAAAAAAAAAAAGTGAACTCCTTTGTGAAGAATTCAAGAGCTCCACACTGCAGTTAAAAAAAAAAAAAGAATTCATTCTCAAATCAAGTTTTGCAAAATCAAGCATTCGAAGTCCAAATATTTTGGATTTCTCTAGAAAAAGATAGTCAATATGCTAGGCTTTTGACGAGATTAGAAGATTTCAGCATAAGAAGCTGGGTAAGCCTTGTTAGTGCGAAAAATGATTAAAAAAAAAAAAACTGCAAACCAAGGCAGACTTCTATTTGGATTTCCCTCTCAAATTCTGCTGCTGTGGAGAACTATTTTCGTTCTTCTCTCGGTTTCCAAGTGGCAAAGGATTTAATTTCCTACACTAAGTCAAGTTTTTTTCATTTCTGAAGAGGTGGTCTTCGAGCTGATTTTAGAAGTTGGGAAAGAATCGGCAAAACAAGGTTCGCAAACCAAACGGAATTGTGCTTGATTCTATGTTCACTTAAATAACGTTGGGCCATCCAATTCCCTTGCATCAAATTTAGCGTTATCTATGGGCTAAAATTTCCAAAATTAAGTTGACATCCAAAAAAAATGTCAAGAAGGAAAAAAAAAAAATACACTTGCACGTGTAGACAAGATCTCAGATTTGTCAACAAAAAGACTGAGGGAAAATGTGCTTTCTTTTGGCAGACTAAACAAGTTGGTATCATATTTTTACACGTCACTTTGCCAATGTTGGAAAATAATGAAGTCATGAATAGTTCCAAGAATGGACAGAAGTGAAGAAGTAATAAAAAGTCTTACTCAGAAAGTTGAAGCCAAAATCCAAGACTTCTTTCGCTTAACCTTCTGGACCACGCTGGAATTAATGTGGCAGTGGATGCAAGAAGTCGGCTGGGTTTGTAATCCGAGTGAAGCCTATAATGCCGCATGATCGGAATATATAGCGGATGAAGGGTGAAATTGCTAAGGAAATTGTTTAAACCTCCAATCAAGGAAATAACTGCTAGGGAAGGTCAATATTTGATTTTGTTTGTACATGGAAAATAAATCTGTCATGGGTTTAATTCTCACCTTTTATGGCTGTACAAATTCTCCCCTTCCATGAGTAAGCTTAATTTCCAAACAAGAGTAATTGAGTAGCCGGAAATCCAATTGAAAGAAATCATTTCCTTTTAGTGGATATGGGTAAAATCTCTTATTGAAAGGAACGAAGGAAACTTGACCATCCCTTTTTGCCGCCAAACAACAAGGAAAGGAAATATTTCTCCAACAAAAAAATAAGGAGGTAAAAGAAATAAAGATTTCCTGCTTCAAATTTTTTTTTTTTCCTGCACCAAGCCGGTCAAAGATTTGTTACGGGAAAATCACACCTTCGATTGAATTGGGAACTCTCTATGGAAGCACAATAGGCCAAACAAAAAAATCATCTCAGAGATGCACATGCATGCCTCGTGTAGAAACGAGAGATTTTAGATTCTTCACTAAATGGGAAAATATATTTTCATGCTAAGCTTACGAATCATATTCAGTAAGGAAAGGCAATGATCTCCCATCAATTTACTTGCTTAAGATTTTAAAGTCAAGCTCACCAAGTTTGAAGCTAAATTAGGCACAAATCATAAAAAAAATATGATTTGCATGGACGGGCCACAATTTCGTTCGAGGGCCGCAGCAAACCAAAGTTCATTCTCGGGGACAATAAAATCCAACACTTAAACTTATCATAAGCATTGCCAATGGAAAATAAATTGGAGTACATTTCACTCACATATGTGGATTGGCAAATTCACATATACCGAAAAATTTCAAGCTACTTCAAGTCTCACTTTCAACGCTCGCAAGCAAGCGTCCGCCTGAGCCTCGAAGTGGGGGCAATTTGTAGACACCAAAATTTCGGCACTGCCTAATCCCCGTCCGATTAATTGAGATGAAATAAATAATCTTAATTAATCAAAGTCAAAATTGGTCAAAAGCCTGCAAATAATTATTGGGCTCGGCAAAGTGTGGGCTCAAAAGATGTGGGTTAGACCAAAAGAAGGTGGACCCACTCAATTGGCCAAACGAACCATCAAATTTGGCCAACCCATGAACGCAGGCCCAACCAAATTATCCAGGGGCCAGAAAAATATTTATAAATATATGTTTTTATATACATATATATAAATATATATCTTGACACAATTTATTTCCATAAATAGATGCCAATTTACTCTTATGGAAAGAATCAATCAAGAATAATATATATGTATATATTTGACTTGATTTATTTTCATAATAAGAGGTCAATTTACTCCTATGGAAAGAATCAATCAAAGACAATATATGTGTGTATATATTTGACCTGATTTATTTCCATATTAAGAGGCCAATTTACTCTTATTTGGAAATACAATCAATCAAAAGAAACTTTCCTAATTAGAGGTCCCTCTCCTTGAGCCTATAAATAAGAGGCTCTCATTAAGAAGAAAAGGACATCTGCAGCCAAAGCACTCTCAAGCAGTTCCAGAGCACTCTCAAGCACGCTCAAGAAGTTCTCAAGCCTTCTCTGCAAGTTCTTCCAGAGCACTCTCAAGCAGTTCTCAAGTCTTCTCTGCAAGTTCTTCTCAAATCCCTCAAGTTCGTGTGGAGGATCAACAAGCACCCAAGCTACGTGCCGATTCATCCATAACAACAACGGTCTACGCGTCAGCTAGCGAAGATCATCCTCAAGTTCACCGTTTGCTCGAGATAAAGCTGTTCAAGCCCTCGATCAAGCTTCATTCTTCAAGCTTCTCAACTCGAAGATCTGAAAGAACTACAAACCGGTTCAATCCTACGACAAGCTTCTATAGCCGTTAGGTTGCACCATCAACTTCGGAGATCGAATCAGAGGAATTATTCTTTATTGTAAAGAATTTAATAGAGATTGTACTCGCATTTAAATTCAAATCAATAAAATATATTTTGTGCATCTTTTTCTTGTTCTTTATTGCAGGACACGAATTTGTGTGTTACAATAACAAACAGTAAAAATGCGACA
>CM037162.1:23190943-23356334 GCA_020921065.1 Vaccinium darrowii | reverse complement strand
GATCCAAACCGCCATCCCAATCCTTGTGCGTACTGACTTAGAGCCGAGCACATCCGGCAGAGTAGTTGAGGAAGAAACAAGAGAAGAGAAAGAAGAAGGAGAAGAAGAACCCGGTGCGTTCGACTATCGCACTCTTACCCGTGAAATTGCCGAGCAAGCTGCCCTACTAGCAGACTCGGACGATTCGTCGGGTTACTCTCCTTCGCCAGACAGAGAAGACATGCCTCGCCAGCCGATCAACCTCCTTGGCGAGCTAAATCTCGGCGGAGCTCCTCATGCCCCGCCCACCGCTCGCGTCACCACGCCTCCCCATACTTCGTCCCCCTCCCTCCCCGACAATCAGAGGGACAAGAGGCCAATGGGGAGTCCTCAGCATGCCCAGGAGCCCCCACTGCAAAGGAGGAGGACAAGTTTAGGCCAACCATCCCCTGACTCACCACCCCCGGTGCAGCCCTGGGCCCCCGTGCTTGCACGCCCTGACGGCACTCCCTTGACTATGATCGACAAAGTCTCTTCAACTGATGTAGCATTTGGCATCTCCAGAGCTGCTCTTCTTCCGCTCGATATGGATAGGGAGAAAAACAGTTCTTTTGATACTTTGATGAAATCAATCTTTCAGTCAAGCATCAAGGTACAAGGCTTTCCTGCTATTTCTTTAGATGTCTTACTTCCTCCATTGACTTTGGCCGTCCTGACCGCTAGTTGTGTCTCTTTCTATAGGTTATGCAAAAGGCTTCTGCCGGTTTCGACCGAGCAACGGATGTTGAAAAAGACCTTAAAAAGGAGCAAAAGAGGGCTGAGAAAGCCGAACGAGAAAGTGCCCAGCATGCACAATCGTCCAAAGAAGCCAAGGAGGAGGTGGAGTCTCTGAGGAGAGAGAACGCCGAGCTGAAAGCAAAGTACGAGGAGGTTGAACGTGATCTTCGCACCCAGCTGGCTGCTGCGGAGACCAGGGCGGACGTTGAATATGACAGGGCTGTGGGGGTGATCACTGACAATTACCGAGCTCAAATGCCGGCGGTGAAGGATGCTGTTTGGGGGATGGCTTGGCAAAGATGCCTCACTAAGCTTGGTGTGGAGGAGTCATCCCCTCATTGGACCAACATGGAGCTTCCCAACGAGGTATCTGCTGTCCAAGCCAACCCAGGTGACGATGTTCAACCCCACTCTGAAGCCCATCCTGAATCCACTGCTAAGCTAACCCCGACAAACGAAATCATCAGCGATCTGACCATCTCGGGGGACGATGCTCTCAGAGGTGACAATCCGAACCCCACTCTTGCCACTGATGCTAACCAGCACGGTGAGGAGGCGTGACGCCTGTCTTTATCTAAATTATATTCTTGACCCTGCGCGGTCCTGCTCGGCCACCTGTGGCTTGCTGTTACTTCGATACTTCTGGTTTGGTTTTTGAACTCTGCTCGTGACCCTGCGTGGTCCTGTTTGTTTTGTTTAAGTATGCTCGTACCTTGTTCGTTTCATCAGGCTTTTTTACCTGCATGCCAATCGATTCAAGTATCTTCTTACTTGGGCCTTTTCATAGCCTAAGCGTTTTCATACTGAGGGTTTATTGCAGTGTTCGTTGCAAATCCATCTAAGTTTTTGCATACTTAGAAATTTCTTTTTGCAATATTCGTTGCAAATCTAAGTTTCTTCATACTTAGAATTTGTCGTGCACTATTCGTTGCAAAAACCCTAATTGCAATATTCGTTGCAAATCTAAGTTTCTTCATACTTAGAATTTGTCGTGCACTATTCGTTGCAAAAACCCTAAGTTTCTTCATACTTAGCATCTTTCCTGCAATATTCGTTGTAGATTGTAATTCTAAGTTTCTTCATACTTAGAATTTATCGTGCAATATTCGTTGCAAAAACCCTAAGTTTCTTCATACTTAGAGTTTCGTTGTTTTGCTGCAATATTCACTGTAAACATACATATTCTCTGCTCCCCAATAGGAATCCGAATTTTGAGGCATAATTTCGGTTCATATTAATCAAGATCATGACAAGAAAAGATAGAATTCCATTAATGCGAACCATATCAAAAAATCTGAATAATTAACGTTGATGATTTTACTCGTAATCCCAACTGAGTACTTAAAAATGTGAATCTATCCGTATTCACTAAAGAGATGTGATTGTATTCGTAATCACGTACACACATTACTGGAAGAATTTCCTAAGGTTCTGGACATTCCATGGTCGTGGAACTGGGTCTCCATCCAAGTCGGCCAAGCGGTAGGCCCCAATGCCAGCGATCCCCACGATCTTGTATGGGCCTTCCCAGTTCGGTCCAAGTTTTCCATCAGTGGATATTTTAGTGTTGGCCAACACTTTCCTCAGGACTAGATCGCTGACTTTGAATTCCCTTGGCTGCAACTTCTTGTTGTAGCTCCTTCGTAGCTGTTCCTGGTATGCTGCTAAGGTAATGAGTGCCCGCTCTCTTCTTTCTTCAGCGAGATCTAGTTGCTCGGCCAGGGCTTTATCATTGCCCCCTGATTCCACAAGAGTAGTGCGAATGGTGGGCAAACCAATCTCTAGGGGAATCACTGCCTCTGTCCCATAAGCAAGGGAATACGGCGTCTCTCTCGTAGATCGCCGTGGGGTGGTCCTGTATGCTCAAAGCACGGCTGGGAGTTCATCTGGCCATTTTCCTTTCTTCTTTTCCAACCTCTTCTTGAGACTCTTTAGGATAGTCTTGTTTGAGGCCTCTGCCTGGCCATTGCTCTGCGGGTAGGCAGGGGTTGAGTAATAATTCCTGATGCCGTACTGGGCACAGAAAGCTTTGAACTTCTTGCCGAACTGGGACCCGTTATCTGATATAATGGAGTAAGGTACTCCAAACCTGGTGATTATCTTATTCCACACAAATTTTTCCACCATAGCTTTTGTGATTTTGGCGAGAGCTTCCCCCTCTATCCATTTGGTGAAGTAGTCAGTGCCAATCAGTAGGAATTTTCGTTTCCCTGTTGCCATAGGGAGAGGACCCACGATATCCAATCCCCATTGGGCAAATGGCCATGGACTGGTTAACGGCAGCAAGTCCTCTGCTGGAGCTCGGATAAGAGGGGAATATCTCTGGCACTTCTCGCACGTCTTGACAAAAGCCTTTGCATCCTCCTGCATGTAAGGCCACCAATAACCCTGGGATATTGCTCGGTGGGCTATGGACCTACCACCAGTGTGTCCCCCACAAGTTCCAGCATGGATCTCATGGAGGAACTTCTGAACAAGGGCTGGGTGCACACATAATAAATATGGACCAAGGAAAGACTTTCTGTAAAGCTTACCTTCTGGAGAGAGCCAGAAACGTACTGACTTGGTCTTGATCTTGTGTGCTTCCCTCTTATCTTCTGGCAACGTTCCATCTCGGAGGTATGCCACTATTGGGTCCATCCAGCTCGGCCCAAACTCTGTTTCCATCACGACCTCAACAGATTGGCCAATGCTTGGTTCGCTCAGGTAATCCACCGCCACCGTGCGGCGATATTCCGTCCTAACTGCTGATCCTAAGCAGGCCAACGAATCTGCATGTGCATTCTGGCCCGAGCTGATCTGCTGGATGTGTACCTCATCAAGTCTGTCAAGAAGGTCTTTGGCCACTTCTGAGTATGCGGCCATCTTTTCGCTTTTCGTAGCATATTCTCCTGAAAGTTGGTTAACCACTAACTGTGAGTCACAAAATATTCTCAACTTTTTTACCTTGAGTTCCAGGGCACTCTTTAGTCCAACGATCAAGGCTTCATATTCTGCCACATTGTTAGTAGCACTAAATCCCAGCCGTAGTGCTTGCTCCAAAACCAATCCTTCTGGAGAAAAAAGTACTACCCCTGCCCCAGACCCTTTGTTGCAGGCTGATCCATCAACGTAAAGCCTCCATTCGTCTGGATCTAATTTGGCCATTTTCGTTGGCTGCTCGGGATTGTTGACTTGCTCTTTCTCGTGGAGAGCCGGTGGCGGTGGAGCCACTGTTGGGGTAAACTCTGCTACAAAATCAGCCAAAATTTGGCCTTTGATTGCCGTTCTAGGCTGATAATCAAGGTCGAATTGGCTCAGCTCTATAGACCATTTCGAGATTCTCCCCGAAAAATCTGCCTTCCTAAGCAAAGCCCTCAATGGATGCTCGGTGAACACAATGATGGGATGACGAGAGCGTATACCAACTTCTCTAGCGGTAGGTAACGTGTCTCAGCATCTAACAATGTCTTGCTCACAAAGTAAATTGGAGCCTGCTCTGTTCCCTTTATTCGTAGGAGAACCGAGCTGACCGCGTGATTAGATACTGCTAAATATAATATCAACCGCTCCCCAGCTTCTGGAGTAGAGAGTAAAGGAGGTGATGACAAGTAAACTTTTAACTCTTGGAAAGCCTGTTCCTGCTCGGCTCCCCACTCGTAGCCTTCTCTCTTCTTCAGAAGTTGAAAGAAAGGTCTGCAGCGGTCTGAGGACTTGCTGATGAAACGATTGAGTGCTGCTGCCATCCGTGTTAGCCTTTGGACCTCCTTCGTGGTCTTTGGGCTTTGAAGGCCTTGCAGGGCCGTGATTTGATCTGGGTTGGCTTCAATCCCTCTTTTAGTAACTAAGTGCCCAAGAAACTTCCCCGAGCTGACTCCGAATGCGCACTTGGAAGCGTTTAACTTTAGCTTATATTCTCTCAGAACGTTGAAAGTTACCTTTAGGTCGGCGAGGTGATCAGGCTTCATCTTGCTCTTGACTACCATGTCGTCGATGTAGACCTCCATAGTTTTGCCGAGCTGTTCTTTGAACATCTTAGTAACCAGCCTTTGATAGGTTGCTCCAGCGTTCCGTAGCCCAAATGGCATAACTTTGTAGCAGTAGAGCCCCCTGGGGGAGATAAAAGATGTCTTCTCTTGGTCGGGTTCGTACATGGCTATTTGATGGTATCCCCGATATGCGTCTAGGAAACTCATCCTCTCATAGCCTGATGTAGCGTCCACAAGCTGATCAATCCTGGGAAGCGGGAAGCTATCTTTGGGACATGCTTTGTTGAGGCTTGTAAAGTCCACACATACCCTCCACTTTCCATTCTTTTTCTTGACCACCACAGTGTTGGCCAGCCAGTCCGGATAGCTCACTTCACGTATGGCATCCGCTTCTAGTAGCCGCTCTACTTCCTCAATTACAGCGTCTGCGTGCTGTGGTGCCGACCTCCTCGCTTTCTGCACAACTGGCTTGTGCTGAGGGTCAACGTTCAGGTGGTGGCAGATGACTTCAGGATTTATTCCCGGCATCTCCTGGGGGGTCCAAGCAAACACGTCGATGTGGTCTTTCAAAAAGGTGACCAAATCTCTTTCCTCCAGCTCGGAGAGGGTCTCGCCGATCAGGAAATACTTTTCTGCATCGTCTTCTTGAACCTGTATCTTTTTCAATCCCTCCACCATTTTCTTGGTAGGGTCGCCCCCGACTTCCTTCAGGGTTGGCTGATCAGGAACTTCGACTGTTTGCACCAGCTCGGCCCTTGGGGATTTTTTCAGGACCATGGTGAAACATTGATCGGCCACTTTCTGGCTGCCTTTAATACATTCAATTCCGTCCACTCCTGGGTATTTGATCTTCTGGTGGTAGGTTGAGGAGACCGCCTTCATTTTGTGCATCCACGTTCTTCCTATAATCACGTTATAGGAGGAAGGGATGTCTACCACAAGGAAATCCGTCTTAAGTACTACTGACCCTGCTCGAACGGGTAGTGTAACCTTTCCCATAGGCCACACTGTTTGTGCACTGAAGCCGACTAAGGGGACGAGACATTTGTGCAACGAGCTGGTTGGGAGTTCCATTCTTTTGAAGGTGTCGTAGTACATGATCTCTGTGCTAGCCCCTTGATCGACAAGAATCTTTTCCACATCATATTCCCCTATCCGTAGGGTGATTACTAATGCGTCGTTATGGGGTACTGATACCCCATCCAGGTCATCATCAGTGAAGGTGATTGGGGCCTCCATGACCCCTTCCGCCCTCGGCCTCTTCATGCCGAGTTTCATGACCTGCTTTGCTTGTCCGTTGACCCTCTGGATGTGCCTTATTTCATTATTCGTGTATGGAGCAACTAACCCATGTATCATATGGATCGTTCCCTTTGGATCTTTCTCGTAGTCCATCTCCTCTACCAGCTCGGCGTTGTTCTTACTATCGGCCAAAAATTCCTTTAGATGGCCCTCTGCCACCTTCTCATCCAAGAACTTCTTGTACTCCACGCAATCTTCGGTCATGTGCCCCCAATCTCTGTGGTAGCTGCAATGCTGATTGGTAGCCCTTCTTTTTTCTGGGTTCCCAGTCATCTTTGGGGGTCTTCTGAACCACTGTTCATTCTTGATCCTGTACAACATCTTATAGATGGGGATGTTGAAGGTTGCCATAACGCTGAAGTATGACTTGGGATCTGGATCAGCTTTTTCTTTCTTTTGCTGAGTGTAGTCTTTCCGTCCTGTTGTATACTCCTTCTTGTATACCCTTGACTCTACTGGCTTCTTTTCTGGAAACTGAGGTTGCCCTGCCATAATCCTTCCTCCAGCTTGCAGGATGTCATCCTCCACCCGTGCATGCTCCTGGATTCTTTCCATGAGTTTAGCCACCGTTTTTACTGGATGCATAGTAAGTGATTCCCGTAACTTACTATGCATGGGCAGGCTTGTCTTGAATGTTGCTAGAGCATACTCTTCACTGCAATTCTCAATCTCGTTGAACGTCTCCCAATAACGTTTGGAGTATTGCCGCAGTGTCTCATCATCCTTCTGTCTCATAGAAGTCAATGCATCAAAAGTTTTGGGGGCTGCTCGGCTTGTTAAAAACCGAGCAGTGAATTCTTCAGCTAATTGAGCCCAACATAGGATTGACCCCTCTGGGAGCTTGTGGTACCAACTCAGAGCCACCTTTCCCAAGCTAGAAGGGAACATTTTGCATAACAAAGCATCATCTTGCTCATGCATGAACATGGCCTGTTGATAGTGTTGGATGTGAGCCACAGGATCCGTGCTGGTCTCGTAAGGAATGAACGCTGAATGTTTCACCCTACTCGGTGTCTTCTCTGCGCGGATCCAATGGGCCAACGGTGATTTAGAAATCTGGCCTAGGGCTTCCTTAGCTGCTTCTCGTGTAGTTTTACGGCCTCCCTCAGCTCGGTCAGCATCCCTTCTCCTTGCGTGCTGCTCGGGGATATGCTCATTGGATCCAGACCTCTCGTATCTGTCCCTAGCATGCTTCCTTCTTTCTTTCTTTTCCACAGAAACGCTCCTGTCTCTCCTTTTTCGTGGAGAGGCTGCTCGGTCAATGGAGGCATCGTCGTGGTGGCGATCTTTTCCCTTTTCCTCATAACGCACGGATCTCGTCCGCGAACGTAAGTCTTTTTCTTTCTCTTGAAGCTGCTTCTTTAGGTCCTGAATCTCTTGTTCTCGTCGAGTGACTTCACGGGCCAATTCCTCTGCCTCCTGTTCCTTTCTGTCAAGGCTATCTTCCCTCACTCGATTCCTTGTGTGCCCGTGACCATCCCTCCTTGGGGGGCTCCTTCCTCGTTCACGGCGGGTGGAGGCCGCCCCACCTCTTGGTGGTGTCTTTGAGTGTCCTGCCCTTGGAGAACCATGGCGTATTAGGCGTGTATCCCTGAATTTTGGAATCTCAGGGATATTCCCTATGTCGAACCTCTTTGTTGCTGGCTTTTTCTGTGGTGCTCTCAGAATCAGGGGAGTTTTGTCTATCCTCGTGTTCTTTCTCGTGGTATACACAAGCATGGTCCCATCATCTTCCACATCCCTTCGTCGTGGAGTGCACAGAAGAGGCTCTGAAAGCACCATTGTTGATCTCTGTTGGAAGGGATCAAGCTTTTGTCGTTAGCGTTTCCCACAGACGGCGCCAATTGTACGGGGCAAAATCCACGTAGCCCTGGATCACGTGCTTCCTTGATTCAACCCTAAATCTGCAAAACAGAGAAAGCGTTAGAGCACCTTTGCCTCTCGTGGCAAAGGCCCTCCGATGCCTAAGTTAGTATCACGTACTTTTAGTGCTCAAATCACAATGCGTATGAAAATAGGTTTCACAGCGTACCTTTTTTCATGGTCTTTGTCTTGTATTTATAGGTGTATATTTTCTTTACTTTAGGCATCTCTTGCCCTTGTTTCCTATTCTCTTTAGGAATCCCTTTCCTAGTAGGACTTTCCTATCAGGCACAGGTCTCCATACCCTGCTAGATCTCGTCTAGTAAAGGCCTTTCTTTCCATATAGGATTCTTTCCTACATGAGGTATACTCCCAACCACATTAGGACTTCCCATATCAATCCCTATTTCACGGGATTGCCCCTTATCTCATAAGGAGCTGCTTCTAGACTATTCTGGAATGTCTCACCGCCTTACCCGTGGCGGTGCCATGCTTCCACGTAGCTCGGCATGACTTGTACATAACTCAGCTATTACGCCGTGCTGAGTCCATGTATTCCAGAATGCTGTTCAAGCTTTACCCGTAGCTCCCCCAGCTCGGCCGTACCAGGGGCCTCCCCTTATGACTTACGCCGAGCTGGCATATCCTGGTATATCAATTCGTTCCTCTTATTCTGGCCTTACTCATGGCCTAATCAGCTCGGCACTGGGCTCATGAATACCCTACGTGGTGCCGAGCCATTCACCCCTTAGTGGTGACTGCCCTAGGCACGTGTTATGCCTAGTAGTAGGTTAATCAGGTTTTACCCACTCCAAAATACACGAAAACCGCGCTAACTCTATCCTACTTAGGCGCTTAAATGCATGGATTTCACACGCCTATCAGCAGGGAGATTCTCCAACTTTTTGCAGAGAGATTCCAAGACTTGCACCCTGTGTGAAAAACACTTGCACCTCAAATGTGTAAATCTTGCACCCGTGACAAATAGCATTGCACCAAGGTAATTCCTGAGCGGGTGCCAGTGTGTTGTCCACTCAACCCTTTTTGCAGGGAGATTCTCCAACTTTTTGCAGAGAGATTCCAAGACTTGCACCCTGTGTCAAAACCATTTGCTCCTCAAATGTATAAATCTTGCACCCGTAACAAATAGCATTGCACCAAGGTAGTTCCTGAGCGGTTGCCAGTGTGTTGTCCACTCAACCCTTTTTGCAGAGAGATTCCAAGACTTGCACCCTGTGTCAAAACGACTTGCTCCTCAAGTGTGTAAATCTTGCACCCGTAACAAATAGCATTGCACCAAGGTAATTCTTGAGTGGGTGCCAGTGTGTTGTCCACTCAACCTTTTTTGCAGGGAGATTCTCCAACTTTTTGCAGAGAGATTCCAAGACTTGCACCCTGCGTCCAAAATAATTGCACTGTGAATGTAAAATTTTGCACCTTTAACAAAAATAATTGCACCAATGTAGGTCCTGTGTGGGTGCCAGTGTGTGGTCAATCATATAACCTTTTTTGCAGAGAGATTCTCAAAGTTGCACCCTGAGTCCACCATAATTGCACCCTAAGTGTCAAATGTGGCACCCCTAATCAAATCCATTGCACCCTAGTAAGTCCGTAGCACTCAACAGTGTCTATAAATACTTGTTTTCCTATCATTCCCTTACATCTAAAACTCCACCAACCAGCATCATTATTGATATCTGTCCTCTTTTATTTACTTGAAAATGTTACCCGAAGTGGTGAATGGTAGTATTGATGCAGGAGAGGCCTATGAATTTAAGACATGGGTGAATGTGGATGGTTGCTACATCATCCATGTGGACTACAAAGTCTCAAAAATAAGTCTGAATTTGAAAATGGCAAAAGGGCCAATGCCTTGGTGGCATGAAGTTTGAATTGAGGCCGAAGGTACTGCATTGGAAAGCGAAGCTGAAATCCGACGGATTTTGGGTTTCAATGATGAAGAGGCCTTACCGGTTAGTAATTGTGGAGGAGTTAATGTCGTTGTTTATTGTTGCGGTAGTAACACATAGACTGATTACAACATGCGTACGTTGGTGGGCATGGTGGACATTGACGTCATTATGGTTGTTGATGCTCCGGATAACATTGCTAACCATCGGGACTACGTCAGGGAGTTGGGGTTCTTACGACAATTTCAGGTCGACGGCCACCCAAGTGGTCGCATATGGTTGCTTGATAGGGGCTGGAATTTTAAAGTCGATACAAACATGATTGCGAATGAAGAGCTGAACATGAACTTAACCCGGAGGGGTTATGTTCACTTAATCAACACTGTATTCAGAAGGAGATCGAAGCGTTGAAGAAGCACCGTTTTAAATGTAGTAGGGTATTTCGTTTATTTCGTTCACCTTTAGTTTATCTTTACTTTATCTCTTAACTTTGATGTTTAGTACAAGTAGTAGTGCCAATGTTTTCACTTAATCAAAACTGTATTCAGAAGGAGATCGAGGCGTTGAAGAAGCACCGTTTTAAATGTAGTAGGGTATTTCGTTTATTTCGTTCACCTTTAGTTGCACCATGTGCAAAAATCTCAGAGTTGCACCATGTGCAAAAATCTTTTTGCAGAGTGATTCTCAGAGTTGCACCATGTGCAAAAATCAATTGCACCTCCAGTGTCAAAATATATCACCCATGAAAACAACAATTGCACCCATGTAACTCCTGAGAAAGTGTCAGTGTGTGGTTAACTAAAACTAAACCTTTTTTGCAGAGTGATTCTCAGAGTTGCATCATGTGTCAAAATCAATTGCACCTCCAGTGTCAAAATATAGCACCCATGAAAACAACAATTGCACCCATGTAACTCCTGAGAAAGTGTCAGTGTGTGGTTAACTAAAACTAAACCTTTTTACAGAGTGATTCTCAGAGTTGCACCATGTGTCAAAATCAATTGCACCTCCAGTGTCAAAATATAGCACCCATGAAAACAACAATTGCACCCATGTAACTCTTGAGAAAGTGTCAGTGTGTGGTTAACTAAAACTAAACCTTTTTGCAGAGTGATTCTCAGAGTTGCACCATGTGTAAAAATCAATTGCACCTCCAGTGTCAAAATATAGCACCCATGACAAAAAACATTGCACCCATGTAACTCCTGAGAGTGTCAAGTGTGTGGTGAGCTTCCTTTATGCAGAGAGATACTCAGAGTCAGAGTTGCACCCTGAGTCAAAATTACTTGCACCTCCAGTGTCAAAATACAGCACCAATGAGAAAAACAATTGCACCCACGTAACTCCTGAGAAAGTGTCAGTGTTTGGTTAACTAAAACTAAACCTTTTTTGCAGAGAGATTCTCAGAGTTGCACCATGTGTCAAAATCAATTGCACCTTTAGTGTCAAAATATAGCACCCATGAGAAAAACAATTGCACCCATGTAACTCCTAAGAGTGTCAAGTGTGTGGTGAGCTTCCTGGAGTGTAGCAATGAACTGCATATAACCACAATTCACGCAGTGTGCATTGAACAATGAACTGTATATAACTCCCATGTAACTCCTGAGTGTAGAATCAACTGTATATAACCACAATTCAAACCAAGTTCAAAACGTGGACAATAAATAAACACCATATTAAACATGTTCCCCATTGCCCGATTCAACATCTTCAACAGAAATTTCCGTCAATACACACAAAGTAAGTGAAACAGTTCCTAAACATCCACATGAAATAGAGAGTAATTCATACATGTTCCCCAATAATAGTTGAACAAATATTGATTTGTTAAGAGCGAGTACTACAAGTGCGAGAGAGAGAGAGAGAAGAGAGAGAGAGAGAGAGAGAGAGAGAGAGAGATAAATGGAACCCCATGGAATGCGAGCATGATTCAACCTGGAATCGCCGATTTGCATGTACTACGGTTGTGGCTTGGCTTGCGACAACGGCTACAGAAGACTGTGCCCTTCTCTTGTGTCTGCGACTCAATCCTCCTCTTCTTTGGCCTTCCAGCTTGTCTTTTGGTTGATGGGGGATTTAAGACAGGATCCGTACAAGAGTCACCTTGAACAGTAGTATAGTTGGTCTCGTGGGATGGGCCAAGTGATGATAGTGGGGGCATGTCATGTAATGGCACTGGGGACATTGTATTATCATATATCACCTGTTGCATTTCCTTTCTTAGAAATGGGTCCACCATGTCATAAATAGAGAAACCGGAGTTTTCAATTGCACGACAAGCATGGGCACAAGGGACTCCAGACATCTTCCAAGCTAGACAACTACAAGTGCGCGGTATCAACTTAACTGCAAACATTTTCCTCGCAGTATTGTATACAATGAATTCAGTCGGTGAGGTAGGCCGATGCATGTATTTGCGGGCAACAAATTGGTTTTTTTTAATGTCTTCCTCAATTTTGTCACCAACTGGTAATTTCCATGACTGAATTGCGACACGCTTGCGTACTAGAATGTCGGTCACTTTGAGTACATGCCCAGTCATAAATTGGATGATGTCCATATCCCTCAAAGGCATAATCCAATTGTTGAAACACTCGGCCAGATTTGTGTACATCTTGTCCCACCTCTGAAAAGGGAAATAAGCATTAGACCAATGCATTGAATTGTTATCTTCCACCCACTTGCCCAAGTGTTCATTCATTCCATACAACCTTCGCAAATGAAG
Source organism: Vaccinium darrowii (assembly GCA_020921065.1). NCBI lineage: Eukaryota > Viridiplantae > Streptophyta > Magnoliopsida > Ericales > Ericaceae > Vaccinium > Vaccinium darrowii. The sequence goes on along the minus strand of CM037162.1, from coordinate 23,343,807 downwards.
TTTGAAAATTTCGTCCGTCCTAGCATATGCAAGGTCATTAACCAACTTAAGAGCAGCTTTCCGTCTATCAGCTTTCAACCCCTTCGAGCTAGCAAACGTACTAAAGTTTTCCCTCAGGTGACGGAGACACCATGCATTGCACTCCCCCCCCCCCCCCCCCCCAATTACCTTTATGATACCGTTTAGCAAAGAATGATTGCGATCGGTGACTAGCACAACTTGACGCCCTTGAAGAACTTCCTTAAGATTAACCAAGAACCACAGCCAGTCGTTATCATTCTCACTCGACACAATGGCATATGCTAATGGGTACAATCCATCATTGGCATCATGTGCACTTGCGGAGAGGCAGTGACCTCTATAGTATCCGGTCAAGAAACAAGCATCCAATTTTAGAATCGGCCTACAACCTTTGTGGAAACCGGCTATAGAGGGACCATAGGAAACAAATAGTTGCTTGAACTTGCCTTCGTCTGTAGACGTCCATATTGCCCGAGTGTCGGGTATGGATTCTACGAGCCGTCGACAAAGCCATGGGACTAGATGGAAAGAAGAGGAAGGAGGACCATTAATGAATTCCTTGGCCCGCTCTTTAGCCCTCCATCCTTGTCTGTAGGTCAAACGACACTGGAAGGCATGCTCAAAATCATTGCAAATATCTCTCGGTCGGAATTCTGGTTTGTCCAAAATTGCATTCTTGAAAAGCAACCCAACTTGTTTGCTGCGAATTGTCGCCTTATAAGTACTCGCATCAGACGCATTGTGTGCGTGCTCCTTCTTTAGGGATATGACACGAACCAACTCAGTGCCCTCACATCTTGCTGTTAACTTCCAAGGACATCCCTTAACATCACATACAATGCGGTAGTAGGTTCTACTATTATCCAAGAACCTGAAGGAGAACTTGTTCGCTGCAGCAAATACTGTGATTGCTTGTTTGAAGAGGTCGGATGAATCAAATAGTTGTCCCTTCCCAGTCAAGATGTCACTGGTATTTTCGGACAAGTATGGCACCAAGCCCATCTCTTGGCTACAACGGTTGGTCACCTGAGTTCCCTGCACAACATGAGCAACATTATATAATATAATGCAAGGTATGGGGTTTAAAGTTGCATTAATTACAAAAAAAAGTCACATAAAAGTGACAATGTGATGTGGCTTTGGTTTTTATTAAGCTCAGCTACTAGCACGTCAACTTCATATAAGGAGTAAGGAGCAACACACTGCCATATAATAATATTCTCAATCTTCTGCGTTTATGACAGAGAGTGCAACTGAACTTCATACAAGGAGTAACATAATATAATCGTGGGAGCAATAATTCCATTTTCAGTGACATGCCAGTGTGGTGCTGGTTTTGTGACAGAGAGTGCAACTGAACTTCATAGAAGGAGCAACATAATATAATCCAGGGAGCAATAATTCCATTTTCAGTGACATGACAGTGTGGTGCTGGTTTCTTGGCAGAGAGTGCAACTGAACTTCATACAAGGAGCAACATAATATAATCCAGGGAGCAATAGTTCCATTTTCAGTGACATGACAGTGTGGTGCTGGATTCTTGGCAGAGAGTGCAACTGAACTTCATAGAAGGAGCAACAAAAAATAATCCAGAGAGCAATAATTCCAATTTTAGTGACATGACAGTAGGGTGCAGGTTTTGTGACAGAGAATGCAATTGAACTTCATAGAAGGGGCAACAGAATATAATCCAGGGAGCAATAATTCCATTTTTAGTGACATGACAGTGTGGTGCTGGTTTTGTGACAGAGAGTGCAACTGAACTTCATAGAAGGAGCAACATGACATAATGGAGGCCGCAAAAATTTTATTTTCAGTTAAAAAAATTGTAAATTATAAGACACACGCAACCAATTACCTCAACAAAGAGTGTGTATGGGGAGTTATAGATGCCTTAAACGAACATTACTCTTGTTGAACACATGTATGTATTCCCTAGTATTAAAGTAGTAATGCATTTGAAGATGAGAATGGCAAGTCATAGAAGGTGGTGTTCGTTACCTGCATAGAAGGTGCAGTTGTTCCTCCATGAGAGCTACTGGGTACTGTTAATCCTCCATGAGAGGTAAAGTTGTCGGTTACAATTGATTCCCTACGAACCAAATTAAGTGCACATTAGGGACAAAAAAATAACATAACAGGTGAGCAACTGAGCAACTTCTTTAAAATTATTTGTAATACCTGGTCGAAGGGTAAAACACAGGGAGAGTTTCATTACTCTGACCCTTCTCTTCGACAAACACGTCAACATCATCTTCGTTCAACTGGAAAAACATTGTCGCCCCTTCATCGTCACGCAAGATTAGATACTTCGTCTTGTCCCTCTTTATGTTATAGTAAAGTATTTTACCCTCCACATTTATCTTGAGGGCACCGCAAACCTTCTGACATATCTCATTGAATGGAGTGGATTCTTTAACATAAACCGCAGCACACGTGCCACCATTGTACAAAAATGTGCCATTGGCGTTTACGATCCATTGACCACCCCAATAGCAAAAACATGTCAAAGTTTTGTTCACAACAGTAGCCATACCTAACATGGTAACAAACAACCATTACCATTTCATTAATATAAAGGAAGAATAAAGCTTGATATTAGCATAGATGGATACCTTAGCATTTCATTAAATTCAATATCCACATCAATGAATATAACCTACAATTCATCTACTTGTCAAAGAAAAAAACAATATTACCTACAATAAGCAGAATGAATCAAATTTAAAAACACTAAAAGAAACCGCGTACATTTGCAAATTCGAAATTAACGTTCACAACATTGTCTTTCCTAATAGTCCTACCAAATACATCCATTTGGTATGACAACCTTCCTCAATAACAAATATCATTACATACATTTAAGGGGTACAAATACAGTTGGTTAATCAAAACATAGGTTAATGCTACCATCGTGCCATTGACTAAGGAATTGGGATTTTAACTACAATACTCAATGAGGCAGCATGAATTGCAAATCCCGCCGCGGTGCCATCGTTTTCATCTTTCCAAAAGCCATGCAACCAACAACTACCACCACCAAAACAAGAAATGACTTCAACCAATATTTTCTTTCCATTGCCCTTGCCTCCTTAATCTTCCGCTCATACATTTGACTCATTTTGTGAAATTGTTTCTCATAGTTGTCAAAGTCCGTTGCCTTATCTCCTAGCAACTTGGCATTGTCCTTCAAAAGCTTAATCTCGTTTTCCAGACTCGCTATCTTATCCCTTTGTCGGAGAATGATGAACTTCCCACGCTTGCATATGGGATCGTCAAACCATTCAAAATATTTGCATCGCGCTGGGTCCTACAATATTATGACAAGTGTATGCTAAGCGCTCTACTTTTTTATCCGACCACAATAATAATTGAACATATACGTACCGGATATTTTGGACACCCAAAAAACCGCCTACCGGGGTTGTCATCTGTTCCAGAGGTCAACAAAGAAGCTTGAACACCACAATAACAACAGCGACACCCCTTATTACTACCACCTGAACTGATTGAACTCGACGACATGTCCTTCAATAACTTTTGAAGTTAGTAAACCCAAACATATATGATGCAATATTAACATTTTTGGGGTTCACATTCACCTTCACTAGAATTTTGAAAAACTTCCTTATTACTCATGGATTACACCTTATGGGTTTGAACTTGATTGAAGCCAGTTACTACTTTTTTATTTTGTTCTCAATTCATGATATATTCAGGTCAAATTAGAAGGAGACTTCAACCAAGGTGTAGCTTACTACAAGAAGGCTATATATTATAACTTAAATTATGCTGATGCCATGTATAATCTCAAGGTTGCTTATGGGGCTGTGTATTATAACTGACATTATGTTATTTCAACCTTGTCGGTGGTGGAATGAAATCTGTAACATAAACATAAGAATCTTATTCTCAGTGCTTGCAAAGTAGGGAAAAAGAACTGATGCTGGGCAAATGGTTGTTTGTCTTTCAATGTATGCATGAGGGGGGGCATCAAATACGTTGGACTAAAGCCATTTTGTGGATGTGGCCATCGACTTTTTGGTAGCCTAAGATAATAAAGAGCTTTTTATGTGGCAAGGTAAATTGTTAAATTTTTGCCACCAAAGACCTAAAATATTTAAGGCAGTTTAGGGTGGACTTTGTGAAACATTAACTACTTTGTGAGCCTTGTGTCATGAAATCATAAAGTAGAAAGTAATTTAATGAGTACGATCAACTCTGTGCAGTGTTTCAACTTTCAAACATAGACCATAAAATGTTAAACACATTTCCCCTAAACATTAACAACCACTTCTTGGCTAGTATATTAGGCCCCAATTGCCATTATGAAACAGATGAAATTGCTATTGGGCTATAATAAGAAGTATATTTATAGTAATTTGAAGAAGAAGCTTTCTTATTCAACCTGAGGCTCTACAATATTGTGGCAATACTGTGGGTGCAGCAAATTTGACAGAAGGTGCAACAAATTTAATAGAAGGTGCAACAAATTTAACATAAGGTGCAAACAGTTTTCCAAACTGGTTTTGTACGTTTTTCTAAACTTGATGGACTTCACCAACAATAGCAAAACCATGTCAACCAACGGTACAATGGTGGTATACTACTGACTAACTCAGATCCAAATCCCATTTACAAGGTGGTATATCATTTGGGTTACATACAATGGACACACAAAGACAATCATATTTTGCATAAATATACCATATCGATAGATAGAGGGGAGGAGAAACGTACAAACATGGTGAAATCACTTACCACAGCCAACTTGCGACTCCTGCAATTCGTGGTGTTGGGACGTGGAGAGGTACAGAGATTGACAAGCTCTACGGGAGGAGGGAGCAGCACTCAGCAGCAGATCAATCTTCGGTTTCTTCTTCCCCAACGATTTCCCCCATTGCCGTCGATGAGACAGAGAGAGAGTGAGAGAGAGAGAGAGAGAGAGACAGCGGGCTCTTGGGACTTCTAGGGTTTTTTTTTTACGTTTGACAGAAATGGGGAGAGAGGGGAAACGATATATGGGGGAGGGGTTTTTTAAATAATTACGGTTTACCCTTGAGGGGCAATGTTGTCCGTCTATTTTATGGTTCCACTTATGTGGAATTATTCTTCTCCTTCACATGCCTGCTGCCATTGTCAAGAAGTGTCTCATGGGATTGGCATTTTTTGCCCCTTTTCCCACTGAAAAGTAATTTCCCCAAAAAAAACTTCATCACAATTAAAAGGTTTTCATTGGGAATGAACCTTGTGCAAGTATAACTAATTAATTAATATATATCAGCACATTTCTAACGAGGGCTTCTCACTTTGCTACGGTGAGGGACTTTCATTTCCAGATTGAATTTCGACGATTCGAACCGTTAGATGTGTTTAAAACGTGTTTTTAATGTCCAACGTGAAGATTCATAAAAAAAAATACCCAGAAAGGCTTGATCCGAGCAGTTTTTTTTATAAAACTTCACATTTTTATAGGAAATTGAGTTTTATTAAAAACTGCTCGGATCAAGCCCTTCCAGATATATATATTTTTTATTTTATTTTTTTGCAAATCTTGGCATTAGACCTTAAAAACACGTTTCAAACACATTGAGTGGTTCAAATCGTCGAAATTTGAGAATTTGGTGACTCCCACACTTAGCAAAGTGTGTGATCCCTCATTAGAAGTGGGGTGTGTTTGTGATATATATAAATCCGGATCGAATTTCAACGATACGAACCATTAGATGTGTTTAAAAAGTATTTTTAAGGTCCAATGCGAGGATTCGGAAAAAAAAATTACCTAAAAGGACTTGATCCGAGCAGTTTTCAATAAAACTCAGTTTCCTATAAAAATGTGAAGTTTTATAAAAAACTACTCAGATCAAACCTTTCTGGGTGTATTTTTCATGAATCTTCGCGTTGGACGTTAAAAACACATTTTAAACACGTCTAACTGTTCGGATCGTCGAAATTCAATATGGAAATGAAGGTCCCTCACCGTAGCAAAGTGAGGAGCCCTCATTAGAAATGTGCCGATATATATTAATTAATTAGTTATACCTGTAGAAGGTTCATTCCCAATGAGTACGGTCGTACAAACTTCATCACAATTAAAAGGTTTTCATAAACCGAAGGGCGAAGAGAGGTGCGAAGTCCAGCTGGTGATACATAAACATCATGTAGATTAATAGCTACGGGCAGGCACAACTCCAATTCTCATAACAGTAACTAAATATTGAACTTTTCTTACCTTGCACATGATGCAAATTTTCCCAGATCTGGTGTTACCATGGATACAAAATCTACCAACCATTTTGATAAAAAAATTGTAGTATTAAATACCCACTTCCGCTCACAGCGGAAAACTACTTTGTAATTATCTACGAGAGAGCAAATTATCTACAACTTCAATTGGCCATGTTCTACAGCCATGCTTCAGTAAAACACAAATAGTCTGGGCTAGTCTTGAAAGTCATGGCGGCATCCATGCGGTAATGTCTATATAGAATGAAAATGTCAAATTTAGAAATAGGCATAAAATGCAAAGCATGAAAGAGATTCAATGTAGGCTCTGTGTAGCCAAAGTGTTAAAACTTAGTAACATGTAGAGGATGGAGACGAGATAGTGCATTACCATAGGGTGCCTCAAATTATTCAATTCTTTCAGATACCAGCAATTACTCACTCCAAGTCATTTTAAAAAGCAAAGACAGAAAGCAAATAACCATCAACAATATAAACATACTTTGGAATCAATAATAGCAGCGTAAATTGATCCATATTATTTTTTAAAAATGACAAATAAACCATATACCGATACCTTCCTCACTCTAGCGAATAAATAAATGGTATGCAATAGCATCCAACCAAGGAAACAAGTCTCGCTCTAAATTCCACCAATGAACAATACCAACTGGTAGTATTTCACCACAATCACGTAAGAAGCCATCATAAGCTCTGTACAGAAGATGGTTGGTTCCCCTATGAATTACTTCAACAGCAATAGTTTTAACACTACAACAGCTTCCCCTTAGTAAAAGCCTGCATTTGGTGACAAAGGCGATCGGTGTTTTTCATAAATCCAGCAAACAAAGGGTACCCATATGACCATATCCGTAAATAATCTAACAAACAGTCAAAATAACCAAAACAATTCTTAGAACATGGTAAGATATTTGACTTCTCTTAAAAAACATGGGAAGGAAATTTGGTAATCCAATGATGCAAACTTGATAAATGATGCCCATTCCTATGATGCAATGATGGAACCCGATCCTTATTCCAATGATGCTAATTAAGTTGCTAACTTCGACAGTTAGACCTGACAAACCAGATCCTCATTCCAATCAGATTTGGGCAATGGTAATATGTAACTTGGAACATCTTATGCATAGAAGTGCCAAAGGAAGCAAAATGGACATGATATTTGAACCTATTTCTTGATTCCTCAGTTTCATCACGTGACCCAATTGATGTCAAATGCTTGGGCCATCATATTAGAAGCCATACTAAAACATCCTTTACTTTTTCGTTTCTCGGTATTCAAATTTCTTGATAGATGTTCCACAGTTCCAGCAAAAGTTCTGCAAGTTTCGCACTCCTATCCAATTCCTGAATAAAAACCCACTGCTTTGTTTGTTGATCTTGTAAAATTAGACAAAACAATTGAGAGGCAAAAAGTAGAGTTCTGTTCTCATTACGTGGAACTTATACAAGTGTGAAAAAGATAAATTACACTATGATCCTAAACTATTAACTTAATTGCATGAGTAGACAGATACAATCTAATTACACATTTACACCCACAACTTAACACTCGCCCTCAAGTTGGTGTGAAGATATCAATCAAACCCAACTTGAACACAATGGAGTGAAAACTCTTGCTGCCAAGCCCTTTTGTGAAAATATCAGCTAATTGATCTTCGGATTGCACAAAAGGCATACATATCAACCCCTTGCTCAACTTTTCCTTGATGAAGTGCCTGTCAACCTCTATATGCTTCGTTCTGTCATGTTGAACAGGATTGTGAGCAATGTTTATGGCAGTTTTATTATCACAGTAGAGTTTCATAGGACCATTATCAAAAATTCCCAAATCGTGTAATAAAGTTTGAAGACACAAAAGCTCACAAACACCATGAGCCATAGCTCTATACTCGGCTTCTGCGCTTGACCTGGCAACCACAGATTGCTTCTTACTTGTGTGTCAGCGTATTATAGGGTTTTTTTTTCAAATTTCCGGATGAGGACATAATAATTCAGTCCTCAAATAGGATGCACACTTAAATTTCTCATAGATATCTCTTCAAATTTGTTTACTATATCTGTCCACTACAATAAACTTATATAAAATTTATTCCTGCCTTTATCCAAAAATTATTCGTAAACTTTATTTCGATAAAATAACATAACATATAAACTTTTATGTTAGAATTGTTTTCAAGAACTCTTCAAATGAGGGCTGACTGCTAGCGAGAGAAAATTAGGGAACGGAACAAACCAAACCAAAGTGGTGATTCGATTAGCAGCGGTGGAGAGCAGATTTATTTTAAAAGCTACATGCAACATAGTATTACAGACAACATAAGGTATTCAACAGTAAGGATTTATAACTAACATAAGGGATTCAAAAACTATGAGCTTCCTTGTACAAAAACTCCACTTTTTATACAGCAAAAAATCCCATCTGAACCGCATCAGGGCTTAGACAAAAAAATAAATAAATTGTGAGATTAAAAAAAGCATAGAAATCATAAATGCGAACACAGCATTAATTTCAAGCAGTGAGTCAGCAAATTTATCTCCATTCACAATTCGTCAATTTGAGCCAGGATGTAGATATGACTATGAAAAGTCCTAATGGAACTTATGGAATAATTTGGTGGGAATGGACCATCAGTTGGCAAAACATTTTATGATAATAATCCAACTAAATGTATAAAGCATGGTTGGGAGTGGGGACGCATAGAACATGAATCACATCATCAAAACTGAAGCTCACATATATAAGCCACCAAAATGTGTTGTAATCCACCTGAGTTCTCCACTCTTAAGAACCTAGAAAGAAAAAAAAAAAAAACAAATTGAACTACCTCACCCAAAAAGAACAAATCATCAACCCACAATTCAAATCAGGGTAGCATAGGAAAAATAAAAACAAAACTGGTTTTCTAATTAACGTGTTTGAATCAGCTCTTTTTATAACCCAGAGAATCCATAGCTGCCTAAATTATTTGATCCTAATTAAGACAAAATCATCAAAGACAAAATCATGGGACATGCGGGGACACGTATGGGACGCGTCATGTGGCACGTCTCTTAAATTAAATAATTTTTTGGAGGGGGACACACGGGTACGTCATGGACAATAAGCTCTGTGTGTGTGCGCGCGCGCGCGTACTGGTATATATTCAATGTATGCATCTTCGTGGTTGTGTGTATATATTTTACATATAAATGTGTGTATGTACTGGTATACATGTCTCTTTATTTTTTTGCAATAATTTCCCTTTCATCTTTTTTTCCAACTAACTTTCATCAATTGTGCGATGCCATTTAAAATTGATTGTTGGGGTGGGATTAAATGGCATGAAAATAGCTGAGGCCATAATGAAAGCACAAATGGAGGAGGGCAGCAGTTTCTGCCATTTCCAAAAAAGCCAACCATACTTACACACTTATATCAACGGGACTGATAGAACTAGAGGTGGCAATTTTGAACCCAACCCATGAACCCACCCAAATTCACCCACCTAAAACCCAACCCAACCTACCCATATTATAATGTGGGTTGATATGGGTTGAACTTGTATCAACTCATATTTACATGGGTTGGGTTGGGTTCAAAATGGGTTGAAATTGAACTCATAGTATTCAGTGGGATTGAACCCCCCCTCTTTCTCTCTCTCTACAAAGCAGACACGACTTCGCATCATTCATCCCTTGCGTGGATCCCTGGCACATGTGGCAGTTGGCTCGACATTCTTCCCCACTGTGAAAATCAATTTGAGGCTCCTCTCTCTCCTCCAAATTGAAAGAAGCATGGTAATGTGCACATAAATCAAAATGATTCTTGGGTCTGCCCTCTCTGATGCCTTTTGGCTTTGATTTGAGGGCATGATTCCGCAGCAAACGCGACGGTATAGGGGGATCACTGTTTCAGTGGTATTCTGTGAGCAGCCACTTTGTGCATTTATTGCCAAAGGTTAGGTCTGTCTCCAATCCATCTGTTTCAGTGGTATTCTGGGAGCAGCCACTTTGTGCATTTATTGCCAAAGGTTAGGTCTGTCTCCTATCCTTCCCCCGCCCATACCCCCAATTATTGGGGACTAAATGGGTTATGTTATTGTTGTTATTGTTGTGTAATTGTGAACTCAAAAACTATAAACAATGGATAATCCCATACAATTGATTGTTTTAATCAAGGTTTAATTAAAGTTATTTCCTACAGTACCTATATAATTAGATGGATTTGTTGTTGCAACACAATTGTTTGCAAAAATATACTCGATCCGTCCCATTTTGATAGTTCCATATGAAAAGACGTATTATTTTTAGATAAAAAAATAAAGTATCATAGAACTAATAGACATTCACATTCCTAAGATTCAGATGCCACTAATAGAGAACTAATACAAAACAAATCATAAAAGCTTGGCAAGATTAAGGGAACTCAGAATCACCTCCTTGGTGACTTCACAGCATTTTGGAAAGCAAGGAATCGACCGCATTAGCTCGTCCAAGCATCTTCCTTGGATTAAGAGTATTTCAGTGGGTAAAGGGAGAAATTTCGGCATTCAATAATGACAAAAACTTTCTCCCCGTAACATGAAAATAATGCAGATGATGTTATGAAGGAGTTAGCCCAAAAATCAGGAAGTAATTATCTTCATTTTCTGAAACCCATCTGGTTCCAACTAATGATAATGGGCTTGAGCAACCTGGGAGGCTTAATATTGTCTGGAGTTGCACATTGGTGGCAGATTCCTTTGTGCATTATGAACTTCCAACTACATCCATGATCAGAGATAGAAGATGAATGTCTATTATATGTTTGCACAAAAGGACATAACATGATTATGTATGCCTTCATTTCTATGCTACAATCAATTTTTTAAGTTCAACTCTATTGTAAGTTAGAAAGACTCGAACAGGTTTCCACAAATGGCCAAGGGGAATTGGCCAGGTGAAGTGTCTATCCAAATCTCAAGTCAAATTGATTGAAATTGAGAGACCCTTTAGATGTATGTAATAATGTAACCCTCCAAATTAATCTTATCCACTATCAACTTCTTTTTGTTTACCATCTAGCCTTTCCCCCTTTTAAAATTTTGAGTTATGCAAGTTACTCTAAAACAACAACTGATTCAAAAATCACATATCTAAATAAATTTACTTGACCATTGCATTGATTGATGTGGCTGGGAAATGAGTAATCTCAACAAAAAAAAATTTTCCCCCCAAATCTAAGAAGCTGCAATCCACAGCAGGAGTTGGGATCTCGAAACTCATGTGATCCTAAGTATAGCCGCACCAAAATTTACTCCTGTCTGCCTGAATCTCCTAAACATGCATTTTCACGAACACATTGTAGGCATCTGTCAAAGAACCTAATGGCTTACAAACTCCAAGCGGACAAAGTGATATTAAGAGTAGAAATGGAACCAAACCCTGCGGTTTAAAACACCAGGGTAAAAAGGATCAGGGTAAAAAGGAATAAAAAACAAACTAATAGATAACGAAACCCCACCACGAAATTGCCGATTTTTGGCTTGGTTTTTCGTACAGAAATCCCACATGATCCCAACTCTTGACATCGCCAACCTCTTCGCCTCCTGGGGCATCAAATCCACCATAATCACCACTCCCCTCAACGCCAATCACTTCACCAAATCAGTAGAAAAAAACCAGTCAACTGGGTTTCCAAATGGGAATCCAAACAATCAAGTTCCCCGCGGTCGCCGCTGGCTTACCTGATAGTGGATGACTAAGAAGATTTACCTCTTTGATTCCCTCTTGTGAAACAGAAAGCGCATTACAATCTGTTTGCAGATGTAGAGAGACAAAAGACATATAGAAGGGGCAATGGGAAAAATTATTGCAAGGGAAACAAAACCCCTTCCCAAAATTCTTGACGGATCTGTGGGTAAGCCCTAGTTTAACAGACTAAAACCTCCCAACAAATCACACCCAGAAAAAGACAGAAGATATTTGCAAAAAAAAAATCAACAAAATCAAATAATTTCTCAAAAGTATGGCGAAGGAATAAGAATGAGTTCTTAACCTAGTCATTGGTGTCGACTCTGATTTTCGACGGAAGAGAATAGGGCTTTGACCGTGGGCGTGGTGTTAAATTGAGCCCAAATACCGCATCTCTTCTGGTGCGGTGGTCATTGCCGGACGGGGATGGGTCTTCGAGTGGCAGGGAGTGTTGGTGAACGGATGGCCGTATGCCTCCCCAATTTGGTGCAAAGAGTACAGAAGAATGGGCTTAGATAGATAAAATAAAACAAAACAAAACACTTGGGGCTTGCTAAGTTAGGAGGGTCCAAATCAATAATGGTTACGGAATGGAGATAGAAATCAATTGAGAGAGATGGGGAGGAGAGGAGAGGAGAGGAGAGGAGGAGGAGCGGAGGAGAGAATCGATGTTTGATTTTGAAATTGAGAGAGAGAGGGTCAGAGTTAGTGACAGATTTGGCCTACGGTAAGAGAACCAGAAACAACTTGATCTCAGTCGTTGAATGCCTTTGAAGGGTCAGATTTATCTTTGTATAAGATTTGAAATCCTCTTTGTTTTGTTATATAAATAGTATAATTGGAACAAAGTCATTAAAACAATTCAACCAACATGTATTGTGCTAGATAACTACACTCCAATAAAAGAACTTAGACTAATAACACAAACTTTCTGCATGTACTTAACCAACGTCATTTCATAATTCTTTTCATTGAATTACCTAGTCACACTTGAAAGCTTTTGATACCGATTGATGGGTTTCAATCAACTTCTTCAACCCAAGAAATCACTCTATCTCTGCACATTCCACAAAAACGTAACAAATTATGTTAAATCAATTCACTCTGTTCTAGGCACCGAGCATCCCCTTACTCCAGGAGGTGTGTTAGCTTAGTTGATTCCAGACATACAACGTTTAACTATCTAAATTACCGATACAAAATAGCAAGAACAAAGAGAGACCGAGCGAGAAGACTAAGATACCTGTTTCCATAAACTCCAAAAGAAGACACACAAGCATAAATACGGACACAGAGTTGTCTTCTTGTTGGAAATTTTATAATTTCGGTATGAATTAAATGGGCACGCGGAGGGTCTCTCGAGGCAACCGATGTGTTCCATTACGTATACACTAAGTCCTGGAGTACATTCCCCCTCGTGGTGAGATTCATTGTCCTCATTCAATTCGGCGGAGTCAATTCTACAAGCTTTCCTTGCAAGCCAAGGCAAGAGACTTTCCTTGCAAGCCAAGGCAAGGACTTGGGTGGACTTGGCCTTGGTTGCCTATAAATAGGCCCATCTTCTTCTTGCTTAGACAAGTCCTTCATACTCGATAACTCACTTCCAAAAATACATCTCTTTGAGAAAGAGAGAGGCAGACGCAAGTAAGTTCGCCAAGGCGGTCGACGGTGGTGTTTCGTCAGTTCGTGGTTTAGCCGTTTTATCCTGGGAGGAAGACGCCGGCAGAGTCTACAACACCCTAAGGTAGACGGCGAATCTTCTTTAAGGAGACTGTGGTATCACACAGGACTCGGCTCGGTTTGTAATTAATTTTGTATTCCGTTCTTGTAATTGTAATTTCAAGTTTAATTATCAATGAGAATTGTTTTGTGGAATGCTTCCATTGCCAAATATCCAAACATTTTTCCCAACACTTCTTTTGTTTTTCTATTTGAATGTTTTGAATGTTACTACGTCATGTGATCGTTTTCTCTTTCCTTCTTTTCCAAACGCGAGGCTCTTCTCCTGACATTTTTCCTCTGCTTCTTTACTTCCCCCAATTTGGAGTGAGATATCTTTGGCCGTTTGCTTTGGACATTTTCTAAGCTTAAACAAAGCAAATCATACTAATATAAGCTTTTTCTAATGTAGTTCAATACTCAGCAGTTGAGAAACAGATCTACATATCTATATTGGCACAACAGACAATAGTTGCATCTACTTTGGAAATAGCCAAATAGGAGTCATGTACAATTTTCAGATTATTTATGTTTCATTAGAAAATGGCAAGCATGGGAAACTCAGTTATTGGTTTTCGATGTCTAGTTTTTTCTCTCCGACAAAGAATAGATAATCATGATTTGATTATGGGCACATGGAGTGGAAACCCCATTTCTGTGTTAAAAACAAACCCAGGACCCAAACATACAAACACCATGGAGACTCTAATCCACCGATACACACAACTAACAAAAGTCGCTAAGAAATTGCACTCCACATTCCTTTTACCTTCTCCCTCACCAACCCACCGAAAATACACTAAACCCACTTGAATCACAGCCTGAATCCAGCCAATATCATGAAGCAAAAAAAAAAAATCAGAAAATTACCTTTGGGAGACTTGAATCCTCGACATGCATCACCAAAATCACAATGTGAGAGAGAGAGGAACAAACTTTACCCCTGCCGTCACCCTTTTGTATAAAACAAACGGAATGGGTGACGTGGACTACACGTGGATGCATGCCTAGCATGCATTAGGGTTTCCCTCTGTGAAAATTTCAAAATAATTCCTAAAATAATTGCTAACGTTTCATGAAAATCACACGGAGACCCTTGACCTTAAAGAAATGTTACATAAACACCTATACTATTTAAAAACTCATCAACTTAACCCCTATCGGCACCCTGTCAAACAAGTAAACAATTCTATTAGCTCCCCTTATTTGGTTTCCTAGAAATTTTTTCAAAATACATATCAAAACATTAGTCCCTCGTTCCAAAATTTTAGTCCACCTTTCCTTTTTTTGGATGTCCCAAATTTATCGTTCATTTTGACTAGTCAATTAGCCTTTTCCTTTTATACCCTTTATGCCATATTCAAATTCAAACACATAATGTAGGGAAAAATGCTTTAGAGTCTTACAAGTAAACATTACATTTGGAGGGTGTTTTTGGAAGTTCATATCTTGTAAAGTGTAATGATTATCTCCACTAAAAAAGGAGTAGTTCATTTCCTACTTGGAATTATATGATGAATACTTTTAACATTGAACCATTGTTCAATCAAGTGGTGGAAAAAGTAGAGTTCATCCAAATGTGGGGGGATATGGAGGGTTAGAACATAAGACTGTGAGCATATTATCATTGCCACAGGCGAAAACGTCGTGCTAACGTTTTGTTTATGGGATGTGGAAATTAGATTGGTGTGGGTGTGACCCTAATACATGCTAGATATGCATTTAATTTTTGTCCACATAATCCCACAAAAGGCCACATGTCCATTCAATTTTTACTTGCAAGCACTATTGACACAACGAAAAAGGATGAGATTTTTTTTTATCGCTTCTTATTGATAATTTGGGGTGACGATAGGGGTTAAACTGATGAGTTTTTATATAGTATAGGTGTTTATTTGACATTTCTTTAAGGTTAGGGTCTCCGTGTGATTTTGGCGAAACATTAGGGGTTATTTTCAAATTTTCACAGAGGGAAATCCTAATGCATGCCTGACATGCATCCATGTGTAGTCCACGTCACCCATTCTGTTTGTTTTTAGAAGGAGGGTGACGGCAGGGGTTAAATTTTTGGATAATACAGGGGTTAAATTGATGACTATTTAGATAGTACAGGTGTTTATGTGATGGTATTCCGTTAAGGTCAAGGGTCTCCGTGTGATTTTGGTGAAAGGTCAGGGGTTATTTTGAAATTTTCCTAAGAAAAAATAGTAAGAAACGGTGATAAACACGGGCTTTTGTTTCCTAAATTAACCAAGCCATCCTTTTCAAACATCAATCCATCTCTTCCTCATGTCAATCTTTGTTTACCCAGTTTTGTTAACCACTGCGATACACCCTCATGAGGCCATGCTTACGCACCAAGTTTGTTTACAAACTTGAAACTTGGGACTTGGGATGTTTTCTTGGTGAGTTGGGACGAGAGATGTTTTCTTACAAAAGAAACATTGAGAAAATCAGTGGCGAAATATAACATTTTGGTAACAGCATGGCTTTATAGACATTAATTTGTTGCAATACAACTTTACAGATCTATGCTCATGAATGCGTTTGATATTTCCATTTGAGAATATTTTGTAACTATGTAAACTCCACCAAGACATGTACTAAAATTGAACAAAATAATGCACTATATATATAAGGAACAACTTTAAATCATGTTCACAACTATATAACTAGATGTAGCCATGTAGGCACTGCCAATACAAAATTAACAAGTACATATAAAGGGAGAACCGATAGGATTATCCAGAAAAGTAAGGGATTGTGTTTGCCCCAATCGACGCCACTGGATTGGACAATTTTGTGTCAGACACAAGAAACTCATTAGGAAAAAGAAAAGCCACTAAAAGTTTATAGGTTTTCATGGGATGCTTAATCTTTGCATTAGTTTAACCAAAAACATACCTAAGAATTTTGATAGCGTTTGCAGCACCACTTTTACCATAGTATACAATACTAGGTGTTTGCCTACCTGTTGCACATGAAAGGTCAGGCTAGTGTTTGTTAGAACAATAATATGAGCATCGACTTTGAGTATAACTCATAAATTCTAGCAAAATGTATTCACTCAAAATATGGGATATGACCCTCTTCCAATCCAACACAACCTTGGTATATCCAATTACAGCATGAGTACTAAAGTGCTATCCTGAACTAATTTCAATCCCAAAAAGTTCTCCAATGCATAAAAAAATGAAATTATAGCTACGGTACCATCTACAAACTTCTTGTTTAAACTTTAGGCACATGCCTTGGAGTTTTGCGGCTTGAATTCCAAATCATCAATCCTAATTTTTATTGAAGCAAAAGAAATAGCGCACATGCTCTATATGATTTGGCTATATAACCCCCGCGTATGTAGAATTAGTTGTTGAAAGGTGCGAATAAGTAAACGTTTTAACAATGTTTCTTTTGAAGGTGTTGCAAATCCCAATCTTTGAAGATAAGGCCTCGCTATAGTGTTGTTTGCGATAATGATGATCATAATAGTGTAATAGACAAAATCTAGTATCAAACCTATGATCTCATTATTGCAGTGCAAAACACAATAACGGAGTTTCATGGCTCGACTCTAAAAAATATTGCATGACTCCAAATGAAAGATTGGAATAAAGGCACGAGAAAAACTCATCTGAGCAACGAAAAATCTGTTGTCCATCAGGGGGGGAGAGACATGCGAATCAGGCCAAAGCTAGGAAGCGATGGGCCGACTGTTTAACGACGAGACGATGTCCAATCCAATGAAGATTCGGTATGTCTTTCACGGTGGCGAGGCTTACATGTTTAGTTGTGATGATCAACTAAAAATAGGGGGGTTCAAATGTCTAGTGGGTTCAACCCCAAAAATAGGGGGGTTCAAATATCAAATATAAAATTTTTTTAGTATAGTAATAGTAAATTTTTTTTTTCCCGCGGGGTCGGCTGACCCCCCTCCTTTGTATGTGCCGGCGCCCCTGGTCCATCTTGTCTTAAACCACGTTGACAGTAGCAACTCTGGTGGCAATGGCAGCTCTGTTTGTAGCCACCACTGCCTTGTTTACTTGCTCATCCATTTGCCGGATGTTGTCCGCTATTTTTCTAGCAGCCTACAAATTCAACATTAAAATGGGAGAGAATTGTCAAGCAACTAGATGATTTATCATTGTACACACTCCCTACCACAACAATTTGCAAAAAGACTTCCATTTCCATGTTTTGATTCTCAAAGGAACGCAAAATCTATGGAAGTTCAAGTAAAATATGTTTTTTGAAACACTTTCTCATACTATTTCCCCTCTCATTTCCTTACTTTCTCTATCTTTACAAAACCAAACAAATTAATGATATTTCTTTTAAAAAAATTCCTCGTATATCATTTTTCCTTCATTTAACTTTCTCTACACAAGTTTCAATAGGACCAAGCCCATTGAATGTGTCAAAAAATTCAAATAGTGCACCTGAACTACTCAAAGGACCTCATCTGTCGATGGGGGTAGAGAGATCTCAAGATTGCAACAGTATCATTCACCATGCCAATTATTGCCTTTTCGGAATGTGCACAATCCATATCCTTTCTTATAGCCTTCCTGCCACAATCCCTCATAGCAGTGACCATTACCAAAGTGATATACGCTAAACCCCGTGATTTTGTCATCGAAGTATTCCCCAGCATAGTGTTCTCCATTCCTGCAAAACAACCATTACTAACATTAAAGAAAAAGCAGAAGAATAGTGTTCATGGACACTAAAAAAAAAAATTAGAAATCTATAAGACCAAGACAAGCAATTTTTTTTTTCTTCCCCTTCGAATGTGATGACATCAGGGAACTGCGTAGAACAAATTAACAAGTCTAGTACTTTGCTTGCTGACTTGGGATGAGGGATGTTTTCCTGCAAAAGAAGCATTGAGAAAATCAGTGATGAAATCTAGTGGTCTTGTAGTAGCGTGGCTCTTTAGACATTAATTTGTTGCAATACAACTTTACAAATCTATGCGCATGAATGTCTTAGGTTTCTAGGGATGCTTAATGTATGCATTAGTTTTACCAAAAACTTACCTAAGAATTTCAATAGCGTTTGCAGCACCACTTTTACCACAGTATATACTACTAGGTGTTTGCCTACATACTGCACACGAAAGGCAATGCTAGTGTTTGTTAGAACAATAAAACATGCATTGTCATTGAGCATAACTCATAGATTCTAGTAAAAAGTAATCACTCAAAATATGGGATAGGACCATTATCCAATCCAACACACAACCTTGGTATATCCAATTATAGCATGAGAACTAAAGTGCTATCCTAAACTAATTTCAATCCCAGAAAGTTATCCCATGCGAAGATTGAAAATAAAATAAAATTATAGCTGCAGTACCATCTACAAACTTCTTGTTTGAACTTCAGGCACACGCCTTGGAGTTTTACTCCTTGAATTCCAAATCATTAATACAAATTTTTATCCAAGGAAAAGAAATAAAGGGGCATAGGCTCTATTCGATTTGGCTATATACAACCAGTGCAGTTAGAATTTGTTGTTGAAAGATACAAATAATTAAAAGTTTTAGCAATGTTTCTTTTGAAGGTGTTGCAAATTCAAATCTTTGAAGATAAGGCCTTGCTATAGTGTTGGTTGCGATAATGATGATCACAATGGTGTATTTGACAAAATCTAGTATCAAACCTGCGATCTCATTATTGCTGTGCAAAACACAACAATGGAGTTTCATGGCTCAACCCTAATAAATATTGTATGACTCCAAATAAAGATAGGAAATAAAAGCCCGAGAAAACATCATCTGAGGAGAGAAAAATTTGCCGTCCATCCTATTTTAAAGTCCTTTGCCAGTAGCAAATCTCATGGCAATCGCAGCTCTATTTGTAGCCACCACTGCCTCGTTTACTTGCTCGTCTACTCTCCGCTGTTTTACTAGCATCCTAAAAATTCAACATTAAAATGGGAGAGAATTGTAAAGCAATTAGATGATTTAACATTGTATGCGCTGCCTACCACAACAATTTGCAAAAAGACTTCTATTTCCTTGTTTGATTCTAAAAGGAACTAAAAATCTAAGGAAGTTTAATTTTCTCTACACAAGTTTCAAACGGACCAAATACAATGAATGGGTGAAAAAATTCAAATAGCGCGCCTGAACTACTCAAAGGACCTCATCCATCGGTGGGGGTAAAGAGACTTCAAGATTGCCACAGTATCATTCACCGCACCTATTATCGCCATTTTGGAATGTGCACAATCCATATCCTTGTTTATGGCCTTCATGCCACGATTCGTAACCCCGGGATTTTGTCACCAAAGTATTCCCTAGCATAGCGGTCTCCATTTCTACAAAATAGCCATAACTACCACTAAAGAAAAAGAAGAAGAATAGTTTTCATAAACAGTAAAAAAAAAACAAGGAATCTATAAGACCAAGACAAGCAATTTTTTCTTCTCCTTGGAATGCGATGACATCAGGGAACTGCGTAGAACAAATTAATAAGTCTAGCACTTTACCTGGTGACTTGAGACGAGGGACGGTTTCCAACAAAAGAAACATTGAGAAAATCAGTGGCGAAATCTAGCATTCTTGTAGCAGAGTGGCTTTTTGGACATTAATTTGTTGCAATACAACTTTAGAGATCTATGCGCATGAACGTCTTAGATATTTCCATTCGAGGAAACTTTTGTAAACTCCACCAAGACATACTAAAATTGAAGAAAATAATGCACTATATATAAGGAACAACTTTAAATCACAAGTTCACAACTATATAAGTCAATGTAGGCACCGCCAACATAAAATTGACAAGTACATATACAGGAAGAGCCAATAGGATTATCCAGAAAAGTAAGGGATTGTATTTGCCCTAATCGACGTCACTGGATTGGCCAATTTTGTCTCAAACACAGGAAACCCATTAGGAAAAAGAAAAGCCACTGAAGGTTTATAGGTTTCTAGGGATGCTTAATCTTTGCATTAGTTTTACCAAAAACATGCCTAAGAATTTCAATAGCATTTGCAGCACCACTTTTACCATAGTATATAATCCTAGGTGTTTGCCTACATGCTAGGTCATGCTAGTGTTTGTTAGAACAATAATACATGCATGGTCTTTGAGCATAACTCATCAATTCTAGTAAAATGTAATCACTCAAAATATGGGATATGACCCTCATTCAATCTAACACACAACCTTGGTATATCCAATTATAGCATGAGTACTAAAGTGCTATCTTGAACAAATTTCAATCCCGGAAAGTTCTCCCATGCGAAGATAAAAACAATGAAACTATAGCTACGGTACCATCTAGAAACTTCTTGTTTGAACTTCAGGCACACGCCTTGGAGTTTTACTCCTTGAATTCCAAATCATCAACCAAAATTTTTATCCAAGCAAAAGAAATAAAGGGGCACATGCTCTAAACGATTTGGCTATACAACCCCCGCGTATTTAGAATTAGCTGTTGAAAGATGCAAATAAGTAAACGTTTTAGCAATGTTTCTTTTGAAGGTGTTGCAAATCCCAATCTTTGAAGATTGGTTGAGATAATGATGATCACAATGGTGTAATAGACAAAATCTAGTATCAAACCTATGATCTCATTATTGCAGTGAAAAACACAATAATGGAGTATCCTAGCTCAACCCTAGTCGAAGGAGCATAATTGTGATTGGGATTAAGAAAGGACATCGTAGACAATCGATCACTAGACCACCTGAAGTCAAAGAAGACAGCGAAGAACTCGATGGAGCCCTAACGCTCGTCAATGAGCCTCTGTACTTCTTAAACAATATGTCCGATTCCTCGTTGCCAATTTTTTTCTTATCAATCTGAAAATCACACCTAGTAGCTTAAGTGCTTATATTCTAACTAGGTAAGCCACCCTCGTGCTTTGCACGATCGGTATAACCCGTTGATTCCTAAGTTGGTGATCTTAATCACAAGTGTTTAGGCACAAGCAATAGATTTAGCAAAGGCCCACCAACAGTTATAAGTACGTAATTTGAAAAAGGATGATTAACAAAATCATTCCTAAGACCAATCAGAATGCGAACCGATTTTTTATACAAACTAATTAATTCCTGACTTAAAGAGTCCACACATTAAGCAACCTATATTAATTACACAGCGTTTGGACATAACTAAATCCTAATGAGCCTAAATCTAGTGATATGATCTTTCAACATCACCTCTATTCAATAGTATAAGATACAGCTACATTGATGTGAAACAACTACGAAGATGTAATCCAGCATAACGAGTTTCAATGCATGTAGAAAATAGTCAAAGCCAAGCTATGGAGCCCTTTGTTTGTAACTGGCACAATCCACAAATCGTCGCTCATTTTACCACTGCCAATCGTCCTCCCCGTATCCAGTTTCTAAAAGACACAATGTGTAGGAAAAAATGTTATGGAGCAATTTAAGGATTGGGTAAGACTACTAACAGATAGAAGGTTAGTAGGAAAATTTGGAACATGAAGAACTGATAAAAGAGAAATGGTTGGAGAACAAAAAAAAAAGATCCTTTTCCTGAAATAGTAGATAACAAACCATTAGCTACTCGAACATTATCCTTACCAGAACAAGTAGAGTACGAATCAAAGAAGATGAACAACTCCTCATATGATCCGTTGCACCAGAATCTATTATCCAAGGAGCAGATGACGTAGTAGATGCATTAGCTTGAATACCTGTGTAAGCAAAAAAACGTGGAGGAAGCTATGGGGTTCGAGTGTCAAGCCTAGCCATTAGGCGCCTAAGAGTTTGTAACTCCCCTTGAGAAAGAGGGCTGGCTAGACCAGTTTTTGAAATATCCGCCATACCAACAGAAGTCCAGTAACAACTGGCAATGTTCCCAAAAAAGCAATAACCCACTGTAAATGGCAACAAATCGCAACTACCAAGTGAGACTCAAACCTTAGTCAGTCCAAACAATAGTAGTCAGCGCAGTAAAAGGCTCAAATGAGAAATCTGTCAATGTCGAAACCAAACAACACTAGGGGGTGTTCCACTAAGGTGGTTTTTTGAAAAAACTAGCTTTTCACGGTTTTTTATGTGATGTATTGTGAGAGAATGACCTGTCTCGGTTTTTGGAAAAAGCAGTTTTTTGTTAGTGGAACACCCCCTAAATAAAGGCCTATCAAAGGCTGTCGAAAGGTAACCCAGAAAATTCCAGAAGCAACCAAGTGACGTCGAAGGTCACACAGTCTAAAACGAGCTCCAAACTTGGAAACCAATATCAAAATGACACTGTGGGAGTGTGAAATCAACCCACCTAGGTCTGAAAATGATTGGCTTTGAAGAAAACGCAGTAAACTGTTCACTCTGAGCCCAAATCCTTTGGATATCGTGCAGCAAATGCAGGAGCAAATGGCTGCTATGAAGGCTCAGATTGAAGCTCTGACGAAGAAACAACCCATCGCCTCAGCCTCACGATCAGGGGTGTCGAGGCGACGGCATAAGGCGGCGGCTCAGACAACACAACTTACTCACCAACGCCCTTTGGCAAAAGACTGTCTAGGCTAGCCGTTCATCGTTACCGACGCCTCCGGACGAGTGATCCCCCCTAGGCGCTTCTGAGTGTGACATGGATGATACCGGCGATTATATTATCGTTCGGGACCCACATATCAGAGAGTCAAAATGTTACCAAGCAGAGATAGATCCTCCTTAGGGCCGAAACTCGGGAAAAAGAAAGGAGCATACCAGGGAGCTCGGGGTGAGCGATGAGCGGCACAGACTGAACGCCAAGAGGGCATACAGCACTAGTAAGGCCTATGAGGCCCCACGCTCGTCCGAAAAACCATTGGATTCAAGGCTTTGAAAAATTCAGGACTCACCATTCGTACAGGAAATTCGGGAGGCGCAACCGCCGAGGAATTTCACTGTACCGAAGTTCACCAAGTACGACGCAAAGTCGGACGCAGGGTGCATTACCGACAGCTCATGGGGCTCTACAGATATGACGAGGCAATGATGTGTAAGGCCTTCCCCGTAAGCCTTCAGGGCCTCGGGTTAGTCTGGTTTAACCAGCTACAGCCTAACTCCATCAGCTCATTCGAGCAGCTTGAAGAAGCCTTTACCACTCGGTTCGTAACAAACAGCACTCAGTCGAAGACCATTGACTCGCTGTCGGTCTAAAACGGCAATCAGGAGAAAAATTAAGGGTCTATGCTGAGCGTTACTGGGAGATATACAACGCCATTGAAAATTGCGACCAGCAAATGGCTGCCACATCTTTCAAATATGGCCTGGATGAAACTTCAGCAATCTTCGAAGAACTACTACTCCACCCTCCGGCAAACATGAGCTGGCTAATGGAGACCGTTGAAAAATTTGCTCAATAGGAGGAGATCATATCTGAGAGAAAACTCTCAAGAACTACGGGAAATCACAAGGCAAGTACTGGTGATTACTCGGGAAAAAAACAAGTTAACACGGTCAAAACAGGGAATAGTAAGGGGTGGAAGAAGGACCGCGACTCGTGGAAGGAGCGGGAACCGTTTAGGGAATGGGAACCAAAACCTAACGAGTTCGTCGCTATAACAACGGTGTTCAACTTACAGCTTTACAAACTGATAAGAGCTATCTCTCAGGAACCTTGGTTCACCTGGTCGACCAACAAGCTGGGGACAGCAAAGGCCAGCCAGATGACTGTAAGGTGAAATGCACTTATCACAATGAGCTGGGTCACTACACCACTGCGTGCCAGCCTTTCAAGGAGTTCTTGGAAAGGCAGGTCATGCAGGGGCACTTGGACCAGTACATTGATCGACAGAAGATGGCTTGGACGCAACAGCCCCGACAAAATAACCCTCCGGAAGAAGTAATTGTCCATGTGATCCATGGAGCTGCAACTAAAGAGAAAACTACAGCGCTTCGGGCAGTACCGAGCTCCTCCTCACAAGTTCTTACCATTGGAGAAAATGCCAAACGAAAGCTCTCAGACCGTGAGGAGCAGTGGACTATCACATTCACTGAGCAGGATCTGAAGAATGTTCAGCTACCACACAGTGATGCTCTGGTAATTTTCATTTATATGAGAATTCCCAAAGTTAAGCGAGTGTTGGTAGACCAAGGGAGCTCTACGGAGATCCTATACTACTCTGCTTTCAAAGCACTGAACCTAAATCCGGACCATCTGATGCCGGCTGACTCCCCCCTCTTCAGATTCAACGGGGCTCCGGTCTGGCCGATGGGACGTATCACTCTTCCGGTGCAAGCAGGATCGAGAAACTTGCAAGTAGAATTTGTGGTCGTGGATGCACCGAGCCCTTAGAACGCCATTCTTGGTCTAACTTGGTTACACAAAATGAAGGCCATCGCCTCCACCTATCACCAAGTTGTTCGATTCATCGGTGCCGGAGGAAGACTGGAAGACATCAAAGGTGAACAAATGATAGCAAGAAGATGCCAAGTGAATGCAGTCCACATGAAGAAGAAAACAACGAAGGGAAAGAAGAAGAAAGAACCGAAGCCAAGATCTATCGAACAACCGGAGGGTCCGATTTTGGAAGATATTGGGTTGCCAGCCGAGGAGAAGGCGGTCGAGGACCAGGTGACGGTACCAATTGATGAAGAAGGAACTCGTTATTTTCTCCTCGGATCGACGCTGACAACCTTCAAAAGGGAGCAACTGGTGGAATTCCTCAAAGGAAATATCGAGGTCTTTGCCTGGACACCGTATGAGATGCCGGGCATTGACCCCAAGTTTATCTCCCACTCTCTCAACGTTGACCCTCTCCGAAAGCCCGTGATCCAAAAACCGAGGCGATCGTCTCCGGCACACTCAGACGCTGTTATAGTTGAGGTTGGGAGACTACTTGATGCCGGTGCTATCCGAGAGGTCCAATATCCGACATGGATGGCAAATACCGTAGTGGTGCCAAAGAAGAATGGGAAGCTACGCGTTTGCGTAGACTATACCAATCTCAATGATGCTTGCGCGAAAGACTGCTTTCCACTACCACGGATTGACCAGTTAGTCGATGCTACGGTTGGAAACGCTCGGCTCAGCATGATGGACGCTTATAGTGGATACCACCAGATAGCAATGGCGGTTGAAGACCAAGAAAATACAGCTTTTATATCTCCCCGATGGACATACTGCTACAAAGTTATGTCGTTCGGTCTGAAGAACGCTGGGGCTACTTACCAGCGCATGGTCACAAAAATGTTCGCCAAGCAGCTCAGGGACACGAGGGAAGCATACATTGACGACATGGTAGTCAAGAGCAAGCACGCTTCGGATCACTTGGAGCATCTTGCCAAAATTTTTACAGTTATGAAGAAACACAAACTGCGCCTTAATGCCGAGAAGTGCGCATTGGCGTCGGCTCTGGCAAATTCCTTGGATATATGGTTACTCGGAGGGGCATTGAGGCAGATCCAAAGCAGATATACAATCCGAAACCTCAGACCTCCGAGCACCATCAAGGAAGTTCAAAGGCTCACGAGCATGGCCGGGCGCTCAATTGGTTTATCAGCCGGTCTTTGGATCTGTGCCGACCTTTCTTCGAGTCCTTGAAAACAAGCAAAAGGAGTTTTCAGTGAACCGAAGAATGTGACCGAGCGCTGGGCCAACTAAAGGAGTATCTCTACAAAGCACCCCTCCTCGTGATGCATGTTGATCAAGAAGACCTTTACCTATACCTCTCGGTATCAGCTCACGCCGTCAGTTCAGTCCTTGTGAGGAAGGAAGGAGCCAATTTCAAGTCTTTGATTCCCTCCGAGACAAGGTACCTCCCTCTGGAAAAGTTGGTTTTAGCTCTCGTGACAGCAAAAAGGAAATTGTTGCCTTACTTCCAAGCCCATACCATCATTGTGATCACCGAGTACCCTTTGAAAACCGTGCTATAAAAGGCCGACCTCTCAACTCGGATTTCAAAATGGAGCTTGGAGTTAGGAAACTTTGATATTCAGTATGAGCCCCAAACAGCTATTAAGGGACAGGCTCTAACGAATTGACACCTAAGCTAACACCTGAGCTCAGCAACAACCCCGAAATCAACGAGAAGACTCTTCAGAGTGCTTAGCGAAAGCTGGGCCAAGTGAAATGATGAAAGGGACTCTGGCTATTGCCGAGAAACCTTCAAAAGAAAGACAAGGCAAGGTTTGGAGAATGTTCCAAGGAGAAGTATGGTGCTTGCACGTGGACGGAGCATCAAATAGCCGAGGAGCTAGTGCTGGGATTGTGCTCATTTCCCCGGAAGGTACTATGCATGAAAATGCTCTTACCATTGGATTTCCGGCATCAAACAACGAGGCTGAATACGAAGCACTAATTGCCGGATTGAAGATGACAAAGCACCTATGAGCTGAAAAAGTGCAAGTCTATAGTGACTCGCAACTACTCGTAAATCAGATCAAGGATCAGTATAGCCTTAAAGACCCAAGAATGGTGAAATACCACGAGAAAGTTTGGAAACTAATCAAGGAAATCGGTTCGGTTGAGATTGATTGGGTTGGCAGAGATCGAATGCCCACGCTGACGCACTGGCCTCCCTTGCAATAGCTTGCGCAGCCCCTCCAAACCGAACTATTCTGCACGGAGAAATTGAACTTCCGAGCATTGATAATGATGTGAAGGAAGTCCTAGTCATAACTCTCGGTATAAGTTGGATGGATGAAATCCGTGCCTACCTCAAGCACGAGAAGCTCCCGACAAATAAGAAGGAAGCTCATAGAATCAGGTGCAAAGCCTCTTACTTCTACTTGGATCCGAACGACAACATGTACCGAAGGATATTTATAGGCCCTGACTTGAAGGTTGTCCATGATTCCAAAGTGGAAAGCATCCTTCGGGAACCCCACGAAGGAAGCAGTGGGTGCCACTCTGACGGACGGTCTCTTTATCTCCGAGCTCTTACTCAGGGATACTGGTGGCCGAAAATGAAGAAGATTTCCGAGGAGTACGTCAAGAAGTGCGAACAATGTCAAAAACACGCCTCTCATCTTCTCCAGCCTGCCGAAGTCTTGCAACCAATCACCAGCCCATGGCCATTTGCCCAGTGGGGGCTCGACTTAGTAGGAAAGCTGCCGATAGCTCCAGGAGGATTCAAACACATGATAACAGCAACTGATTACTACACCAAATGGGTGGAGGCCGAACCCCTAATCACAATAACTGCGACAAACGTGGAGAGATTTCTGTGGAAGAACATTATCTCTCGCTTCGGTGTCCCTTATGCGATCGTCTCGGATAACGGGACCCAGTTTGTCGCCGAAGCGATTGAGAAGCTCTGTAAGAAACACAACATCCGGATCTTCCACTCTTTGGTCTCATACCCATAGGGAAATGGGCTGGCCGAAGCGTCGAATAAAACAATCTCAGTCGGAATCAAGAGACGACTTACTCTGAAGAGGGGGAAATGGGCCGAGGAACTCCCAAAAGTTCTTTGGGGCTATCGGACGACACCCCAACGCTCAACTGGCCCAACTCCATTCTCTATGGCTTACGACATGGAGGTTGTTCTCCCCCTAGCCACCCTATTCCTAACAGCTCAGACAGACAACTTTGATGTGCCGACCAACGATGAGGCCATGGACAGGGAGCTCGACCTAGCCGAAGAGCTCAGGGAAGAAGCACACCTGAAACATGCCTCCTATCAACAAGAGGTCGCATGGGGATACAACAAGAACGTCCGGATGAGACCTTTCAACGTCGACGATCTAGTCCTCCGAGAAGTGGTCCAGAAGTCCAAGAAAACTAAGTTCAAACCGAACTATGAGGGTCCCTTCCGTGTGATTGCAAAAGCCGGACAAGGATCTTATAAACTAGTCGAGATGGATGGCACACCTATCGGCAACCCCTGGAATGCAACCAAGCTTAGGAAGTTTTATGCTTAGTGAAAATTTTGTTAGAAGCAAATATATTTGGGTTACCTGTTTTGCCCCGTTGCTCTTGTTATCTTTGGTGTTCGGATAATAAATAAAAAAGAAGAATCTTTCACTGCAACCGTTGCTCATTTAAATTACTTTATCAATTATTGAGATTCGGTGTTCCTACTAAAATCTCGGTTCCATCCAAGCAACTATTTCCTCTGATACGTCCCGAGGCAGGGGCTATCAGTGGAAAATTTTTCCAAGAGTTGGAAAATTTTCTTCTACTTTCTGTGTTGCTTCGGCTTCATCCGAACAACTATTTCCTCTAATACGTCCCGAAGCAGGGGCTATCATTGGAAAAATTTTCCAACAAGAGTTGGAAAATTTTCTTCTACTTTCTGTGTTGCTTCGGCTTCATCCGAGCAACTATTTCCTCTGATACGTCCCGAAACAGGGCTATCAGTGGAAAGATTTTCCAAGAGTTGGAAAAATTTCTTCTACTTTCTGCGTTGCTTCGGTCTCATCCGAGCAACTATTTCCACTGATACGTTCCAAAGCAGGACTATCAGTGGAAATTTTTTCCAAGTGTTGGAAAATTTTCATTCCATTTCGTGTTGCTTCGGTTCCAATCCGAGCAATTATTCCTTTGGTTTGTCCCGAGCAGGGACTATCAGTGGAAAATTTTTCCAAGTGTTGGAAAATTTTCATTCCATTTCGTGTTGCTTCGGTTCAAATCCGACCAACCACTTCCCCTGATTTGTCCCGAAGCAGGGGCTATCAGTGGGATTTCATGGTCAAGAGTTTGGAAAAATTTTCTAATTATTCCTAAGAACGAAAGTTGGCTCATACCGACCATTACATTATTTCGGTTCCATCCGAGTAACCACTTCTCTCTGATGCATCCCGAAGCAGGGGTTACTAGTGGAAAACTTCTCCAATTGTGGAAAATTTTCTAAGTACTGAGAAACGGTTTTTATAACCTGTCACAATGCTACTTCGGCAAAAGCCGAGCAACTACTTTCCTATTACACTTGAAAATCAAACAAGCATATTGCATGCAACGTTAAAACATCCATTCATACAAAGTTAAACATTCAAGCATCCCATAAAAGGACTTAGGATACATCCTAAATCAAAGTATTCAACCATTCAAATCAAAATTTTCACCACTTCGGTAAAATCGGAGCATGGCGGGGTGATACTTGTTCAGTGCCATCCCCTTGTCAAACCTGTTTTAAGTGTTACAAACCCATGGCACGACAAACTCCAATTGTACGGAGCCGTCCATTATATCAAAACAAACAAAATTAAAATAGTGTTTTAATGTCCCTATCCTAGGGGGTTATGTTGATAGCTTCATTAGGTGGGACCTCGGATGGAGTCCCCTCGGTCAGAGTCTCCTCAGCAGAAGTTTTCTCTTCAGAAGCCTTCTCGATAGGAGTTTCACGACCAGAATTCTCGGTAATTGGAGTGCCGGCATCTTCCGCTTCTTCACCCTCTAGGGTGTCTTCGGCAATAGGAGAGTCGGGCATCTCAAGAGCTTCTCTCCTTGGGTCTTCGGCAGGGATCCCAAAAGTATCACAGCAGTAAATATAGCCTTTCCCGAAGCCTTTCTGTTCACCTTTCTTCACTATCCTTAGGATGTCGCCAGCATAAGCCTCTCCGGCTTCAGTGAACCCCGCATCATGAGCTTCCTTCTGAGCCTCTTCAAGAGCATTGGCATGCTCATTTCTGACCTGCTCCAACCTTCTTTCCGACCTCTCCTTCTAGTCAATTAGGTCCCTCTTTAGTCTTTCGTTCTCAGCACGTAGCTCTTCAGCACTACTCTCGGCAGTTTGCACCTTCTCAAGAGCTGCATCTGCTCGATTTTTATACTTCTTTGCAACTCTGTTGAGCTCTATCGCTTGTTCGTGCAGCCTCAACATTGACTGTCCAGTCTGCAAAGGAACAATGGAACAATAAGAAATAAGCGAGAAATCTTCTAAAGCACTAGGGTTCCGAACTCTTACCTTCACAATGAGAGAAGAGCAATGGAACAAGTTGTCTTCTAGCTTGCTTGGGACCTGTGACATCGGTTTTTAGAGCAAGGGCAGGGTGGAGCACTAAACCAAGACGGGGGTCGGCATGGACACTGTCAGTAGTCATAATGCTTTTCCCCTCGTTAGTAATCAAAGCCGGGGCCCAAGGTCTCGTCAAGACTTCCACATTGGACCCACCCGGCTGGTCTGACCCAATGCGATCCTTCACTACAGTTTTGGGATCTTCAAAACGTGGCTTTTTAACTGGCCTGTCTCCTTCGAAAATGGAGACCCGAGCCCTAGAGGCTGCTATCGTATGCTCAGTAGAGACGGGGACCTTTCCAGGAATCGTTGCCAAGCTCGATTTATCTTTCCGAGCAGGCACCTTCTTGGCCTTGGCTGCCATCTCAACTAGTTTCGCCTCTAGGTCAATTTTTGGTGGCGCCATCTCTTTTTCTTCTGAAGGATCAGGGGAGACTCGATCTACGGGGATTCTTTCTTTTCCTCGAAGTGACCTGACAGGCTGAGATTCCAATCGGAGCCGCTCTTGTTCTGAAATGGAAGAGGTCTTGGCTATGTCTTTCCCTTTTCTCGGCTTCCTGGCTCTCTTCAGTTTCTTCTTCAACCAACACCTGTAGGTTGGTAGGTAATTGAGAAGGTCATGAGCAAAGTGTCCAAAACACTGGTATAACTGAAGCGCTCTCTCGAAACTGGCACGAGTCTTCAAGCGTTGAGTGATCGGAGAAGGACCTATAAAGCACAAAAGCTAGTAAATCACAACGGGATGTTATTTTAACTACGATAAACACAGAGTCTCCATAAGAATATTAACTATGATCACCCCGAAGGATGGGAACAGGGAATGGATCTTCGGAAATAGGCAGGCAATAGTTTCCTGAAACAATTACACAAATCTCCTACCAACAGTTAGAGTCCGGAAGGTGTTCGGCTATTTGCTTCTTCTTAGGCCTGGTCATCAAGAAATACCTCCCGAACTTCGCATTCCGAGACATAGCATACAGTTCAAACAAATCCCATACTCGAAGCTCGAGGTCATCCCTCAACTTTAACTCGTACGCAGAATTTATCACCCGATAACTGTTGATCATCAATTGATCAGGAGAAAGAAAGTAGGTGTTTAAAACCGCTCAGATAAAATTATTCATAGGGAACCTGACACCACCCTCAGTAATCGCCATCAGCGGAACGATCAAATGGTTGGGACCGTAGCTCGGGACCATCCCCTTCGGAATGAGTGTTACCGACACCCCCTCTGGTATATCGTACTTCTCTACAAATCTATCATACCCGGCTTTACCATTCGTGAAGTAATGAAGATAGGGACACGAGGGGTCCTTCTTCTTCCTGCTACTTGAGGCTGCACCGGATGATCTATTCTCTCCGGACCCAACGACACCGATCTCGGCTAAAATAGCATGTTCTACTTCCTCTGCGGCATCGGCATCTTGTTCGGTGCCAACACTCGTTGCGTGCTCAGTGCTTGTGGTCGTTCTTGTGGTGGAAGGTCCCCACTCCGAACGATCATCTGACTCGGTGGTGTCACTATCGTCCAAGAATCCATCTGAAACGTCCTCTTCCTCCTCTATTTCGATGGGTTCCTCGACCACAAGGTCGGGGTTCAAAGGAATGGATTGAAGGGGCCTCTCATCTACAGGTTTTCTAAAATCTAATCCATTGGTACGATCTCTCGGCAAGAGTTCAACCGAGCACTATACTTATGAAGAAGGTGAGTAATATAGGAAGCAGTGGTGCTGGAGGTCTCGGATCCTGAGCTCTAGAAATCTGAGGAAATCTCATTGACTGGTGGCGCCAGACCTATCAAAAAGAATGCATGGTGAAAGACCATTAGTGATATGCAGTGGGTCCTAAAACCAATGCCGAACTACTACTCCTCGGTGGCCCACCGGATAGTCGAGATCTCGAGATTCGTATTAAGTGCATGTGTGAAATAACGCTCCTCGGTATCCGTAGCAGAAGGAGGTAAAGGGGTTATGTCCTAGGTTTCTCGGCGTCATCTTCAACCTCAAGAACAGGTTGAAGATGACTGTTCATCTTCAACCCCAAACCCAGAAAAACTATCCTAAAACGTTTGAAAAATGACTAAAAAACGATGAAAACAGATATGAAATCGAGGGGAAAACAAGGAAAAGTGTAAAGAACATTGCTTACCTGAAGATCTGGTGAAAAACTGGTGCAACGATCTTCAAAAAACTCAGAAAATCTCCAAAAGCACAAGAGAGAGAAGCTCTGTTGATCAAAGCATGTAGAGAGAGAAAATGTTTTCACTCTCTGCGTTGGGCTATTTATAGAGAGAGACGGGTTTCAAAAACTAATGAATTTGGGCGGGAAACCCACACGATCACAGCGAAGAACTCAGAACGGCGTGAGCTCGGCCACCAGATGCGCGACACGTGTTGACAAGGTCGGTGCAATATAGTGAAATTGGTTTCCAACGTCAGCAATACGGCACGATGTGACTACAACTGTCACATCGCTTCAGAAACCCTACTTTGTAGGGGGCACGTGGCAGAGCCTAAATGGGTGAGAAGTCGGCTACGACAGAGAATCTAATAATGAGCCTTATCGCTAAGTATGGGGCTCGGATCGAACCCTGCTCGGCACCTGAGTGCTCGACCCCTCCTTTGGGAAGTGAACCATATGGAGGGATCGAGGGGCTATTGTAGGGGTCCGGATATACCGAGCACCTAGTTCACATTAAGAGACACCTCTTTGATAGTTGCCAAGAGATTATCTAGAGGGACTCTTCAGTTATATGATTCAGCATGTGCAAAAGAGACAGAGTGGGGCTTCGGTCCCTCGTCTCGAATATTGCCGAGACCTATCCTATACTTGATCATTAGTGAGTTTTCAAAGTTAATATCAAAAGACCTCGGGGCGTACCCGAGGGGTGACATAAACCGACTTTGCGATGCAAGATTGTGCCAAAAGACTGGATGATGAGTCAGCAGAGCAGTTAATGCTGCATGTGCACGTAACAAACCGTGATAATGACAAATGACGTCATCCGAACGGTTATGACATGCGTAACAATTTTACTGGAAGCATGTGCTCACAATATATTCCTTCGGGCTTGTCATCGTGACATCAGCCGAGCGGTTAAGTCACGTGACGAGCACAGCTGTGCTTGGAGATCAAGTCAAGGCTCACCTATAAAAGGTAAACTTCATCATCTAGAAAAGGTATGCACAACTCTTCCCTGAAAACCCTAGATCTACACTTCCACTCCTTCTACTAACTTGACCGTCGGAGTACCATTCTGGACTCTACAGTCCAGTCCGGTGCTAACGGTGTGTTGAGTGTGCAGGCCTAGGTCCAGCTTAAGAGAGAGAGAATTATCTTCATCATCGATCGTCTTCAAGAAGAACTATCAGAGAAAGAGGGCTCCACACATTGTAAAGTTAAACAACAACATGCGTGATGCTTGGATACATATTCTGTGTCTACCAAAAAATGGTGCAAAATTAGATTTCCATATATTAGATACTTACCCAGAAACCATGATGGGAATATTCCTCATGCTAAAAAATTAAACCATATGTCTCTGTTTTTTTCACCCAAATTTTCAAGTATATGCCTGTTTACGTGAAAAAAATGCCAAAATGAAAACTCTCCCAACATAGTTTCAGCCAGGTTCATCATCTAAAACCAACCCGTAAGGACACCATTCAATTCAAATTCAGCCAATTTAATTTAAATCAATTCGATACCATTCATAAAAAAAATAAATCCCCAAATTCACTCTAAACCCTAATTATTGTTCTAAATTTTGAAGAAATCAATCAATGAAATTGAAAGAAGCTCAGAGAGATAAAGAGAGAACTTGGTGCTGGGTATGGCATTGAAGTTGCGTAGGGCGTCGGTGCGGGGAGGGTCGCCGCTACTGGTGTGGGTATGGCGCCTCTGGTTTCGTCGATCCCTTCTCCCTCTCTCTCATCGATCCTCTTCCCTCTCTCCTTCTCTCTCTCTCTCTCTGTGGTTCGACTCGTCTGGCGTCGATCTTCTTCTTCGTGGCACTGATTTCGGCTCTGTTTGGTTCTTAGGGAAAGGAAGAGAAAGGGAGAGAAAATTTAAAAATTTTCCCTTTCTTTGTTTGGTTCTACAAGAAGAGGAAGCAAAATATTCAAATTTCTATTTAACTCTTCTCCTATTTTCTTTTCAATTTTCCCTCTAATTTCCTTCTTAATTATTTTCCCTTCTTTTCTCTTTCTTTCCCTAACTTCCAAACACAGCCTTCGTCTTCTACTCTTCTCCTCCTGTTGGGAGCGTGAAATGAGAAGAGTGCTGATTTTGAAATTTTTTGAGAGCAAATTTAAAATTTGAACAGAGAACAAAGGAGTGGCCCATTTATTTTGCCAGCTCAGATTGGTGCATGGGTGAGTCTATTTACAACCCTTTTTGGCTCAATACAACCCGTTTGGTAAATACAACCCTGGTGAGGTGGCAAATTTATATATTTGCTTCATATAACCCGGCACATTTTCAAAAATGCCCCTTCTTAATTTTTACCAAATTTCAACACTCAAAACCCACTCTCACGCAAAACTCTTTACTCTTTCCCTTCCCTCCTCACATAACTCGATACAGACCTCCATCACCACAACCAACTCTTCTCCTCACCGATCGACCCACTTACCGGTGACAGCCACGGCGACCACCCCTCCGACTAATCTACTCTCTCTCTCTCTCTCTCTCTCTCTCTCTCCAGCCTCTCTGACCTCAGGCATCGCCCTCTCCGTCGAACTAGTCGAAGAAATCACCGCTGTTTTACTCGTCTGGTTTTGGCACAATTTGGATATTTACTCCCGAAACTAAAAACATAACGCAGATACAAACTGCGGAATTATGGAGAACATATCGAATATTAACTATCGTTAACAATGTCTGCTTTTTGGTTTTGGCACATTTTGGATATTAACTCCCGAAACAAAGTACGTAATTCAGATACGAACTACTGAATTATGGCCAATATTGCGGATATTAACTACCATCACCAATTTCTGCTCTCTGGATTTGGATTGGAAAGGTTCTGATATAAACTCCCGGTTTTATAAGTAAATTTTGGGTATTAACTACCGAAATGTATTGCGATTTTCGGGACTGTGGTACCGTTTCGAACGAACAGCGACTGAGAAATTGAAAAAGCAATGGGTTACTCTTAGGTCATTTTTTCTCGACAATCTTCATGTCCGGGTTACTCTTGGTCTGTATTTGTGCATCCATTGGTGGACTTGGAGTTGTAAGCTGTTCCATTACTCTTCAAAGCTCTTCTTTCAAGTCTAGTGAGGGAGAAGATCCTTCCATTGATTCACCAAGGTTTTCCATTGAGAGAGATGAGAGATGAGGGGCAAAGGAGGACAATGGGGGGGTTAATGGCTGGGTTGTTTTCAACTGGAGGAGGAGGAGGGATTTTTTTCGACTAGGGGAGGAGGAATACGATGGAGGAGAAAGGAAGAAGAAGATAGGTTGGGAAAAAAGTGGAGTGGGTTGGTATGTAGCAAAAAGGTTTGTCTAGTGGGGTGGTATGGAGTAATTTGAGGGGCTAAATGGTCTTTTAGCGAGGAAGGTTTTGCTATTTATTTTGCAAGGGCTGTATTGAGCCAAAAAGGGTTGTAAATAGACTCACCCTCGGTGCATTCTCTGGACAATAGCTCTGTACCCATAGTATTATCCATCTTTTTTTGTTAGAGCATCTCCAATGCACTACCTAAAAAATGTTAAAGTGTACATTTAAGCACATGTGGGACACTATTTTTTGTGCTAAGAACTTAGTTAGCTAGCTAAGGAGAAATGCACTTTAATGGGGCTCCCTGAAAATGTTCATTAACTTTAAGTCTTTCCTTTCTCTTTCCTCTCTCTCTCTCTCCTTAAAGTTCTTCTCTCTCTCTCTCTCTCTCTCCTCCTTCCCTTCTCTCTCTATCTCTCTCCTCTTTCTCTCTCCTTAAGTCTCTCCCCAAATTTAGGTAGTCACTTAGGGTACTTTAGGTAGTGAGGGGTGCCACCTAGGATTTTAAGGAGTCAAATTTTGTGCACTGGAGAATATTTTTTGAGTTTTTTTTAGCTAACTAGTTAGGGCACTTTAGGAAACTCTTTTAGGTAGTGCATTAGAGATGCCCTTAGGGAGTACTCTTTTCGTAATGGTGCAAGGGTATTTTAAGAAGGCTTTTTTGGGCTTCCGCCAATGCGGTAACGGTAGAGATGGCAATTACACCCAAAACTAATGAATATCCAAACCAAACGATCCTATCGAAGCGGTTTTTTATATTTTTTTCCTACCCAAGGGCAGGTTTGGTTTTCAAAATATGATACCCAACGGGTTTGGATTTGGGTTTGGTCTTAGCAAGTATTCGGCCAAACCCAAACCGATCCATATAACTTATAGGATATATATAAACATATTACATTTTTATATGCATGTAATTTTTATTTTTCAATTCATAACTTTTAGTGACTTTTCATTTCATCTCCCTCCTTATTCCTCTCAAATCCCTTAAAAATCTCAAGAGTCTCCATAGGAACCTCTTAAGAAAAGTTTCTTATGTAGCTTACTATTGGAATTTAGATGTTTAATGTTAAAATCATATGATATGTTACTTTTTTATTTTAATAGATAATATTTTTCCTTTATATGTTCATTAATGGAATGTATATTAATGCAAGTTTGGTACGGTTTGGATAAAATCCGTATTGCTATGGTAGGCAATCCAGAGGTAGAACCAGGAGATCAACCAATGACTTCCTAAAAAAAAGGAAGGCACAGGGGAAAGAGTTCATCTTTGCAGACTAGGACAGGGTTTGTTCCAGGCACTAAGCGTGATACCTTTTTTGGTCTTGTAGTTCCATAAGTAGGGTGAATGTCAAAAGGAGATGAGAGATAAGCGACTTTCCGTTTTTGATCATTTAAAGAAGAAGGTGATGCCTTTGTTTGGTACTAAAAGAAAAGCTTGCTTGGTGAGGTTGTGCAACAGAACAAGATAGCGAGAGTGAAAATAATAACCACTCGAATGTGGGTGAGAGCAAGACAGAAAGCATGGGTGCTAGCCCTAGATCTGTGGGGGAGTGGAAATAGACCTGATAAACTGAAACAGAGAAGTGGAGGAGTGTCAGTAAGGGAAAATGTGGCTAATGCTATCCTACTAAGGGTACTGGTACTGCTCGCTTTGGTTCTGTCACTACAAATCCATATGGTTTGGTTGTGGTGCACTAAAATTCATACCCGTCGGATAACGATTTGGATTTGAGTATAGATAAATGCTTTGGGTTTGGGTATGGTAATCGCAAAACCCGGACCAAACCGATCTATTGCCATGTTACGCCCTAGCATTTTTATTTCATTTTATTTATTATGTTGCCATTTATAATTGGGCATAGTGGTCGGGTCCTATTTAATTATTTTTATGGGTATTCTTGACCTTGTTATAATTTGAAAATGCAAGTTTAAACTTATTAGATTATTGTGGAACATACTAGTATTAGGCTAATTAGATAAATATATCTAATTTTATCAGTTAGTCACGTAATTCTAATATATCAATTAGCTAATATTTAGGGTGAGTGGTTTAGTGGGCAGTTTAAATATTGCATAAATATATAATTTATTAGTTAATTGCCTAGGGTTATTATTTGAGAAAGAGAGAACATTGGGAGAAGAACTTTGAGAAAGAGGGGAGCCGTAGCGGACGCGTAAAGTGTTGAGGCAGTTGTCATTCTCCAATTCTCGTTAAACATCGTCTTAAGTATTTGTATCTTATTCTCCTTTGTTCGGCACATTCCATCAGTATCATTAGATAAGAGGATTTTGGTTTTGCGCGGAATATTTTATGCAAATTGGTGGCTACAACTTGTGTTGCCATGTGTAGTGCATGCTGTGTGGTGTTTTGATCTCTCTCCCTTGCATTCTAATATAGTTATTTAGTGAGGTTAATATTATATTCACGGGCTATCAATGTGGAAAGGGGGGTTTCGGTGATGTTTTGTACCATTGGGATATATTATATGTATTGTTTGGATGGGAAAATTATGGCTTTCATTATTAAAGATTGGATTTTGGAGTTTCGGGCAGCTAATAGTGGTTGATAATTTAAGATTAGGCACATTTTGGGTACATAAATTGAATAGAACATTCCTAGAATTACATATTCAGTGTTGTACTTTCCACAACTAGTTAGTTATTTTGGGTTCTTAATTTATTCTGTACAGGTTAGTCTCTTTTTGCGTATTCGAGTTGCATCGCTTTTAGACCCAGGTGAGTGGTTAAGTATGTTACGTACTTTTGAACTATCCCGTGTCCCTTAAATTATTCGTTGAAAAAATTTAGAATTGTTAACTGGAAAAGTGAATTATTTATAATTGCTTCTTTAAATTGGCACGCGATAAAAAAAAATACTCTTTTTGGTGAGAACTTTATGGATATTATTGGGAACTTTTATTATTGGAAGTCCAGGGAAATTATTCCTTTGTATAGATGACCCGGGAAGAGACCCGAGTTAGGCCGGTGACCATTTTGCTCAACGGCTGTCTTTTCGCCTAATCGAATTAGGGAAGAGTATTACGGTTTGCCAACACCTGGTGACTCTAAGTTCGATATTGGATCCAATCTTGGGATAATTATTTTGTTGGTCATGGTACTATTTGGTTGTAGTTCCCCATTGTTATTTGATATCATTTGTGATCACCATTAAGATTTGTTATTGTTTTATCTTATATCGTGAGTGCTAAAATATGATGATAAGGTAATTTTATTTCATCCATGTTTTAAAACTTTATTTATTATACATGCTTTTCATTCACCGAGCTTGTTAGCTGACAGATTTATTCCAACATCATTTTCAGGAAAATGAAGTCGATGGGTGAGGACTCTGGCGGCATCTTGGGAGTTACTGTGTCGACCGCCATAGGATGTGCATTCTAGTCTTGTTATTTTATTTATTTGCTTCCGCACTTGGTTAAACCTTTTTGGTAAAAGATTGGATTCATTTTATTATTGGTGATCATTTTTATCGTTTGGTTCATGGGATGGTGTGCCCCATGCTTTGTTGAAACAATTTGGTTTGATTTTGTTTAATAATAAAGAATGGTCTCTTAATATTCACTGGCTTATTTTATTTTAGGTTGCGTGTTCCATAAGTTGGCCTTGTGGTTCACGGCCGGTCATTTCCCGTTTTGGGGTGTGACAATTGCCATCTCTAGGTAACGGTAAGAATTGAAAAGGAAGAGGGTGATTCTATTGCAAGGTTCTGAATCTCTTATCATTTAGGGTACTGGTTTTCCTACTGGTACAGTACAGGTACCGGACAAATACCGGTACCATTTTGGGTTTACCGCTACTAATGTTGCATATAATTATAAATTGATATTTTCCTGCATAATATCCAATTTATCTTGCCAGTAACTGAACTAAAAAATAATAATTTCTCATTATTATATCTATATTCTATTTGAAATTATCACAGATTATCACAATAACTTCAGTGGTACCAAAAGTAAAACTTCAAAGGTCAAATATGATTCTACGGGAAAATATAAATAATAGGGCATTTTTTTTTTTTTGAAACATAATCGGTCAGACCATTGACCATTTTAAAGGTGAAATTTGTAAAGGTTAGTTTGGTCATTGTGAGACTATAGGCCTAACACATATAACCCTTTTTAATCTATTCTCTGCCTTTTATACTACAAGAAATTACACTAATACCGACTAAAAAAACCAACTAAATAAATTTACTCAGCAATTTGGTGTACCATTGCCGACTAAATAAATTTACTCGGCAATTGATGTATCATTACCGACTAAATTATCTTATTTGCTAAAAGTAAGCTTTTCCTGAGCAAAAATTACATTTTAGTCGAGAATTTTGGTGGGAAATTTAATACTGACTAAAGTTTGGTCGGGGATTGAATAGTTTTTTTTTTTTTTTAGTCTTGGACGATATTTCCTGTAATAACCCGAAATTTCGTAGATAAAAATTTCGATTTATTAATTCGATTAGTTATTTTTAATATCGCTAAATGAAATAATTTATTATTTAGTTTAAATAATTTGAATGAAACTAGATCTAGTTTGTTTATTTTCTTTTATTTATTTTTCCGCGCCGTAAAATCAACGCGTGCACACCGAGTATTTCACTACATCGCATCCGGAAGGCCTACTAATTTTCCCAACTCCTATGTTGTCCTATTTTGACTAGCCTTAGCCTATTTAAAACCCTAATTAGACATGTGTTCAATTTTGTCTTCCTACCAATTTTGACTTTACTAAACCTAATTTGTATTTTTTTGAATTAATGAGAAGAAAGAAAATTTGACTACTTAACAAGGTAGGCTACTTACCCAATTACAATCTTCTATAAATAGCTCACTCACCTTACTTCATTTCCTCACACCAAAATCTCCCAACTTCTCCACTTTGTGCTTTTCTAGTGTTCTTGAATGAGTTCTTGAGTGTTCTTCTTGAAACTCATCCTAAACCACCACACTCCACCACTCTCGACCACCCCTAGATCTTAGAAAGGTAAAATAAGTTAGCTAGAAAGCGTTTGAACGGAGGTCGACTAGTCGTTACGCCGCCGGAATCCAACTAGCTATTCGGCTTCCGACTAATCATCGGAATTAAGGTAGATACTTTATCTTAACTTTAGATTAGTATTTACTAGTTCATATTAAGGAGGTTATTATTTTGCTTAAACATGCGTAATTATGATTAAACGTGATTATGTTGGTGATTAGTGATTTTATGAACAATTAGACTTTGAAAAACACACTTAGTCATTACTATGCACGATTTGAAATTGACTTATCAAAATGCACCGTTATAATGCCCGATGGACTTTTGGAAACCTAAAATATCCAGTTATAATGCCCGAATGAAAATCGACTTTTCAAATTTACGCCGTTATGCTGCCCAATTGATTTTTGGAAAATAGCCGACTAAATTTTTCTTAAAGCAACTTCAAAGTGTTTTGACTGTACTTGGACTGTTGAGATTAACCCAAGGCTAACACCCTTGAGGGTCTGTCAAAAAAGATATGCCTAGCGCTGTCTAAGAAAGGAATGGTGCCAGTAACTGCATTCGTGCGGCCATCCAGCCTGGGACTCTCCTGGTTATCTCATTTGTCTAAAGAAAGTCACCAACGAGATTTTATACCTAAAGTAACACGGTTATCGTGAAATATTTTTAGACGAAAAGTCTATCGTGAAACGATTTCTAAACGGAAGATTTTTATGTAATATGGCATGTGCATGTTTTTCGAGACGGTACGACACGACACGTTTTTCAAGAAAATGATCGATTGTTTTTAGAAGAAATAGAGATGAGAATGAAAATACTGTTGTAAATAAAATACTGCCATTGGAGTCCCGCCTCAGTTCCCCGGTGTGAACTGGTGGTCAAAGCTCAATGGAACTATACTATAAACAATACTGCCATTGGAGTCCCGCCTCAGTTCCCCGGTGTGAACTGGTGGTCAAAGCTCAATGGAACTATACTATAAACAATACTGCCATTAGAGTCCCGCCTCAGTTCCCCGGTGTGAACTGGTGGTCAAAGCTCAATGGAACTATACGGTAGTGCTGTTTGAAGTTTCTCCTCAAATTCCGCGGGTGAATTTGACGGTCAGAACTTACTCAGTACAACACATAGTAAACGGATCTTATAAACAGGCTGTTAAGTTCGGTGATATAAGAAAACCGGGACTATGTCGTGTGTGACGCGGAGTTAGCGGACCTCATACTGCAGGAGTCAGTTTATGGGTAGCCGACCCTTCGAACGGAAAGGTTGGTGACCGTTAGAAAGGGGTTGTAGAACGGGCCAATAACTTTCGAGAGATGTAAGATGTTGACATGGTTGAAATTTGAAGAAGAATGCTGTTATGATAAAATGATATGAGATGCTGATACTGTACTCTGATTTTTATTAAAAGAAACGAGATGATGATACTGTACTCTGATTTTTTAAAAGAAACGAGATACTGATACTATACTCTGAATTTTCTTAAAAGAAACGAGATACTGATTTTATTAAAGCTGCACTCTGATTTGATCTGATTTGATATTGATGCATTGTCACGCATGAACTTACTGTTTTGATAAATGATTTTCAACTATTTACCTGCCACCTACAATATTGTTCTAGAATTGCTAGTTTAAGATTGGGGTAAGGTATCTATTGAGCGTCCTCGCTCACGGTTTCGCCCTGGCATAATACCACGATGTTGCTTCGCAACTCTGCGTATTATGCTAGATTATCATAATGAACAGGAGGACCTCTACGGAGAACACGGAGCCGGAGGAGCTGCCGAGATGGAGATCCACCAGGTGGAGAGATTTGCGGAGCCGTAGAACCCACCCAGTCTACCTTTTTGTAATCTGTGAAGGATAGATCATCTATATGTATTTTTG
This sequence comes from Vaccinium darrowii, assembly GCA_020921065.1. Classification (NCBI taxonomy): domain Eukaryota; kingdom Viridiplantae; phylum Streptophyta; class Magnoliopsida; order Ericales; family Ericaceae; genus Vaccinium; species Vaccinium darrowii. The sequence goes on along the minus strand of CM037162.1, from coordinate 23,300,847 downwards.
GTTATTATTATTACTGTTTAAGACTGACTTTAAATTGTAATAATAATCCATAACGTATCCCAAAAATGCGGGGCGTTACAAGTGGTATCAGAGCCCTAGGTTCAAAACACTCGGCCTTGGGTAGAATGGGTAGATCACTTTCCGAGAGCGTAACCTGAATAAATGTCCGTACGTTGTACTTTTACTACTCTAAAAATATCCTATTTGATAACGGTGTAGTTATAGGCATATATGAGCCATTACCAAGCGTAGGGAAGCGAAACGTGAGAACACTTAGGATTTGACTGTTTGTGACATGTGTCCTGCTCACATGTCAGTTTTAGTATAAATATGTGCTCAAAGATAACGTTTAGCAGCAGTAAATCCTTTCCGAATTTAGATTTTAGCCGTAGTGTTATTATTTTCAAAAAAAGTATTATAGACTAAATTTCCTACGAATTTCCAACTCTAGAATGGCGATTACACGTAACAATGGTGAGGACTCGTCCAACAGAACCAACGGTAACCCTGACCTCGCACAACTCATGCAAGCCTTCATTGCTGCGCTCAACGCGAACCGACCCCCACCTAACAACCTACTTGGACCAATGACCCGTACTCAAGCGATGAACGAATTCTGTAAAAGACGACCACCCGTCTTTCATGGCGAACCTAACCCTACTTTAGCCGAAGCTTGGCTGAAAGAGATCAAGGTAATCCTTAGCACCTTAGGAGTCAACCAAGACAACCACTGTGTAGCTCTCGCTGCTTACCAACTCCAAGGAGAGGCTCGATATTGGTGGGAGCTGATTGAAGCCGCCTATAACATCGAAACCATGACCTTTTAGGAGTTTGAGAGCATATTTCTGGATAAGTACTTTCCTGCTCCTATTAAGCAGGCAAAGATTCAGGAGTTCCAGAACCTGCAGCAAGGTTCGATGTCAGTGACGCAGTATGTCGCTAAATTTGAGGAACTGTACCGCTATGGCCGTGCCATTGCCCCGACTGAGGAAGACAAGGTCCGAAAGTTTGAATGGGGACTTGGCTCGACTCGCAAGATTGTGATGGGAATGGGCTATACTTCCTATGCTGAAGCGGTAAAATGTGCCCTAAGGATGGAAATGGAGGACGTTGACTTTCGGGCTAAACGTCAAGGAAGCAGTTCGGGAGGACCCATCAGGACGGTGCAGAACAACAACGATCGTGGGCCCTACCCAGCCAAAGTTAACCCTGCTCAGATTAATACCCAGCCTTGGAAAAGGGGTGACCGAAGGCAAGGACCGTCGGGATCAGCACACGACAACCCAACAATCCGATGCTTTAACTGCCAAGCCTTTGGGCATATCAGCCGTAATTGACCTAGGACAGTAGGACCCATAGATTTTGGATATCAGCAGCCCCAGCAATATCAACAGATTGACTTTGCCAATCCGAGCTTTGGGAAGCAACCTATACAATAGAATACTAGGCCAGAAAAGAAAGCATGTCGAGAATGTATTTCCCTTGAATGCTCCGAATGAAGTTGACCAGATGACCGAGAAGATTAGAACCTAGCCATAGTTAGATTTTTAAATAAAATGTTGTTTTCACTTCTAGTATGAGAGGTTAACCTTTTGCAGTATTATAAGTAAACCTCGGTTGTAAGCAAACCTACAAGTCTGTCGGTTGTAGCAATAAAGCGAGTATTTAGTAAACCTTGTTGTACTTTCTTTAGCACCATTCTCACATTTTCACTTAACACCACAACACAATTTCACACAAGGACTTGCTTTCTCTTAGCTTATGACTATGCCGATGAGCCGTCTTTTCCACCGTCCTGGCACGCTACCACCTCGACTGCCGCACAACCATCACTACCGGTACTTTCTCCAGGACCATACGCTAGACTCTATCCTATTACGGTTTAGTACATGTGTTCAAACTTTATTTGACACTGGAGCATCGTGTTCGTTTATATCAGCTGCATGCGTATCTGCACTAGGATTAGATACTGAACCCCTAGAGAACCAGATGACAATAGCATCACCTTTAAGCGCTAGTTTACCAGTTAATCTAATCTGTAGAGGCTGCGAGTTAGAAGTAAGTAATATTCGACTAACTTGCAATTTACGCGTGATCGAGATGGTTGACTTCGACTTAATTATGGAGATTGATTGGCTGTCAACTCATCGAGCTGTCGTTGATTGCCATCAAAAGATAGTAACGGCTTTCACCCTGATGGGACATGCTTTCATTTTAAGGGGGATAGACAGGTTGTGAATTCGGCGACTCGACGCTCGTAATGGCAGAACCAACTGTTCGGATGGCTAGCTAGTCTCCAGTTGGAAGAATCTGACCGAGAAGAGTTAGGACTGCCACACATCGTCTGTGACTATGCTGACGTGTTTCATGACAATCTACCTGGATTAACCGCCACAAAGATAGATCAATTTTACCATCAAGCTTCAACCTAGAACCGCCTAATTTCGATGACCCCGTACCGTATAGCGCCGACAGAACTGAAGGAATTGAAGACCCAACTGCAAGAGTCGTCAGAGACATGATACATCAAACCGAGTACTTCACCATGAGGAGCACCTGCACTGTTCGTGAAGAAGAAAGAAGGAACCTTACGGCCACCCTTGTCGATCACAAGTTTGACTGACGCCGGAGAGATAGGATTACTAGAACCTGAAATGGTTAGAGACACGACGAGAAGATTAAGCCTATCTAACAGAGACTGCTTACTGCGCAGAGCCGACAGAAGAGTTATGCGGATCGAAGAAACAGACCCTTGTCGTTCAAAGAAGGAGACCACGTGTTTCTAAAAAAAATAATAATTCGGCCCCGAAAAGGAGTAATTAGATTCGGGAAGAAAGGGAAGCTTTCTCCGCGATATATCGGCCATTTGAGATTTTGGAGAAAATCGAACAAGTGGCCTACCGATTAGCACTCCCGCCACAGATACCGAGTGCATAACGTTTTTTCACGACTTCATGTTAAGGAAGTATCTCGCCCTGCCAAAACACGTGTTAAATTAGGAATATCTCGACATAAATGAGGACGTAACTTTTAAGGAAGAACCAATTGAAATCCGGGACAGCATGGAGAAGCGTATCCGCAACAGAACCATTCAGTTAGTACGAGTATTATGGAAAGATCAAGAAATAGAGGAAAAACCTTGGGAACGGGAAGAAGCCATGAGAGCCAACTATCCACAATTGTTCCCATCTGTTGAGTAATTCGAATTTCGAGGACGAAATTTGTTAAGGGGGATAGGTTGTAATAACCCGAAATTTCGTAGATAAAAATTTCGATTTATTAATTCGATTAGTTATTTTTAATATCGCTAAATGAAATAATTTATTATTTAGTTTAAATAATTTGAATGAAACTAGATCTAGTTTGTTTATTTTCTTTTATTTATTTTTCTGCGCCGTAAAATCAACGCGTGCACACCGAGTATTTCACTACATCGCATCCGGAAGGCCTACTAATTTTCCCAACTCCTATGTTGTCCTATTTTGACTAGCCTTAGCCTATTTAAAACCCTAATTAGACATGTGTTCAATTTTGTCTTCCTACCAATTTTGACTTTACTAAACCTAATTTGTATTTTTTTGAATTAATGAGAAGAAAGAAAATTTGACTACTTAACAAGGTAGGCTACTTACCCAATTACAATCTTCTATAAATAGCTCACTCACCTTACTTCATTTCCTCACACCAAAATCTCCCAACTTCTCCACTTTGTGCTTTCTAGTGTTCTTGAATGAGTTCTTGAGTGTTCTTCTTGAAACTCATCCTAAACCACCACACTCCACCACTCTCGACCACCCCTAGATCTTAGAAAGGTAAAATAAGTTAGCTAGAAAGCGTTTGAACGGAGGTCGACTAGTCGTTACGCCGCCGGAATCCAACTAGCTATTCGGCTTCCGACTAATCATCGGAATTAAGGTAGATACTTTATCTTAACTTTAGATTAGTATTTACTAGTTCATATTAAGGAGGTTATTATTTTGCTTAAACATGCGTAATTATGATTAAACGTGATTATGTTGGTGATTAGTGATTTTATGAACAATTAGACTTTGAAAAACACACTTAGTCATTACTATGCACGATTTGAAATTGACTTATCAAAATGCACCGTTATAATGCCCGATGGACTTTTGGAAACCTAAAATATCCAGTTATAATGCCCGAATGAAAATCGACTTTTCAAATTTACGCCGTTATGCTGCCCAATTGATTTTTGGAAAATAGCCGACTAAATTTTTCTTAAAGCAACTTCAAAGTGTTTTGACTGTACTTGGACTGTTGAGATTAACCCAAGGCTAACACCCTTGAGGGTCTGTCAAAAAAGATATGCCTAGCGCTGTCTAAGAAAGGAATGGTGCCAGTAACTGCATTCGTGCGGCCATCCAGCCTGGGACTCTCCTGGTTATCTCATTTGTCTAAAGAAAGTCACCAACGAGATTTTATACCTAAAGTAACACGGTTATCGTGAAATATTTTTAGACGAAAAGTCTATCGTGAAACGATTTCTAAACGGAAGATTTTTATGTAATATGGCATGTGCATGTTTTTCGAGACGGTACGACACGACACGTTTTTCAAGAAAATGATCGATTGTTTTTAGAAGAAATAGAGATGAGAATGAAAATACTGTTGTAAATAAAATACTGCCATTGGAGTCCCGCCTCAGTTCCCCGGTGTGAACTGGTGGTCAAAGCTCAATGGAACTATACTATAAACAATACTGCCATTGGAGTCCCGCCTCAGTTCCCCGGTGTGAACTGGTGGTCAAAGCTCAATGGAACTATACTATAAACAATACTGCCATTAGAGTCCCGCCTCAGTTCCCCGGTGTGAACTGGTGGTCAAAGCTCAATGGAACTATACGGTAGTGCTGTTTGAAGTTTCTCCTCAAATTCCGCGGGTGAATTTGACGGTCAGAACTTACTCAGTACAACACATAGTAAACGGATCTTATAAACAGGCTGTTAAGTTCGGTGATATAAGAAAACCGGGACTATGTCGTGTGTGACGCGGAGTTAGCGGACCTCATACTGCAGGAGTCAGTTTATGGGTAGCCGACCCTTCGAACGGAAAGGTTGGTGACCGTTAGAAAGGGGTTGTAGAACGGGCCAATAACTTTCGAGAGATGTAAGATGTTGACATGGTTGAAATTTGAAGAAGAATGCTGTTATGATAAAATGATATGAGATGCTGATACTGTACTCTGATTTTTATTAAAAGAAACGAGATGATGATACTGTACTCTGATTTTTTAAAAGAAACGAGATACTGATACTATACTCTGAATTTTCTTAAAAGAAACGAGATACTGATTTTATTAAAGCTGCACTCTGATTTGATCTGATTTGATATTGATGCATTGTCACGCATGAACTTACTGTTTTGATAAATGATTTTCAACTATTTACCTGCCACCTACAATATTGTTCTAGAATTGCTAGTTTAAGATTGGGGTAAGGTATCTATTGAGCGTCCTCGCTCACGGTTTCGCCCTGGCATAATACCACGATGTTGCTTCGCAACTCTGCGTATTATGCTAGATTATCATAATGAACAGGAGGACCTCTACGGAGAACACGGAGCCGGAGGAGCTGCCGAGATGGAGATCCACCAGGTGGAGAGATTTGCGGAGCCGTAGAACCCACCCAGTCTACCTTTTTGTAATCTGTGAAGGATAGATCATCTATATGTATTTTTGGTTATTATTATTACTGTTTAAGACCGACTTTAAATTGTAATAATAATCCATAACGTATCCCAAAAATGCGGGGCGTTACATTTCCCGACTAACTTACTTAGTCGGCATCTATCAAATTTTTGAATACTAATTTTTTTTGCTCCAATTTAAAAATTCATGAAATTATTGGCGGGGCATTTTGGTATTTCCCGAATAAACTTTAGTCGGCAATTGTGTACGATATTTTTCCGACTAACTTACTTAGTCGGCATTTATCAAATTTTTTTAATACTAATTATGTTGCGCCAATTTAAAAATTCAAGGAATTGTTAGCGAGGCTATTTTGGTATTTCCCGACCAAAATTTAGTCGGCATGTACAATATTTCTCGACTAACTTATTTAGTCCGCATTTATCAAATTTTTGAATAATTATTTTTTTAAGATTTTGCTTCAATACCCACCCACTTGTTATTTAGATGATAGTTATCCTTTGATTAAACGTCTATCGATACGCGATCAACTTTATTCTTATTGTTATCCTTTGATTAAGCGTCTATCGATACGCGATCAACTTTATTCTTAGTAGGAGTGATGTACTCCGTAATATGTAAAAGATAGACAGTTTGGATCACCGAATAAAAACTCCATTGGGCCTCTAACGGTCCAGAATAAGACTTTAATACCTTGGGATTCATTAAACGGAATCCGATCACGTGGTTGTCGATATCCGATGATCTCCAATTTTGGTGACAATGGTGGAATCAACGAGGCATGAAATCCTAACGATTTAGATTGACCATTGTAAAAATTGACTTTGTAACGACCATTAAAATCTATATCTTGAATGTAGTTGATAACAAAGTAAGTCATGTACTATAGTTGAATGTAAAGTAGCCATACGACTGCAACACAATCATGATGATCGAGACTGTTGATCTTGTTGTGCTTATTGATTAAATCACTCTCGTAAAAAATTGGTTCAATTAGGTTTACAAAGCTCCTTGATCGATACGCAATTTGTTATTTGGATAATAGTTATCGCCCAATTCAACGTCTATTGATACATGATCAACTTTATTCTTGGTAGGAATGATGTACTCCATAATATATAATAGATAGACGGTTCGGATTGCCAAATAAAAACTTAACTGAGGCTCGGGCAGTGCAATATAGGACTTTAATGCCTCAGTATGCATTAAATGTGATTCAATCATGTGGTAGCTGTGGTGGGAAGATTCTGCAGAGCGGGCTTCCTGATGATGATACTCGGATCTCCTTTCATACTTGACCCTGCACTATAGAGCACAGGTCAGCGTCACTTGGGCCTCTTGCTCAAGGACACTCCGACGGTCAAGTTAGTCGAGAAGAAGAAAAAAGCACAAAAGTATAGATCTGAGATTGTGTGTGTACCTCTAGGGTTTATCCCTTGGTATTTATAGATACCCCTGTAGTTGCTCTCCAAGTCACGTGACGTCACCCATCTCGTTGCAGTCACGTGACCCGGCCTATCCCAGGAAGCCACGTGGCCACCTAGAGGTTTCTAGAAGCCTCTTCCACAGTGCCAGGTGTCCCTGGGCACGTGTCCCTTGTAACCGCCATATTGACCCGATCGGATAAGCTCCTGGGTCGGGCTTCATCCGCCCGGCCCGTATACCGCCTAGCCCAGTAGGCCCTTGCCCTGATCCGGAGACATGCCGTTACCTCGGCCCTAACAGGGCCCTTAAGATACCGTCGGCCATAATGGACATGTATGATACCGTCGGCCATAACAGCCTTTATAGATATACAATCGCCCATATGAGTTGGTATACGTCCATATATCCAGTCGGCCCAATATGAGATTATTCGGCCCCCACAATAGCCCCTCAACTCTTCGTCCTGCAGAGACGGGAAGTTGAATCGTTTCAGGCCGAAATCATGAGTAATGCCGCACATGTCTTAATCGTCATTTCGTGTTTCGAGCTTGTCGTTTATCCGCGTGTCGTATCCGGAGATACGCAATCATTGCGTGTCATTATGACGTGACGTATTGCTGGCAGGCCCAAGTGGGTCCTGCACCCGATGCTCCACGTGGCGAGCCCCTGTTAGCCAGTGCATCTGTCGTTTCAAATTTTGACGGCGGTGCCTCGTTTCCTGCGCCCCTTCGCTTCTCGATCCTTCCCTTATAAATAGGGTAGATGTGGATGAAGAAACACTTTTGCCGTTTGAGAACTTTTTGCGAAATCGTTCCACAGCTCCGCTCCAGTCCGTGGTTCTTCCAAGCATCAAAGCTCCCTTCAATCCACAGGTGAATCACGTTTTTAGTTCTTTCGAATGCTTGTTTTTATGCTTTTTTCTTGTTTTTACCCTTTTTCTGTTCCTTTTTTAGCCTTTTTGATACGTTTTTCTGGGTTTTTGAGTTGAAACCCCCCAAAACGCTATCAAATCACCAAAAACTCATCCTCAAAATGAACCGTAATCAACTTAGGCTGGCCGTAGGCTTAACTCTCCAACCGTAGATGCTAACAACTTCACCCGTGCACTTCCAGGTCCTTAAGATGTCTGACAATCTTCGCTCAGCAACCAACGATGAGGGCGATGAGGTCAGAGATTATGACCACGGCCGTATCGATGACACTTTACCCAACTCTACCGAAGATACAGGTCCTTCGGCAGAGTTACAGTCCGAGCCTTCAACTTCTCTAACCCAAAATCAAGCCAACCCTGCTATAGATCGACGCAGAACCAGCGACCGTCAGAGAAGAGCGCGTGGCCGATCGTCTGGTCAACGTCGAGGTCAAGGGTCGACGGGATCTAATACATACCGCGCCTTCTTCACATCAGAGGATGCGATCCGGGATTTCAGGGAATCCTTTCAGATACCGGTTGACGTGGAGCTCGAGCTCATTCCTTCGGACCCAAGCACACACCATCTTCCTCAGCCTCATGAGACCGAAGTCCCCATATTCGCTATTTGTGCCGCAGGCTTGCGGTTCCCTATGCAGACCTTCACCTGTCAATTCCTCCATGTCCTAGATGTGACCCCGGGACAGTTGAGTCTGAATACTTTCAGGATCGTAAATGGTATAGCCGAACTTAAGAGGCTGCATGGCTTAGAGTTCACTTTAGACGATCTATTCGGTATTTATTATATCGGTCAAAATCCAATGTCCGGCCGTATCTTCCTTTCTCCCAGATCAACGACGCATGTGGTTAACCTATTCTCTACCTACGGCCTTCCTATCACTTCGCTTCCCGACTCAGACAAATATGCCAATGATTTTTTATTCGTAAGGGGCAACTGGGAGTTCGGCCCAGATGAAGCCAATGTTTATCCGGTGCCTCGTATTGCAAAGGTCGCAATTGGTAATTTCCTTGTCTAAATACCTAGCTGTATTTTTATTCGGCTACTTACCATTAGTTTTGTGTTACAGACAAGTCCCTTGCCTCTACTCGGCAATGTTACACCGATTGGCGTAGGATCGAAGCTCTCTTCCATATCCGGGACCGAGCAGCCCCAGCCCTTCTCGGCTACGTGCCGAATTACAACACAACTCTCGATCAACGGTGGAGACAAAGGCGTGCTGACAAGCTTGCTGCCGAAGAGATCTGAAATCAACAGGTGCCGAACGATCCACTTTCAGCCACCACATCTCAACTTCAAGCATCTGCGCCTCATCCTTCGGCTCTTCCGCCGTCGCCGAGTCATCCCCTGAGAGGTACCAAACGACTTCCTGTAGACAGGGACTCTCCTGATCCTTTCCAGTCTTCTGACGATATCATGGGGCGTAACTTTACCCCGAAGTCTCTGCTTTACACTACGGGAGTCTCGGCTTCTGCTGTTGCCAACCCACAAACGCAAGCCCCAACAAATACCAACGAAAGGCCTATGGTGTTGGAACAAGAGAGACAGAAACGACGTCGTTCGTCTGGTACCGATGGAAACCGCGTTGTGGTTTCTTCAAACACTATCGGTGACATTGGTCAGTCGTCGCTTTCCAACGGTGGGGAGGAAAGTCAAAATAGGACCGAAGAGATCCCAACTGAAAACCTCAACCCCAACGACGCACCGTGGAACCCTCGACTTTCCTACTGCAACCGCCAACTGATGCAGACCGACAGCATCCGGGATACTCCCGTCCTGTCCCTTGCTCTGCTCAAGTCTGTTGAACTGCCGAAAGATATGGCTCCGGTTGAGAAGGACGGAGGCGACGCGTTCGTTGTGGCCACTCAGCACATGTTTACGGTAAGTACCGAATATTTATGTACCGAATCGTTCATTTATCTGTATCGAATACTTATGTTCTCCTTTCATAGGCTCTCTAGGAGATGACCAGTATTAGAGATGGCTATAACGAACGCAACAAGTTGTTGCTGGGCTTCGAGAGGAAGGTGACGGCATTGAATGAGGAGAACGCTCGGCTTACGGAGGAGAATGCCAAGGTCAAAGCCGACGCTTCTTCGGTAATGAAAGATGCTGCCGACAACAAGAAGGCACTGGATGAGCTCGGCCAGAAGTATACCGAAGCACTTCAGAAAGCCGCTTCTCTCCAAGCTGAAGTCGACAAGATCCCCAGCGCCCTGAAGGCCAAAGAGGACGAATCGTGGGATGAGGCCGAGAAAACAATTACCAAGGCTTATGAAGATCAGGTGCCGGGCCTACTGCAATATGGGTGCCAGTTTGGCTGGAAGGCTGCACTTGAAACGGCCGGAGTACCAGCCACCTCACCCCTCTATAGCGAAGTTCCACCCTGCCCTCGGCCAACTGCTCCGGGTCCATCAACCTCAACGGCCGGACCTATCGCAGACCCCAAGGAAATCCACCAAGTTACCAGGGATGTTCCGACGGTCGTGCTGGATGGCCAGCCGATTCACGAAGAGCCGTTGCCGTAGGGTCGCTTTTATTTTCTAGCGGTGGGATTTATTTCAAACTTTTTATTCGGGCCGGTGCCAGACTTTCGGCATTCATTGAGCCTTGTCTTGTAATAACTTTTAAGTACCGATGCTTACTATGGTCGGTTTCGTTCTTTGCTTGTTTCATCCAAATTCCATGTTTTGCCGTTAAATGAATGCTACCCCTTTTCCCCCATTATGGGTTGGGTTGTTACGTCACGACGCAATCCATAGTATTTATTTTTTGTGCTATCCCCTTCGGGCCAAAATTGGGATCGGTCGTTTCAAAAGCGATCACTATGGTCCCGACCACTATGGTCGCCTTAAACAAACTTGGCGAAGTCTGGTCCCGTGGACCTCCTTCATTAACGCCGTAGGAAAGGTCCAACCACTGGGGTCGCCTTCAGCAAACTCGGCGAAGTCTGGTCCCGTGGACCTCCTTCATTAACGCTGTAGGAAAGGTCCGACCACTGGGGTCGCCTTCAACAAACTCGGCGAAGTCTGGTCCCGTGGACCTCCTTCATTAATGCCGTAGGAAAGGTCCGACCACTGGGGTCGCCTTAAAATAGATTTTGCTTTCATCGAATGAGAGTAAGCACTGATGGAAAGTACTGTTTGCCTTGCATTCACATTCTATCGTTTAAGCGACAAGCACACTTAATTCTCAACGTGGAAACAAGAAGTAAACTATTTATGTTGGCAACGTGCCGTTGAAATTAAAACATGGCGACATGCCTTGGGGAAAATAAAGCAATTGAAATAAAACAATTGAAATCCCTAAGCATAATAATGCCGAAGGTTGTTTGCGTTCCAAGGTCTTGGCACCGGTGTCCCGTCCAATGCCTCCAACTTATAAGAACCAACACCGACTATTTTGGTGACTTTGTACGGTCCTTCCCAATTTGGGTTTAGTTTCTTCTTCTTGCCTCTCCCAACCTCTTTCCTCAGGACCAGATCGTCGGGCTTAAATGGGCGAGCGTGGACAGATCGGTTGTAGGTCTTCGCCAGCTCATTCTGGTAAGCTTCAATATTGTCCTTCAGAAAACTGACCATTGCAAGCCGTTTGTTTTCATTAAGTCCCGAGCCGACCAAAAATGACCGGTCTGACCCTTCTACAATCGGTACGGTCACGAGATCTTCGATTGACTTTTCTTCGGCATCGCGGCCGATCTCCTCCGTCAAAGGTCCTTCCGTTACTTCCACCTAGTTGACATGTCCAGCTGTTGGACGCCTGTTGATGGCCGCAACAAAACAAGCCTTTGCGGAGAGCTGTTCGCCTGGAAGGTCTTCTTGGCCGTTGGCTCCGATGAATCGGACGACCTGGTGGAGCGTTGAAGCGACTGCTTGCATCTTATGAATCCATCCGCGGCCTAATATGGCATTATAAGGCCCTGGGGCGTTGACTACGGCAAAATCCATCGTCTCGGTTCGGCTTCCAGCCTTTACCGGCAACGATATCCTCCCAATTGGCTAGACCGGAGACCCAGTGAACCCGACCAAAGGGGTCGTAACCGGGGTGAGATCACTATCATTGAGCCCCATCTTTTTAAACAGAGAATAGTAAATAATCTCAACGGAACTCCCTTGGTCTACTAGGATGCGGTGTGCCCTGCATCTGCCAATGCGTATGGTAACAACGAGGGCGTCGCAGTGGGGAAGCCGTACGTTCTCGAGATCCTTTTTGGTGAAGGTGATCGTCCATTTTTCCCCGCTTGCTGGCTTTGCCCTCTTTGCTGGATGGCTCACGGCCATTACCTCGTTGGCTTGATTTGCAGCTTTTCAGTTCTTGTCGCAATCGTTGCTCGGCATCTACATCCGCGTAACCGTGGATAACGGCCACATCGATCAACTCCTCATCCTTATCGTCGGTACCATTTGACCCTTTGGCTTTAGCTATGGTTTTTTCATGTTCAATGTGCTCCTCTAGCTTTCCTTCGGCGACTTTCTCTTCCAAATATGCCTTAAATTGGGGGCACCAAGTGGTCATATTACCTGCTGCATCGTGGTACCGACATCGCTGCTTCGTATCCTTGAACGGAGGTTGTGGGGCATTCTTCGGTGCCTTACGGTACCGTGCTTCCCGTTTGATTTTCTTATGGAGTTCATGTAGAGGATACTTGAACACCGTAACGATCCCCTCGAACTCCTGTGGTCGTGGGCCTCTGTAGGAATTCCGTCTCGGGTCGTTACTCCTTCCAGGCTTAGCTTCTTGGATACTATTGACATCTTTTCGGCCATTTCCTGATTTCCCGTTTCGGTAATACTTTTGTTCGGCCTTTTCGCGCTCAGTTATGGCCTCGTCAAGCTTGCTATGCTGATTAATCCGAAGCATTAACTCGTCCATATTGGCCGGCTCGTTGAGGATGAGATCCGCGAATGCCGAACTCGTGGTATCAAGGCCGAGCTTGAATTGTTGAACGGCTACATCGTGGTACTGGCTACAATTCCTGATTTCGTTGAAAACCTCCCAGTACCGTGTAGCATACTGCCGTAGGGATTCAGTGTTAGATTTCTTCAAGGCGAGCAAGGAATCAATGGTCTTCTCCTGGCGTTGAGTGGTGACGAACCGCTGGAGGAATTTCCTAGAAAATCCCTTCCAACTCTGGATGGAGCCACGCTCTAGCTGATTAAACCACATCAAGCCAAGAGGTCCCAGACTTGTCGGGAACATTTTGCAAAGTAGCGCATCGCTCGGGCAGTATATTGCCATCATTTGTTGGAAGTGAACCAAGTGAGCATAGGCTTCTGTCTTGGGGTCAAACTTAACGAATTTCGGAGGACTGAAGTTCTTAGTGCCGTAGCAGCGAGTATCTCATCGGAAAATGGTGATGAAGACAGCCGGTCTAGAATCTCGTCCTCTTTGGTTCGTTCAGTTTTTGCCGTGAAGTTTTCTTTGGCCACGTTCTTAACATACTTCATGTTGTCCGGAATACTTCCACGGCTCCGCTGAGGGGACTGGGGTCGTCGTTCGTGCCGCCTATCTGGCATTCTGTCCCTGCGCCGTTTAGTCTGGCCTTTCGGACTCTCGTCATGTCGCCGTCCCTTCACCCCTCGGTCACTCTGGACTTCGCGGCCTTCGGTTCTGTAATACATATTATTGTCTGGACTCACGAATCGGTCCCTTTTACTGTTGTATCCCCTTCTCGCCCTGTCACCGTGAGCGTTGCGACGCTCTAACTAGCGGTCAATCGCTGTCTGGTGACTGGCCGTTTCGGACAGGTGACTGTAAGCGCGGGAGCTAGTGACCGGAGGAGGGCTAACGTATCGCAGCCACTCGAACACGGACCGAGTTGGTTTTTCTTTTTGACCTTCGTGTGGCCCGAGCCGATCCTTTACAGATCGGTGATGTACGTCTTCTTCCCTCCTGGAAGGAGATGGAGATCTCGGTTGTTGAAAATGGCCTGACCGAAAGGCAGCGGTCATAAGCTGCATGTCCTCCCTTAAAGCATCTAGGGTTTTGTCGCATTTCGCCATCTGATCTTCCAGGCTCCGGATGTATGCTATCGTATGAGAGTCGGTGAGCGAGTCGTTTCGTTCACCGTACTCATCCTCAAACCGTGGGGGATGGGAGGTGCTGCCGACGTGATTCTTGCCGGTGTCTACCACCTTCGTGGCCGTTCGCGGCAGAGTGTGCTCTCCGTCCGCCAAGTGTTCGTCTAACAGCACCATAGATGTTCTTCAAAAACTGATCTAGAACCACCAGGAAGAGTCCCTTCTGATCTTCTTTGGGTAGTGTCCCACAGGGCGTGCCAATTGTGGTGGGAAGATTCTACATAGCGGGCTTCCTGATGGTGATACTCGGATCTCCTTTCGTACTTGACCCTGCACTATAGAGAACAGGTCAGCGTCACTTGGGCCTCTTGCCCAAGGGCACTCCGACGGTCAAGTTAGTCGAGAAGAAGAAGAGAGCACAAAAGTATAAATCTGAGATTGTGTGTGTACCTCTAGGGTTTATCCCTTGGTATTTATAGATACCCCTGTACTTGCTCTCCAAGTCACGTGACGTCACCCATCTCGTTGCAGTCACGTGACCCGGCCTATCCCGGGAAGCCACGTGGCCACCTAGAGGTTTCTAGAAGCCTCTTCCACAGTGCCAGGTGTCCCTCGGCACGTGTCCCTTGTAACCGCCATATTGACCCGATCGGATAAGCTCCTGGGTCGGGTTTCATCCGCCCGGCCCGTATATCGCCTAGCCCAGTAGGCCCTTGCCTTGATCCGGAGACTTGCCGTTACCTCGGCCCTAACAGGGCCCTTAAGATACCATCGGCCATAATGGGCATGTATGATACCGTCGGCCATAACAGCCTTTATAGATATACGATCGCCCATATGAGTTGGTATATGTGTTTACATATAAAATTAATAAATCCAATAATCGATTGACACGTAATTGAAAATGCCAAACGTTGGCAATTACCTGTTGATAAAGACACACTGGATTAAAGGAATATAAATGGTTCAATACGATGTCGTATTATGGTCAAAAATGAAAAGCAGTTATTGGCAGTTACAAGCCATTACTGACGTGAAGGGTGGTTTCGAAGCCATGATATTAACTTCTAAACATATAAACTCCACGTGTGAACTTGGGAAACAAAGCAAATTGGCAGTTATAACACGTGGAGTACTTATCAAGAGGCAGTTATTCACTTTAACGTACAAATCATTCGAGTTTGTTTAAATAAACTGCACAGATTCAAAATCGGAGCTTCTGGAGGAAGAATTAGAAGGATTCAAATTCAGACGTGGAGAAGGACACAATTGCCAAAGTGGAAGTTGGAATTCGAAGCAAGCCAATGTTCAAATTCATTGAGCGGGAAGTTCAAATTGCAAGCAGCGTCTATAAATAGAAGAAATTGAAGAGTGAAAACCCCCCGGACAAATCTTCAACAAACAGCTATCAAAAAATTGATGCTTGGTTTGTTCATTGGCAAAGTAGTTTAGGAATTCGAACGAAGTTCGAAGTAGTTTAGGAAGTAGGTTAGGAAGTAGTTTAGGATTAATCTCGATTGTTCCCGTAACAATCACCAGTTTGAAGTTCTTGTATCTGAAGTTGGAGACAATTTCGAAGTAAGTTTACCTTTGATTCATTGATCGAAGTATCTTGTTTCTTTTTGTTCTTCGATTTCCTAAGTTTGTTGGTTTCATTTCTTCACTTGTTGAAAAAATCCTCTTAATTGAGGTAATTGAACCAATAAAACACAATCGCCTGATTAGATTTGGTTTTTCCAAAGTTAATCTGAGGGAGGAGATAGAAACTCTCTCTGGCACGCTCGCACATAATCATTTTCCATTGCAAAGAAGTAAAAGAACCAAACAATACGGCCATATATCCAGTCGGCCCAATATGAGATTATTCGGCCCCCACAGTAGCCCATATTGGATAATCTTTGATTTTGGCGACAATGATGGAATCAACAAGAACTAAAATCTTAACGGTTTAGATCAACCATTGTAAAAATTGATTCAGTAATAATCTATAAATGTATATGTTGAATGTAATTGATAGCAAACTAAGTCTTATGTTGTAGTTTAATGTATAGTAGCCACTCGACCGCAACACAATCATGATAATCGAGACCGTTGATATTATTTTTCACATTGATCGCATCAATTATCGTAAAAATTAGGCTCTATCAAATTTAGAAAGGCTTATTTATCGGGATGCAATTTCACTAATGAAATGAGTTTTTTTGTCGGATCAAAGGCGTAGCGATACTCAATTAACTCAATTCTTATTACGAATGATTTAATACATGTACTGAAGAAGATAGATGGTTCCGATCGCCAAGAAGATAGCGTTAGCTAAGGTCTTTTTGTTTCTATCGGAATTATCTATCTTCGACACAATATGGATTTGATTATCCTATAATAGAATGAAGTTACTTGTGTATTGTTAGACATTGAATCAGACATAAAATATCATTATAGTAATGAATCAGCGTCTCGTTTTTAGACTTGATTGAGCCAAAAAATTACGTGACTGATTTTATCAACAAATTAACACCATGAAATTAACAAGCTCGATTATTAAAATAATGGGTTATTGCGGTCGGTTACACATTAATATTGAAGATATTAGTCCCAATAGCGATGGATAATTTTTTGTTTGTCATTTTTCAAAAAATTTTGGTGCACACCCAATGAGCATTGGCGGGACTCGAAATAAAGCAATAGCGGGACTAGAAAAAAACAGAAAATAAAACGCCACCGTATGCTTGCTTCTCTCTCATTTCTCGTACCCCTTGCTGGATCAGAACGGCGCGGGGACTGGGGAGTGAAATTTTCCTCCTCCCAGTTCTTGTTTCCATAAGCCATAGAAAGCCCTAGTTCTCTGCTGGTATCACCCCTGCTCTCTCCCCCTCCCTCTCTCTCTCTATCAATTGAAACGAGCCTCAATTGAAGCCCCAACCAGAGAACCCTAAATTCCCATTTGAAACCCTTCTCGCTCCCAACCACTTCGGGGTATCTCAAGCCTCCGTTCTCGACTTTTTTGCGATCGAAATCGCGGCAGTAAGCACCACCCGACCGCCGTTCACCATCCGACTCCGCCTCAATGCCGGTATGTGTTCATTCGCATCTCTTTCTCTCTCGGGTTTTGCATTCCTTTTTTTCCCCTGTAGTTCCTTAGACCCTAATTCTAATTCCTTCCACAACCTTTTGTCTAACAGCGCCATCTACTTTTGCTGCTTTTGCAATCTCATCCTCCATCATCGCTTGTTTTCTAGTATGCCCTAGTTTCTACGATCTGACACTCAGATTTTCTTTTTGTTTTTTTTTTTGTCAAACTCCACTGAAACTCTCCTACATATAGTGCCGAAGCATCAGTCCAGCTACATGTTATTTTTCCTTTGATTATTATGCAAATATAAACGTTGATTAGGTGGTACTGGGGAAAAATACATAAATTGTTTTGTGATAACATGAATCTCTTGTTCGGGGTTTTTTCTTGTTTGGCATTTTGACTAACAGGCTGTTGAAACACTTGGGGAAATGAAATGATATCCCCAAATGACATAGTGACTGTTCCATCTTTTCATTTTCTTTTGAAAGCTTTGGGGCAGCAAATATTTCATTAGTGGAAGTAGTAGTATCAAGTTTGTATTGTGTTGAAGTTCAGGTTTTATGAACTTGTAATACTAAGTGATGCTAAGAAGTGTTTTCTCTTTTTTCCTTATGTAAAACTACTAGAGTTGGTTTGCTATGAACATTTTTGTTAATCTTCGCTATAGGCTTCTAAAATGGAAAAAAAGTACCTCAAGGATGTAGCTGAACCACGACAGATTCCTAATGAAAATTTAATGTTCCATTAGCAGTGCTTGTAAAAAGATGCCAAAAGAGGAGCATGAGCCGCCCAAGGATGAGGATGAGTTGGTTGGAGAAGAAGAGGTAATAGTTCCTATATAGTATGTTCGTTTGTATAAAGATCAAGTCTCACGTTTTGATGTTATGATGGGACTATAGACAATTTGAGGTAAATAGTTGTTAAACGAATGACATTCTACTTAGCCATTTACTTGTCCAAAATTCTAAAATATCACCAATATCACCAAAGAAAATTAGTTCATTCTTGTTTAGTCTAGGAAGCACAAGATTATTGTGAATTAGTTGGTTCTTGGACAAGGGTTGGATCAATTTGAGTAGGCTTGATTCTAGATACCTACAAGGGGTAATGGATTTGTTTGTGACACTGTAAATGTGTCACGTCAACTTTGATTTTAAGTTTCTATTTTTTCGATTGTAGTCCTTTGGCACTTAATATCCTTGAATTGGTGTTTGGACTTTGGTTTTTGAGAAGCTAGAAGCTATATAAGGGGAATTCTTTGAAGTTATATTATTGAAACCTTGAAGCAGCGTATCGCCAATAGTAACCTAGAAAATTGATCTCTTTAGTTGTGTCTGAAAGTGTTCATAGCTTCATACCAATCTGCATATCAACTATTTAACCTTTAATGTCTATGTATGTTATGCTGCACTGCACTTTATCTTGCACTTTGATGTCTAGAAAATCAATCTCTTTACCTACTATTTCCTTTTTTTTTTTTCCAGGTGCACCTTCAATAAGTTAGCGACATGTGCGAGGGCCTACAGTAGGAAAAAGAGTTAGAGGGGAGATTGCTTCCCACAATGGGGAGAGGCTCCAAGTTTGTGTGCTAACGTCAGTGAGGACTTTTTGCGGTAAGAATGCCAACATCATTATGGTACTTATATCTTCTTTTGCTCTATATGATATCTGTCATTACAATGACATTTGGATCTGCAATTACTTATTTTACTGGAAGTCTAGAACAGTGTTAGGTAATGCTTCAAACCATTATAATTTTGCTCCTCATTTTGCTATAAGAATGTTAGAACTAAATTTGTTTAGAGGTGGACCTGTTTTGTAGAAGTCCCATATTGAGTTGAATGGAAAGAGTACGCTCTTTTGAAAACTTTGTATTAAATGATTCCATTATAGCTTTCCATGTGTCCGGGGACTTTTATTTAAACGTTTAATGAGTGTAAATTCTGAAAGGAATATTACAAGGTATGGATGCTAATTGGGAATTTTTACCCATCGACATAAAAATTGTGATGTAAAGTATTGCTTGTGAAGTGCAAAGAACAGCAGAGCTACCTTCTTTTCTAATTTCATAAATCAACTGTTAACCATTTCGTCAGCTGCTGCCTTTTAAAGAACATGGAAGTTTGCTTTGCCCAAAGATGCCTGTGAAGGTGAACTGCTCATTAGTTGGATGTCATGCTAGGACTTTGGAGATTCTTATTTTCTAGGTAATTCACAACTTTGAAATATGGGCCTCTAGACATGAGGACTCTTAAAATTATATCGACATAGCTGTTTCGGACACCGTAAATATGAATTGTGTTCTCTCTTCTTTAAAAAAAAAAACTCTTTACAGATAATCTATATAAATATTTAGACATTTTTTCACATTATTCTATTTTTCGTTTAGCATAGCATAGAAGGGAAAGTTAGCGGAGTTGAATTGGATTCGTCAAATAAGAGTTGGCAATTGATATCAATTGAGGCTATACTGTGTTTGTCCATGCTTGAACCCGTGCCTTCAGGCACATGGTCTCTCTACTGGCATGAAGACTTTTTGCTGGGTGTGGAGTTAAAGACTCTCCATCCTTTTACCGATAGCCACTTTTGTTGATGCTATGACCATGCTCTTTTACTAAAGCTATGAAAAAGGCCCAACTCCATTTGAAGGTAGTCATTTGTGGATTGAGTCAGTAATTGTCCATGAGTTTGCTGATTTTTATTAATTATATTGTTCTTTGGCCTTCTAGACACTTTGTTTTACATAGTGTTTCCAGCACTCGTAATTCTTAAATTAGTATATCTCAGCATAAAAGGGAAGGAATAGCAGGTAGTTGAATGAGATGTGTACTTGACTGGGACTTTGTCATTTCTGGACACAATTTGATTTAGTTTTTATTTTATCAAATTCTATTTCGGCAGTTCACACATTTTTCTAGTGCCATATGCACACATAAATGCTGATTGTTCTTATTTTTTTTTTTTCCTTACATATTGACACTTTTGTGGAGTATCCGGCAGTTCTACTTTTTGTTATGGACCATGAAGATCAAAGTTCCATTTTGGTTGTGGATTCTACGTGGTTCGATATTTGGTTATCTATATGTGCTCTAGGGATATATTTTGTTTATTACTATTACATATGGAGTTACCGTGCTTGCGTTTTTGGCTTTCCACTTGTTGAGTTAGACGTTTTTTTATTTTGCGCTCTAGGAATATGGACACAAGATGTTTCATAAAAATATTTGATGGACACATCTATTTATGGAAGTTATGGATGGTATTATGCTTGAGAATTTCAAATTTTTTTTTATTAATTGCAGTAGGTTCGCAATTGTGCATGGTGTGATATTATTGATTGAAATGTATCGCGAATGAAAATGGAAAAAATTTCCAGTAGTTTTTTGGTTTCAGCATTGGCGACCATCATTCACCTAAAAGCGAGCTACTCGGGATTGGCTAACCTTTACCGACTAAACCGTGTGGTACATTTACCGACTTAACTTTAGCCAATGATAGATGTGACATTCGCCGACTAAAACATTACTCACTAATTAGTGTGCATTTACCGACTAAATCTTTAGTCGGCGTGACATTCGCCAACCAAAATGTTACTCGCTGATTAGTGTGCATTTACCGACTAAATCTTTATTCGGCGTGACATTCGCCGACTAAAATGTTACTCACTATTTAGTGTGCATTTACCGACTAAAACCTCATTGCCGACTAAACTTTAGTCGGTAAAACATTAATCTTACCAAGTAAAATGTTTTTTTTTAGTCGGCAAATACATTTGCCGAAGGTCATTGGCCGACTATTGTGTCGACTAAATAATTTAGTCGAGAATGGTGTTCGCGGACTAAAAAAACCACATTAGGCGAGTACATATTTAGTCGGCATTGGTTAAATTTCTTGTAGTTATACTAGTTTCTTCGTGTTCTGAAAAATACACCGGCGGCTTACCTTCTCTCCTCCTGTCTGATCTCTTCTCCATTTGAAAGTTGAACCCAATCCCATATCCACTCTCTCTCTCTCTCTCTCCCCCTTATCTGATCTGTTCTTCTCTATTTGAAAGTTGAACCCAGATCTCGCCGTGACGGGCGTTTGACGGCGTTGGCCACCTCTGCGACGAGTCTTTTCTGACAGAGGCTACCACGGTTCAGGTCGACGTTTTCGACAATGAGGGTAGCGGATCAACATACACTACAATTTTTCGGACAAAATTCACAGTAAATCAATCTTGGCCGGTATTTCCCGGATTGGCCGGTACTGACCGGTAAGGCTCGGTATTGGGGCCAAGACGAAATCAAAGGTTGGTGGTACCATTTATATGCAAATCCGGTACGTAGCGGCCGGTACGATACGGGATTCACAACCTTGTTCTATTGGCATCCCATTTATTACTTCATACCACCCGGCAAAAATAAATGTCAAAACATTACATGCAAAAAGTCCATTTTGCCCCTCAATTTACTACATACTAACCCGCCCACTTCTTCTTCCCAAACCTCTTTTTCTCCCTCCTTATTCCTCCTTTCTTCTTCTTCTTCTTCCTCCTTTGTTAGGTTAAAAAAAATTATACTTGTTCCTACATTCTCCTCCTCCATCCCTTGTCTCTCTCAATCAATGTAAAATTTTGATGAGTCAATGGAGGGATCCTCTCCCTCACTACAATTAGAAGAAGAAATCCAGAGAGTAATGGAACAACTTAGAGTTTCAAATTCTCCAAAAGAGTCTGCAATACATAAGACCGTGACCTTAGAAGAAAGTATGGAAGTGGAGGGTGAGGTTGGTATCCCGGAAATGAAGATTTTTGACCAAAAAACGACCAAAGATGTAGCCCATTTTTTTTGCCGAGAAGTAATATGTCCGTTTGTTCGACACGGTAATGCAGTCCCAAAAAAGTCATAAATTTCGGTATAGAACTCCCGAACTTGGTTAAATATTTCGACAATTG
Source organism: Vaccinium darrowii (assembly GCA_020921065.1). NCBI lineage: Eukaryota > Viridiplantae > Streptophyta > Magnoliopsida > Ericales > Ericaceae > Vaccinium > Vaccinium darrowii. The sequence goes on along the minus strand of CM037162.1, from coordinate 23,278,796 downwards.
GTTTTCCAAAATTGGTACACTATCTCGGTAGTTATAAACTGAAATTTAGACAATATTTCGGTAGTTTGTATCCGAAATTACTAATAACTGTCGGTAGTTAATATCCAAAACGTGCAAACATAGAACAACATACAGACAGAACAACAGACAAAAAACTTAGAATCATTATTCCAATCACAAAGCGATAAGTGAAATATAACCGTCGTCCATCCACCAACCTTAATATGAAAATACATAACCAAAGTCCGTCCACCAACCATAATATCAACATACATAACCAAAGTCATAATCATAGCCAAAGTGAAATGTATAGTCTAACCATATAGTCAACTTAGGCTAACAAAGAAAACACAATGCTCAAGTAGAAAGCCCAAATAGGTGTTGTGCATCATCAAGTGTCATCCCCTTCCCCAAATCCAAAGTGAAAGGTATTGGTCTCTGGTGGTGGTGATGGTGTATTGTCAAGAGAATTCAAGTGAAGAGAACGGGAGGAGGGAGGAGAAGAGGGAGAGTTTTTTAAAATTTGGAAGAAAAATTAACCATGGGTATTTTTGGGAACTTAGCCGGGTTATTTGCAGCAAAAATGTAAATTTGCCATGTCACATGGGAGGTATATAGCAATCGGGTGGTATGTAGCTATAAGTGGGATGCCAATAGAATCACCCAAAGGAAGAAATCCACGTGCTTTGGTCTCGATGTAAAAATTCCTCAGCATCCATAATGGCCTAATCAAAATTTAAACTTTTAGTTATCCATATAGAGGTCGCTAAAGCTAGTAATGTCATGTTTCACATTGGTATTTTTTGTCTATAACAAAAAATAGTGGACCCCCATCACTTTTTTAAACTAGTATGAGCCCGACTTGCTTCGCACGCCACTGCGTGCTCATTGTGTTCACGCTCACACAAAAATGCTTAGTCATTTGAGGTTTGAAGTTAATTTGGTTTTTGTTTCTGTGTACACAGTAATTGCATGAGAAAGGATTTTGTGTATATGGCAGTGGACATGTAATTATTCGTGGTAGTGGTAAAAATGTGGATGAAACTATTGAGTTACCTCATAATTAGGCTCATTGGGTGTTTCTAGGGTTCTATGAAAAATGGATTATTGCTAGGTAAGATGTTGGAGGAACTGAAACTGGAAATCTAGTTGTAGAGAGTGCTGGAGCATATGACGTAAAGCGAGGAAAAAGTGAAAAATGAAGGAAAGTGTCGAGTCTTGATGTAGCCATGTATCATGAATTGTAGGGTTGCAATTTATATATATGATTACATACCTTTTCACTTTCTCGATAAAAATATAATCAAATTATTTACTTGACAAATAGTTAACTTTAACAAGACTTCATACCACAATCATAATTTTTTATTCTCGATCCTTACTGTCTCAAGAGTGATTTTATGTTTTGTTAAGAGTAAGTAATAAATATTTTCTTGCAATATTCTCACATAACTTTTAAACGTGGAGAAGAAAATAAATATTCTTTTTACCTCGCTTTCTATCATTTTGACCATGCATCATGATATTATTTATAATAAAAAAGGAACCTTATATGCTCTGGCTCTGCCGGTTTAACTTTTACACATCGGCTCCCAACTACATTTTTAGGACAATCTAATATCTCTTTGCAATACAATTTTAGTTGGTCACACATACGTTCTACAATTTTAGTTTTGGATAGATTACGATTGAACAGAGTCCTCTAAGTCATAGACAAAATCTGTAAAACAAAATAGAATTTTGGAAAAACTGCAAAACAGTGAATATGCTTATAGCTCTACGTATAGAGTAATGCTACATACACACCCTCCCATTCACACCCCCGCTCACACCTACTTTGGATTGCTGACCCATGTCCTCTCACTTTGGAAGTCAGGAGAGAGAGAGGACGTGTGTCAACATTCCAAAATGGGTGTGTGCGAGGGTGTGTATGGGAGGGTATATAACCGGGAAAACAAAGCGTCTTATGGCAATCTAGAATAAAACTGTTTTGCCTGGAAATCCCACTGGGAACGAAAACCGGAAGCTGACCACCCCTCTGTGTTTTTCCCTGTTGGCAATAACTTGAGACAAGACCTCTCTATGGAGCAGCAACAACAGATATGGAGCTTCCATTTCTTAGCCCTCTATTCGAATCATTCAAAAGTGGCCCACCGAAAAATATAGATTGCACCGTATACAAAATCTCAAATCTAGAAGCATGAGAAGAACCGCCAACGGTACTCTAGCACCTGAATTGTTTTGCCTCATAGGTGGTAATCGTGATACATTTTCACTGACAACAATTTCATTTGCATTACTTGCCTTTGTTGAGCAAGGAGACTGATTCCCTATGATTGATACATTGGGTTGAAATGTTCTTTTGTTAGAGGTCCACTGATCCAAGGGAGAAGGTGTCATGTTGATGCCTTAATGGTGCGATTTGGACTGCTAAGGTTAATAAGGCTGTGAGCGCAAGTTTCAACATCTTCGCAGCTAGTACCGCTTCTTGGAAGAAGATACCATTGATTTTCCGGATTTATAGTTTCAGTCATGGAATCCCTGATTGGTGCCGACTGGATTGTTTCTTCCGCTCACATTGCTACTTGAAAAAGTTGTCACCATGGTAAGAGTGATGTCGAGAAGTAACCGGGTGTAGGACCGGCGACGAAGCTCTGGCCTTCTCACCAGCTTTGACCACTTCATTCGAATCCAATTTTGCAAGGTTCCATGCACTGATTTCTTTGTTCAAAGGGAAGGGAGAGGGAAAGACATGATGGAGAGAATGTGATCCATCAAAATAAGGCGATCATTTGACTGATTTTCCTGTATTTTTAGAAAGTTTGGAACCTGCAGTGTCAGACAATGAATATCCCTGTGATGATCAATATCGAGTTAGCAAGCAAACAAATGGGCAAAGACAGTGCCAAAACCTCTGGAGTTTCTTTGTTGATAACATGGTAAAATCAAAGAGTTTCTCATGCGCAATTAAATGAAATTTAAAACATTACTCCTTCCAGAAAGGTGGCATGAGTTTGTGTTAAAATGCAATTGAGTTCCATTTACATATATTTTCTCCTGGAGCTAAAAATTTAGCTTCGTGTAAACACTGTTTATTTTTCCTTTTCCAATAGTTGTACCAATCTCTAAACTTTGCACTGAATAAACTACACAATAAACCAACAAAGAATTGTTGCCTTAGCCGAAGTTGAAGGATTCAATAGCTAGGATATAGCATAGACAAAGTCTAATTATGGCTGGAGCAGGAGAAAACTCACTTTTTAGCAGGTTGGTTTGAGTTCTCTATTAGGTGGTCTCTTATCTTCTCATCGTAGACCTCCAATATGTTCACTAAAAGTTTGTATTTCATGACGATGCTCCTTTCATTGGTGTTAGTAATTATGGGTCGGTTCAACCGGACTCAACCCACACAGGTTATCCGCATGGGTTAATTGATTGGGTTGGTTAGAAGGATGATAAAAGATGGACTCTTATCTCTATCTGTTAGAAGAGTTTAAAGTGAGTTTAAACTCTAGGACTTTGTCTATAAATAAAGTCCTGCAGATATTAGAGATACACACTTGAAACAATTAGAGTTTCATATATCTCCTTCTCCCCATAATATTCTCCTATCAATATCTTCTCTCTCTAGGGTTTTCATCTACAAACCCTAGAATTCGCGGTGTGGATATTAAAAGTAGGCTCTAGTAGTCTTCTCTACACGACGAGGATAGAAGACGGTGTCTGGGTTCTTGTTCGTGGTTACGGATTGTGCTTGTAGAGCGGGTCTCGGTTTGTTGATCTCCGAAAGCTTGAAGTATTCCGCTGCGCTTCATTATGTAAGTTTTGTGTGATTTACACGCTTTCGATAGAGTTAACATTGGTATCAGAGCCATTTTGGCTTGCTTTCGCATGATTGCCTACGTTTACGTTTTTTTTTCTTTGTTTTTTTGTTGAGTTTTTTTCCAAAACATCCCTCGAACTATACACCTAATGTTTACTTAGTCCTCAAACTATCAAATTTGTTTACTTAGTCCTCAAACTATACACCTGTTGTTTACTTAGTCCTCAAACTATACACCTGTTGTTTACTTAGTCCTTGAACTATCAATTTTGCTAACAGAACATGGACGAAAAACTTAACGGATGTCATTTTCCCACCGCATCTAGGGTAGAGAAGTCATTCCACTTGATTTTCCTAACACAAAAACAGCATCAACCAAAAAAAAAAAGAAAAAGAAAAGAAAAGAAAGAACTCAATGGCCTACCTTCACCGAAATGCATATGCAAGCAACAACCGAAGATTTTTGTGACATTCTTGAGCATAATAAAGATAGTTGATCTCTGGACCTTATATATGAAAGAGTAAGCCAATTCGAAAAAAATTAAATAGAAATCATGTAGGCCACAACCATCAATCTGCTGTGAGATAGTGATGTAGTTCTTCAAGATTTTTATATAGTTTAACTTCACACAGAAGTTTGAGCTTACATTATTGATTAAGAAAAACTGTTCGAGAAAAAATTCGTCCATGTTCACGCAGGACTATTCTTTTTTTTGGTTGCTGCTGTTTTTATGGGAGAAAAATCAAGTGGAATGACCTTTCTACCCTAGATGCGGTGGGAAAATGACATCCGTTAAGTTTTCTGTCCATGTTCTGTATAGTTTGAGGACTAAGTAAACAAAATTGATAGTTCGAGGACTAAGTAAACATTAGGTGTATAGTTTGAGGGATGTTTTGGAAAATAACTTAAAACTAAATGGGTTATCCATGTTATCGATTATACAAGTCTAATACGGAGTAGTTACTTTTGCTTCTAGAAATTAATGCAACACGAGTAGTATTCAAGTGACACTCATGCGTTCTTGAAATGATATATATTTTGTGTTCTCACATAATGACTAGTAGAACTTTATATTGTTAAGGACATAATGTTTAAATTAGGTCTTGGACACTAAAAATTCTTGGGCCGGCCCTACTTCTACTCCCTACGGCCCTTTTCATTTTTGGTATTCCAATAATTTCAATAGATCTAAAAAATTGGATCATTTCTTTGATGAAATAATACAGTACTTGATTTGGACTTAGGTAGGCATTTACAAAATTTTGAGATGAATTGGTAAAATGTGAATAAAACAACATATGTTACACAGTGTAATATTTTTTAATATTATTTTAAATTTCCTTTATTTTTTATAATTTACTTAGTAAAATACATTGGGTCCCATTTTATAAGTTTGTCTCCGACCCTGAAAATCTCAAGGCCGGACCTGGCTGTAGGTTTAAAGGGGGAGGATACAAGAGTGTTCCCTGTTGTGTTTAGATTTTGGGCGTGTTAGCATTTTGTTTTTTTTTTTTTTTTCCCTACCACCCTAAAATAGACTTTTCACGCATGCCATCTAGGATCTCTGCTCTCACTAGAACGACTACCTCAATCTCTCTGCTCTTATGCCCTGTTTGTTAGAAGGAGATGGAAGGAGGATATAGGGAGAAGGGGATTTACATATCCGGCTTGAACATATCCCTTGTTTATTTGCATTTCACCACTCGAATATGCTTTGGCTGTATATGTTTATCCCTTCACAGATAGAATAATTTTTAGACACACTCACCCTTGTCTAAATTATATCTGGCTCCTACTTTCCAAAATAACCCTTGGTAGAAGTCGCCAAACACAAAACTCTGTTCACGAACTACATCTTAAATTTGGGGTCTCACCTGGTAGAGAGAGAGAGGGAAGAACATAATTCCCTCATGATATCTCCCTCTTTGATTCCCAATCTCAAGATCAACAACGAAGATGACCAAAAAAAAAAAAAAAATTACAGACAACAAAAAAAATTAAATCCGTAGAAGTCTCCAAAAATTAACCCCTCAAATTTCCATATTGTTCAACATAACGTCTTCATCTTCAACATTGTCGTTTTTCCTTCTTGATTGAACCACGGTAATATCTCCATCTTCATCTCGACTTGATAGCAGATTGGTTTGCCCCTTGAAGATCGGTTTTACCTCTTCATATGGGTGAACAAAATCAAACAGTTTAGAATGAGAATATAAACAAGGCCAAAATGGTTTTTAACATTATTAAACATCATTCACCCCCTCATCCCCTCCTAAAATAACTAAACAATTAAACAAACCTTGTAACTTTTTATCCATTATTCTAAAATAATCCCCTTCCAACTATATCCTTTATCCATTTTTTGGAATGGGGTGGATGAGAAGAGGAAGATCCATTGGATGAAATGGGGGAAGTTATCAGAGGTGAAAGGAAAAGGAGGGCTGGATTTCTGTGACTTAGAAGCTTTCAACCTTGCTATGCTTGCAAAGCTTGGATGGAGGTTGCTGAATGGGGAAGACTCTCTGTTTTTTCGAGTTTTTAAAACCAAATATTTTCCGGACACGTCATTTTTAGATGCGCAGCCCAAACCAATTTCTTCGTGGGCGTGGTAAAGTATTATAGCTAGTAAGGAGGTGGTGGAAATGGAAGATTGCGTGCGGTGATAAAGCTAATATTTGGGAAGACCCGTGGTTGTTGGATCCATTGTGCCCAAGAATTTTTTCCCCAAATCCTCATGACGATGGGTGGACTAAGGTTGGGGATTTACTTGATAAGGAGAGGAATATGTGGAAAGAGGACCTTCTTGAGTTTTTGTTCATTCCAAGGGATGTTGAGCAAATTTTGGGCATTCCATTAAGTTCGACCGGGCTTACGGATGAGCGGATCTGGAAATGTACAAGTAATGGCAAGTTCTTGGTTAAGTCGGCATATGTGTTAGCTAAGGAAATTCTAAACTGGCAGCAGAGTCGAGTGGGAGGAGGTGCCGAGTCTAGTAATGGCAGTCAAGATGAAGGAAAATGGAAGCGGATTTGACATATGAAAGCACCCGGAAAGGTAAGAACTTTTATTTGGAAATGCTTGCATGACATTGTGTCTGTTAATAATAATCTTGTCAAAAAGAAAGTTCCAGTGGAGTGTTTGTGCCCTATTTGTGGATTGTGGCCCGAAACGGTTTCGCATATGTTATTTAATTGTGATAGAGCCAAAAGAGTTTGGTTACTCTCTCCCTTTCGTTTTAGACCCGAGGTTATGGATTCCATTCAAATAGATGAGATCTGGGGTGCTATTGGGAAGCTAAGTGGTGATAGGGACAAACGGGATAAGCCAGGCTTATTTTCTTCAATCTGTTGGCAGATTTGAAAAGCACGAAATAAATGGGTTTTTACAAGAGAATGGATGAACGAAGTGCAAATTAATGAGTACTGTCAAGCTATTAGGAGTCCGGAGGATATACTGAGAGAGCAGACTGGGGCGAATGATCAGCGATGGGTACCACCAAGTCCGGGTTTTCTGAAGGTTAATGTTGATGGAGCATTTGATGTTAAAACAGGGCGAGGGGGTGCAAGAATTGTTATTCGAGATGAGAAAGGGTAGCTTAAAGGAGTGACTGCAATTCCCCTACTTCATGTTGCTTCAGCTGAAATGACAGAGGCTTTGGGGTTTCACGGAGCATTGGAAATTATTAGTTTAGAGGACGGATAGAAATATCTAGTGGAAGGGGATGCTCAAGGAATTATTAACATGCTGCGAGAAGTCGGTGCTAGTAAGTCTAGTTTGGATATCCTCATTAGAGATTCTTTTTCTTTAGCTAAACGTTTATTGTTTTATTCTTTTCATTATGTTTCCCGTACTTGTAATAGGGCGGCTCATGTCACGGCCAAATATGCCCTATCTCTTGATCATATGATGTCCTGGAGTGGAGATTTTCCATTCTGGATACAACATGAGATTTGTTTGGACTCTCCATTATTGCAATAAAACTATCGATCGATTGGTAAAAAAAAATACACTACATCCTTTATCACCCTCTAATTATATATAATAATCCCTTTCCAACCTTATCCTTTATCTCCATCTAATTATATAAAGAGCATCTAGTGGTCGGATAAACCTTTGAAAATCTATCTTAAAGCAGTAGCTGTAGCCCCATGGCTATGGCATAGAGCATCTGCTACTCAGATAAAGCTATGAAAATTTAAAGTCTCTTATCCTGTCTTTGGGGCTCCACTCATGAAGCAACCATATTTGACTTCATGTGTCGTTGGTAATGCCCAATCCTCGAAGTCTTCCAAATATAGGTGACATGCATTTGAGGTGACTTAAGGTTGATGCCCATGAGAACGTCTCAACGTGAGGCGAGAGGTAATTGAGTGGTCCTCATTTTCTTTTTTTGTATTTTTTTTTCAAATTTCACAGGAAACAGAGTAATTCTTATGTCTACCAAGATGGGCACACACAATAAATGTCACACCACCAGAATGGGAAATGACCGGCCGTGAATCACAAGGCCAACTGATGGATCATGAAGCCTAAAATTAAAATAAATAAAATTAAAATATGAAGTCGACAAACACCAAACGGCCATTTCTTATTGTTAAAAAAAACAAAGCCAATACTAATATGTCTTAATCAAAGCATGGGGAACTACCATGATCAGATAATAAAATTATCCACCATCGACAAAAAGAATCTCATAATTATTTTTACCAAAAAGGTTTCACAATAAGCGGAAGTAAATAAATAAAATACTAAAATTCGTGTAAAGGCCCATAAAATTTTATTTATTTTTCGTAAATAACGTTGGGGTAATGTGAGGAATTGTGGGAAATGATATAAGTGACTAAGTGTTTGGAACATATACATAATATGTGGAGTTGAGGTGAAATTGGTTTACACAAGCCACATTTGGGCTTTGGGTGCAATTTAACTTAAGTGTGTGGTGAGATATATGTATATATGTGTGTGGTGGAGAAAAGAGAGAGACAAAACACTCCCTTCTTCCCCAAGGTTAGCCGTCCCTCTCTCTCTCTCTCCTCCATAGCTCCTCAAGCTCATTTTCTCCACCAAATCCCAAGCTCCAAACTTAGTCCCTTCACAAAAGCTTCCACAAATCTTGTGCTCTACGCGTTGGTATGCTCATTTCACTCCAGTGTTTGAAGATCTTTTCTTGGATTTTGAAGCTAGAGTTTGGGTTTTGCTCCTTGGGGGTTTTTCAAGCTAAATCTTTGAGGTAGGGGACAAATTTCTACTCCCTCTAGTTGTATTTTGTTGATTTGTTGCATATGTTGTTGGGTTGCCTACAAATTTCTAGCTAAACTTGTTTATCACCAATCACCATAAAAATGGGTTTTTGATCTTGAACCACCATGAATATGGGTTTTGATCTTGGAATCATCATGAAGATAGGTTTTGATCTTGTTCAATCTTTGATTGCTACTCTCTCAAGTGTTTGGGTAGTGTTTTGATCCATATTTTGATGAATTTCAAGTTGTTTTTGCTTGGGTTGAAACCCCCATTGAATCTGAAAATCTGTCAAAAAATTCACGAAATGGCCTGGTATCGATACCCCCGCGTCCGGGTATCAATACCAGCGGGTTCTGTTTCTTTTTCTGTGCCTCTGGTATCAACACCCCAATTCTGGGTATCAATATCAGAAAGCTTCGGACCTTATTTTTTGTTTAGACTTTCTCTTGACTTTTGGACGTCTTGGGGTACCTTCAAATGTTTCGTTCACTCAAAATATTACTTATTACCAATCACTTTGTTGATCGGATTGTTTGCTTGGCTCTCTTTTGACCTCCGGTCGGGTAGTTTGACCATGAACTTGTTTGTTCCCAAAACGCGTAATTCTCATGTATTAGGATATTTTCCACAGTAGTAGCATTTTGGAATCTAATGATAGAGGGGATTGCTTGGTGTCAGTTGTTTCTCATATTTTAATGGATTTGGTGAGGTTTTGGTGCATTTATTAACATTTGACGTGAATTCGGGTTGAGTGGGGGGTCCGAGATACATGTAAATGAATAATGCGGCATGTGAGTTATATATGGGACTATGATGAACTTATATTTTGATAAGTGATGATATGATTGTATGATGATTGACACGGGGCCCGAAAGGGTATGCCCGGAGTGACACGGGGTCCACTAGGGTATGCCCGGAGTGACACGGGACCTTTATGGTATGCCCGGAGTGACACGAGGCCTATATGGCATGCCTGGAGAATAAGCAAATGTTTGAAAAGGAATGTGATGAGTAAGATAACTTTTCTTCAATGAAAGAAGTGAGAAATGAGATTATAAACCATCTTTTGTGTTTTGTCAAAACTCAACGTGTGAACTTGTATTTAGACTTGTGTGAATTACTTGGGTAGTTTTGGTGAAACAATAATGGAAACTTGGGTGGTGTTTGAGTGCTTAGAAATGATTTTGAACACTTGGGGTTGTTTGTGGATACTTGACAATCAATTTGGATACTTCGATACATCTTAGTTCTTTCTCTAGTGATTTGTTACCTTTACTCACTTATGTACATCCATTTGACATATCTTAACCCCATGTGCATGTATCATCTCTATACACCTAGTGTCTGTAGAATGGTTTCCTACTGGGCTAGTGTAGCTCAACCTATCATTTTCAGGTACACGCTCAAGGAACATGTGTTGGATGCTTTGGAGTGTGGATGCATAGCATGAAGCTTTTTGATCATGAAGTTATTTTATTCTTCTCATCCTTAGTATATTATTGAGAGATGATTATGTAACTTTAATTTTCTCAATCATTGGACAATATTCAAAGTATGTAATAACTTTAAATCTTTTCTGTACTTATGTATTTGGGTATGGGTACCCTTTAGAGAGAGAAATGAGGAATTTGATTTGAATATATGTACTATTGACTTGACTTTTCAACTACGACTTTGATCTATCCTACATGGATTTTATATGAATTTCGGTTATTAAAAATGAGGGCGTGACAATTCGGATGCAATATACAATGGAGGTCGACACAAAGAATCCCTAAGATGCCGCCAAAGTCCTCACCTATTGACTAGAGTTTCCTGAATATGTTCGAATAAATCCATCAGCTAACAAGCTCAATGAATGGTAAAGCATGTATATTAAATAAAGTTCTAAAACAGGGATAAAAATAGATTACCATGTAAAGATAAATTGGCATATGAGGTGTACCAATAACAAGTCTTAATGGTGATCACGAAACGATATCCATCAACAATGGGGAACCACAACCAATACCATATAGTACCAAGTGCCAATAAACAAAAATCTTAGAATTTGAATCCAAAATCGAAACTTAGAATCACCACGAGTAGATACCCCATGAAACTTTTCCCTAAGAACGATCCGGTCAAAATCAACCGTTGAGCATTAGGGTCATCGGCCAGATCACGATCTCTTCCCTAATGGCCAGAGTCATCCGCACACAGAGGATTAATTTCCCTGGACTTCCAAAAATAATTGTTCCTATCAATATCGATAAAATTCTCACCAAAAAGAACACTTCTATTGTATGCCAATTCAAAGCGCCAAACACAAACAATTCACGTTTCTAATTAACAATAATAAATTTTCCAAAGTAATTATTTACGGGACACAGGAAGTTTCGAAAATACATAACATGTATAAGCACTCACTTGGGACCAAGAGTAATGCAACTCGAACACGCAAAAGAGACTAACTTGTACACAAATACAACATACAAAATAACTAACTACTTGGAATATAAACTAAGAATATCACATACTACTAAAACCCCCGAACCTAGTCTAATTCTAAATCTAAATTAGTAGAGTAACCATCAGTCACCAAAATCCACTCTTAAAACAACTTCCATTCGAATGGGATGAACCATTAGTACCCATTAGATCATTTACGTGCACAAATTGATGCAATAGGTAAACCGAAACCCAAATTAATACCCAATTTCATGATTGTGTTCCATATCCAACACCTTGTTCTCATCCCAAGCATCCAACACATGACCCTACATTTAAACAATAGTAGAAAACTAGCCTCCATACACAATACTTGAAAAGGAATCACAGATCACCACCACAATCCACCCTTCACCGCCACAAAACACCTCTCTCTCTCTCTCTCTCTCTCTCTCTCTCAAGATATTACCTCAAATCGAGAAACCCAAAGAGACCCACTTCAGAGAACCCAAGGGTGGTTGTTGTTCTCTCTTGAAACCCCTCGATATTTTCTCAAGTAATAACCCTAGCTTCTACTGTCTATCGATATATGCACATATATAAAACTGACCACTACCCATTTACCTTGAATAATAGGATTAAATTACTTTGAGAAATAAGAAAATAGGTTTATTTTATTACAATAGTATAATTTTTTTTTTTTATGGAATCTCCCAAATAAAACTATTTTACAAAAGGGCAAATCCTAAGATTCCTAAAATTACAATGACAATGCCCACAAAATAATTAATTAGGACATGATAGCCAATTTCCAAACAGGAAAATTTAGGGCGTAAAAATAAATAAAGCCATTCCAAGTCAAATTCAACAATAACTAGGTTAAAATCATCAACTAAGCTTGTAGATGATGAAGATAGATGAGTAAAACAGGTAGATGGAGATTCAAAAGAGGGAGAGTAGAACATGGATGGACATCAATGATGAAGAAAGAAGATGAGTTAATTGGTGCTGAGGATGCATGATTTATTTATTGTCAAACGATAGGAGGATACAAAAACAAATTACATCAAATTGGAAACATCCACACGCAGGTGGAGAGATTTGAAACAAAGTCTACAATCAAAATCACTATAAGACCAACCTAACTCGTAGCCCCATTAAGCGGAGAAATAGCCCAACAAATAAAAGGACAATAACTCCCACACGCAAGTGGAAAAATTAGCACTCCTGATCTCCAAGTGAGATGCAGGAGGCCTCCCAGTTGGTTGAGGATGATTGATTAGGCGTGACAAGATTGAGTATTTGATTAGAACAATTCATACTATGTACCCGATGAATTACGATTTTTGAAATTGTAGAAATATTTGAGCATGTTGAAAATTTTACTTCAATTACAATTGTACCTTCTTTACAACTCACCTTGTGCTTTGAGGAGGCAAGCGCTTCGCTTCGAGCCTTGTGCCTAGGCTTCTAGGGACTTTGGTGACTCGATGCACCTTGAGCTTTTTTAAAACACTTTGCATAAATCATTCTTCTCTATTTTGCTTTATCGAAGGCTATACAATCCATGTGGGTGCTCCATTGATTCTAGTAGAGCTTGTCATTATAACCTTTAAAACTAGTATATGAGCTTGGGCGGCCTCTCCACTCATTGCCAATTGATTTTAAGTTGAATGCTTCAAAAGATTCCTTGAATAACCACACTAGATCAGATAATTCTTAAGCCGACAAGCATTCTTCCATGCACTTTCCACGGTTTCCCTTTTCATCTAGAATCCCACAGAAGAAAAAAATTTGTTCTTTTTTTCTAGAAGAAAAATGAAACTCATGTTGATGGGAAGGCCACTCCTACATTCATCATGTCTTCATGGTTCTCCTGATATTATCAGTCACCCCTTGTTACGCCTACCAACAAGCGTACTATCTATTTTTCATCCCTTGGGTGTGAGTTCTTCTTGGGCTATAGTCTCGTCTCTTCCAGCCAGTCTTAGGATAAAAAATCGTAGCTTTGCCACTCCTGATTGCAATTTTAACGAATCTCATCCATTTCAGGGGAAGCAACCACAAATGGGAAACACCAAGTTTACTTTGTCCAAAGCCAAATGGCCTACATACAGAGGGGAGAGATGTTATTCCAATATGGATTAGTATAGGTTACATATAAGATAGGAAGCTACTTAAAACCCACACCATTACTTGAGTGTCAAGCTAAGGTAATTGAGCCCCTGCTTACTGCCATAGTGCCATGTCACCGAGCCTCAAGCCCATAGCTTTCTACCCCGAGTATTCTCCCTCACCCACACATTTTTTCCTCTAGTCATCTATGTTCTGTCTGGTTGCACTCCTATTCACTCTACTCTTAATCCATGGCCCACTGGGTTATTTTATAGAAGTGTTTGGTGCTTGGATAAACCAATGAAAATGGTTACCCACCTATATATCCTTGGTTTTGGCTCCACGCATTAAGCAGCAAACCTCAACGTAACTCATGCGTGATTGCCGACACCTGAATCCTCCAAATCTTTGCTTACAATAACATGCTTTTGTCCACATTACATCAAATCCATCCACGTGGTGGACACCAGGTCCCCAATAGTAGGTTTCGAATTGGATTATTATGGGAAGAGCCTTGACAGACAACATTAAGAAAGAGAAAAGAGCCTCGAAAGGGATGTTAGGTCCTTGGTAAGTTCGTTGTTGTAGATAGTAATAGAAGGTAGTTGGTTTAGGTTGAGGTGAAATTATGAGTAAAGTGCCTTTAGGCATGATAACTTTGATAGTATGTATATAAGTTCGAACTGAAATGCCATTCCAAAAACAAACAAAAAAATTCGAGCTGAAATTTCGGTCTAACTTTTTTTGCCTCTTGAATAGTGGTTCAACTATAGGGGTGAGAATCTTTGACTCAATGTTATTCTACTTTTGTTATGACTTGCTTGATGTAACTTATTGACGAAGTACCTAGAGCTACATACACCTTATGGTTACAATCATGAAGTCTGAATCTTCATTTAATCCTCGTAGTAGTGAGGGCAATGCTGAGGTCTTATAGTTTCATTCTGAGCTTGTCGAAATCCTACTTTTCCTACTTAGACAGTAATCCTCTTCATTTAATCTTACCTTTTTCACATTTTGAAGTACTCTTGCTTGAAGATTAGGAAGATATGGATGATGGACAAAGCATCAAACGCCACTTTACAAGTTATGATTGTCTAAGGGATTAGTAACCTACATTTGGATTAGCTTCGTGATGAATTAATCGAAATAAATCATTTTGAGTCCATTTGAGAATTCGCGAGCTAGCAAGTTGCTCATATATAGTTGTCGCATCTGTAACCACAAAATATCATCACTGCTATTTGTTCTCACTGAAAATAACATAAATAAAGTATGTTGTCTTTTCTGTTTCCTAAGTTAACAAACCATGCCATACCTGCCCCCAAATAAACAAGATAACGCCTTTCTTGAATAGTAACCATACTTAGCACATGACTGTAGTGGTTACTCATCTTATGACTACAACAATGTCTAGCATATTCTTATATATACTTTAGTGCGCAATTTCGCCTAAGCTGCTCCTCAACTTGACGAGGAACTGGGAGTAGTTTTCATTCTTGAATTTGCATGTCTTCCACTGGTAGCAACAGCTCGATGGGAATTACCAGCTTCAGCTGGGTCTCTTTTAACATCCTGGCTATTGGGAAAATAAGAGAATTATAGCACGCACTCAAACACTATTCTTTGTATTAATCTGTAACAAAATTACATAGCACTCATGCTCTCACACACACTAGATATTTTTCCTCCCACTTGTGCTGGGGGAAGCCCCAAAGGGGCACCACGTCTTTTCTCTCACTCTCTACTCACTCTCTCTTCTCTTTTATTTTCTCACATCAATACAATTTCATAGACTCGATTTATAGGAGGTCGCTTAATGTGTCAATGCAATCTTCAAAGTCCACAAAATCCACTGCCTTGCCAATCCAAAATCTTCCCACTTGCACTCCTATCTTTGACTCTTAATTTTCACGTGAAAAATATGAATCAAGCTTATCTTTCAACATCCCCTCTTAAGCTTGATTCCTCTTGTCAACACGTTAGTCTCTTGTCATCACGTCTCTTCTCTCTTCGTGTCATGACTTCTTGAGCCTAGTGGGCTCCTCGTCTCGTCTCGTCTCGTCCTCCTCTCGTCATGGTAACACACAATCGTCTCACGTCAACATTTTTTTCCACAAATTCGTCTGATTTAGTGCTTCTCATCTGATCAATCACATCTCGTCAATTCTTACGTCAGTTTTGGCATATAAGTAGCCAAAAACCTATGTCTTTATCTGGCACATCATCTTAAAACCTTCTTGCCACACTCTTCGAAAAACACGCGTGGGTACATTAACAACGCGTCTGCTGTGTCTGAACTCATGCATCATATTCCTCTGACACGTGCATACTGGATAATAATTCTCTTTCAAATCTGCTCTACACAACATATATGCAGCCTAATAAAGGGGGCTGCCAATTGGGTCCACTTCCATAACTCTTTGTCTGCCTTAACTTTTTGTCTATTGACTTTCTTTTTTGGTCACATGGAGCTTTCTCCCGTATCCCATCAGAGCATTAAACACAATTGGCCAGAGCACCATTATAGCTATGCATTGCCGAGGACTTCACACAATGTAACAACCATCCCCTTTTTTTTTTTCCCCTCTTCCCCCTGATCTTCCCTCCTGATCTTTCCTTTCTTCAGTATTCTTTTTTCTTTGTACTCTCCTCCGTTCTCTCTAAAAAAAAAACAAAGGAAAAAATGCCATTCTTCGAACAACTCGTGGGAGCTCAATACAACTCCGATTTTGACGCCGTCTGCGTCAATGAACTCGTCTCGTCAAGTTCATTCTTCTTGAACTCTCCAAAGTGATTTTGGTTCACTTCGAAAAATTGGCCCGTCTGGCTCTTCATTGAATTTTGTCCGGATCGTCGCCGGATTCTTGGTCCGTCTAACCCACATCTTGCTTCTTGGCCTGTCTGACCATCGTCTTCATCTCGGCTCATCTGTCCGTTCAACTCCATCTTGGCCCGTCTGGCCCTGGTCTCCGTCATTGGCCCATCGGCCCTCGTTCATAGTGGAAGCATACATCTCACCACAGGTTCAGAATCTTTGCACCATGTGCTCTGATACCATATGTTGGGAAAATAAGAGAATTATAGCACGCACTTAAACACTACTCTTTGTATTAATCTGTAACAAAATTACATAGCACTCATGCTCTCACACACACTAGATATTTTTCCTCCCACTTGTGGTGGGGGAAGCCCCAAAGGGGCACCACGTCTTTTCTCTCACTCTCTGCTCTCTCTCTCTCTCTCTCTCTCTCTCTTCTCTTTTATTCTCTCACATCAATACAATTTCATAGACTCGATTTCTAGGAGGTTGCTTAAGGTGTGAATGCAATCTCCAAAGTCCACAAAACCCACTGCCTTGCGAATCCAAATCTTCCCACTTGCACTCCTATCTTTGACTCTTAATTTTCACGTGAAAAATATGAATCAAGCTTATCTTTCAACGTTGGCCTCCCATAAAACCACGATCAAGTGTGGAGGCAATCAATTATTTATGTTCCATAAATTTGTTTTATGAAAAATACATAAGACTAATTAACAAAATCAATCAAAATTTGTATCCATTGTGACTATTAAAAAGTGGGCCCCCTTCATCCCAACCCCAATGTGATTGGTTGGTCCAACTTTTTATGGGGTGGGATGTGATTAACATGAATGGGTGGACCCCATTCATGTGGAAAGGGGAAAATGGTTCATTCACAAATGAACAAGAGGTTTGCCGCTCCACATGACACTCCAATTTAACCCTATACATATCAAGATTTTGAAACTGAATCATGCAATTTTCCAGAATATCTCAAGTACAATCTTATATCAACCAATACAAAAGGTTAAATTTCACGCAGACCCTCTCATCTCTCTCTCTCTCTCTCTCTCTCTCTCTCTCACAGTTTGATCACTTAATTCCTCTCCATTAGATTCAGGTCGATAACAAGCTCTCCCTTCCCCAATCCTGTTGTCTCCAAAGAAATCTAGGAGATCACCCACCACAACATTTTCCCCGCTGCCACCGCGCTAGACCACCACCCACGCCCAATGATGCTGCAGGAGTTCCGTATCAACATCAACAAGGCCGAGCACAGGGTCGTGCTTTCGACATCGAACGCTTGCGCCTGTAATAAGAACAACAAGGACAGGGCCTTCACGAAACGGCAAGGTTGGTGATCCTCCAATGCATCCATTACATCAACTCTTTATGTCCTATATCTACAGTTGTTTGGCAGATGCCTTATTCCCCTAACGAATCCAAATCTCCTAATCTGGTTGAAGGACAGGATCGTGTGATTGTTTGTAGTAAAGTGTTTTCTCCTCATAGTTGCATAACTTGGATGTGACAAAAATAAGGGTAATTTTGTCAAATCATTCATTCTCTAAACGGACTCATTCTCCAATCGGAGTTAGAGAGATTTTCATTTCCAATATATGAGGGGGTTGTTTGGGCGCTTTTACAGGTTAGGGGGTCTCCGTGTCCAAGAGGCATAGATGAGGGGGTCTCCGTGGAATTTAACCAATACAAAACCCGTATCAGCGACACTAACAGGTGTCTTAATACGACTGTCTAAAATATTGATGGGTCATGCTAACGGGTGCCATAGTGCACCCGTTAAGGGTACAAAAGTACACTTTTGTGGGTCCCACTTGTACAAAAAGTACACTTTAAAGTACTAACGTACTTTTAAATTGTACTTTTTTTGTGCTCTTAACAAGTGCACTATGGGACCCGTTAGCATTTCCCATTGATACAAAACTGTAACTCAAACTAGAGTTGGGGCAAAACCAAACTTTTCTTTTCTAACTCGTCTCTTCCAATTTCACTTTTCCTTCTAAACAAATGCAATTAAACTCCAAGAGACACCTAATCATCTAACACCACACCATCCCAACTAAGAAAACCTACCATATATCGTAAAGGCAAAGATATAGCAACACCAATACATCAAGGCAACAAAGCCAGAATAGACAGTCAGCAAAGGCTTACTTAGTGGAAGCCGAAATGTACATATTATTGGTAACACCAGAAATGAGCAACTAATAGTAGATAGAATGAGAGTCGATAAGATTCAGTCAAGGCCCACTGTATTACTTCCACTTCTTGAATTTTCCGTGCCCAAACTTCCCATGCTTTCCATGCTTGCCAAATTTCCCGTGCTTGAACTTCCCGTGCTTTCCATGCTTAAACTTCCCGTGACCGTAACCATGTCCATAGCCACCATGTGCGACGTGGTGGTGAGCACCATGCGACATCTGGTGAGCACCATAAACTGCCGCAGCTGCAGCAGCACCCCCAGCTATCATCCCCCCCATGCCCCCATGCCCTGAAACCAGGAACTCCAGGAAATTATTAGCACTAGATCTATCAAAAATAAATTGGATAAGATGTCAAACTCAGAATCAAGGCTTTAAACTAGGGACGGAGCGAGGATTTTGTGTAGCAAGGGTACATACAACAAAAAGTTAGCATACACCAAAAAAAAAAAAAAGAAAGTTAATAAGTCACTGAGCGCATCTCTTTAATTTTAGACCATATCTAACTCAATGTTGTAAAACTTTGAGGGGTAAAAAGGTATAAAAATAAAAAATAAGAAATTAGTAATATTCGATGGTTTTCTTTTCTACCTTTTTGAGGTGGACTGCACAGTCCGGTCAATTGTATCCCCATTTTGTGTCTCTTTCAATGATTTTCTCCTTTCACGTTGACATTGTAGATCTCATTGACTTCTAGAGTCACGTAAAACTCATATCAATCAAAAACCGATTAGCATCTAATCAGAGCGACTTCTGTTGAAAAGAAAAATGGGTTCTTCAATCTAGTGTGCCAAACTCATTTTTTCCCTATAAATTCTCTTTGATTAGATATTATTTGGTTTTGCGATTGATTTACTCTTTGAGTAGCTGTAGAACTCAACAAGATTTACAATGTGAATAGATCCAATCATTGAAACAGCAGCAAAATGGGGACGCAACTGGCTGGATGGCTGAACTGCAGGGTGCAGTCCACCTCAAACGGCAGAAAAGCCGTGTCCAATCTTAAATTCCCTCCACATCAACAATTACTTTCTTAGTTCCAGAGCAAATTTAGGAGTACAATATAGGTCCTATCAAATCTTGCTTTCTTTTTTACTCACATACGTGGCATACACTATTGAAACTTGATAATGTCTGAAGCCAAACTAGTGGGAGTGATAGGAGAAAGACAACTCGGGTGAGTGTAAAAAAGGAATTTTTCTTTGCTTCTGTGGCCACTGGCAAAACACTAAAATTCATCTGATAAAATCCTAGTGGAGGGTGGAGAGCTTGTTAATCATTCAATGGTTCTCTCGCACACACGAAGTTGATATTTATGGAGGTTGGAAATCGTACCTCCATGATGTGGAGCAGATGATCCTGGATAACCAGCTGGTGGGTACGCACCAGGGGGATATCCTGCCGGTGGGTAGCCTTGTGGTGGATATCCTGCCGGTGGGTAGCCGCCATGTGGGGGATAACCTTCTGGCGGATAGCCTTGGGGAGGGTAGCCCCCATGTTGTGGAGGGTAGTGTCCTGGAGGATACCCACCTGCATCATGAGCAAGATGCGAAAACAGCCCTTTGTCACCTTCATGGTGTTTGTCCTTCCCCATCCTTCCGTCAATACAAAATCACTGATTCACGAGAAACCAAAAGTAACGCATCAATGAACAAAGTATGCACATTAGGCGTATTATATGATAGTGAGCGAGAGAACCAAAGCATATTACGAAACCAGAATATTCTACACATTTCTTGCACTGTTTACATCCGAAAAAAATCGAAGTGATGAATGCAGGATCCATTTAGCATAAAGCTACAAGCAGAAACTCTGTCCAGAGCTCACCAAACAGTGAAAGGCAATATTTGTGCCACCAATATTCAGTAAGCATTCGGATCAGAGAAACTAGTTCAACCTGATTAGAAGCTACTTTGAGTTTGGCCCCTAGGTAGACCAAAACTAAAGAACTGAAACAATTTTTAGCTTTACCGGTGGACCTCATTATTCAGAGCCAAAAGGAGAGGATGTTCTACTGAAACAACTGGCCTTATTTTTCTTTTTAATTTTATTTCAAACCAAAGTGAAAGGGATGGACGCGTCAAATCTAACTGGGGAAAAAAAATAAAATAAAGAATTGCATACACTAGTGAAGTCCTCAGGGGCATCAAAAGCAATACTTTCCCGGCCTGTGTCTGGATGACTGGATTCTTATTTTGATAGGAAGGGTAAAGAAAAAGACTCGATGACAGAAAAACGATCTAGAAATTTCTTCTATATTTACTATAAGATGCATCTCAGAACCAATCCCAAAGGAACAACTAAGTTTTGGGTAAATTATTAAAACAGATCTCTTTCCTCAAAGAGCCAAAATATTGGAGTAGGGGGTCTCCCCCATCTCTCTCTCTCTCTCTCTCTCTCTCTCTCTCTCTCTCTCTCTCATTTGATATATGCGGCAAACATATCTACAAATCAGTCACCCAACTCAGCAACTACCACATTGACTCCACCGACTAACTAGTTCTTTTCCCTCTAACTCCTATCTTGTCTCTTTGGTCTTTCACCTAATTTAACAACTAATTTATATTACAATTACAACACCTTCGACCATCTGTTTTTTTTTTTTTTTGATAATCAAAAAATTTATTAATCTTTGGAAACGAATTACAAAGATTAAAAGGATCCGAGACTAGAAACGCCAAGGATCCAAAAGGGGAGATAACCAGGAAAAAATCAAGGATGGCAAGATACCAGCCACAACAAAAAGGAGGGCAAAAAACCAAGAACAAAACTCCAAAAAAGCCCCAAAACCAAACCCAAATCAAGCCAAGAACAAGCAAACCCCACAACGCCGAAGACAAACAACCAACCCCAAAAGCCGCACCTCGAGACTCCACCACCAGCCAAGGAAAATCAGAACTCTACTGAAACGGAGGCACTATCCTCCACGTCATCAATAGCTATAATATCCTGTTCAGAAATTTCAACTCCCTGCAGTTCTAAGAATTTCTTAATATTGTAGCTCTCCCTACCGAAGAATTTAACACCAATAGAAGCATTAATCTCCAACATCTTGCCTGATAGCTCAAATCCTTGCAAATCATGTTAAACAATAGGTAAATGCCCTGTTTCTCCCCCTCTTTGAAAACAAACTTATTTTTTGTAAGGTATGTTTATCTGCCCCTTACAAAATTTCTTGCTCTGTCCCTAATTCAATCAGTTAGACCCTCGTAAAAAGCCTTACTTATACCCAATGTAAAATGCAATAGACTTGGCTGATATAAAATTTCACTTGTTCAATTATATGGTCTAGTAACAAAATTTATAGTGTCACGTATCGTGAATCACATATAGTGTATCACATGGATATCAAAAATGTTTCCGTAAGCATAAGATATGTTTTTTACTTTTTAGATATATGCATTCGTTTTACCTCCAAATGGGTCGAATTTTATGACACCAATACGATAGGATATGAATACAGATACATATCGTTTTTTCCTTAAATATATCAAACCGTAAGATCTTGAGAACACTAACTAAGACCTAATTAACGAATTTCGCAAAATTGAGTCGAATTTTTTTTATTGATAGAAGTGATCAATTTTGTTTCCTCTCCGAATTCTCAACC
This sequence comes from Vaccinium darrowii, assembly GCA_020921065.1. Classification (NCBI taxonomy): domain Eukaryota; kingdom Viridiplantae; phylum Streptophyta; class Magnoliopsida; order Ericales; family Ericaceae; genus Vaccinium; species Vaccinium darrowii. The sequence goes on along the minus strand of CM037162.1, from coordinate 23,256,548 downwards.
TACCAAACAACAATTGATTTTGGAAAAGCACTAAATTTCTGATTACTGATTCTACATTTGGAAAATATCATATCAACAAGGAATCTAGATGTGAATCATACCACACCCTATCTAACCTAACCAAACCAAACCAAACCAAACCAAGCCTTAAGTTCCAATCAATTGGGATCGGTTTCATGAATTTGATTCTCTATTGAGCTTTGTCGGGTTCATTGTGTTTCATGATATCCAACAAACCAAGATCCTTCCGAACTACCGCCTCTAAAGTCAATTTTAGTCTCTCTCTCTTCTTCGTCCCACCATCAAACCTAATTATATCACTCTGCCTAACTATCCCATCCACATCTACCAATCTAGGATAGATATCTAAACCACCTCAACCTTCTTAATTTCTCTCATTTTATCTTCTGCTACACCTACCATATATCGTTGAAATAAGTTTTTTTTTTTTTTTTTTGCAAAGCAAAAAAGGATTTTATTAATCAAATAACGAAAGATACAAGACTAAACGGGGCAAAAAAAGGCAAGGAGCCCCTCGAGACCCAAAAGATTGGAAGGCTGGCAAGAAGACAACCCAACAAACAAAGGACCTAACCCGAAAAACAAAAAACCTTACAATCCAGGAACAAACAGGAGCAAGACCAAAAACACCAGAGACAACCTCCTAAACAAACCAAGCCAAGAAAAGACCCTTGATCACTAGCCAAAAGCAAACAAAAGACACTAGTGATTGACAGCCCTTGCTTTATTAAGGGCTTCCATCTCAACAATTTTGCTTATGACCTCATTTCCACCACCATCATAGTTAATTCCAAAGAGCTTGTCTACTGCCCAAATGGCTTGAGCTACATCTAAAAGAATTCTATTCCAGTTATTTATATCCCCTGATGAAATAGATGCGGATAGACCAGTAGATGCCACAGCTGACCTTAACACCACACACTTCTTTTTGTTCCTCTTTCCCTTGTTTTCGCCTGCTTTTACTCTAGCATATCCTAGAATTTCGTTTATGCTCTTCCTGATTCTCTTCTCTTTTGTCCCTTTGGGTGCCCCCTCTTCAGTATCGTTGAAATAAGTTGGCGGCAAGAAATGTTATGTATAGAGTAATACTCGTGCTTTCGATACCACGAAATTAAGAAACATACAAGGAACTCTTTCTTATTACAAGCAATGCATACAATTACAAACAGCCCTTATTAATTAAAAAAAATGTTAAAAACAATCAAAGTACATTCTCTTCAACAATGGAACGAATAATCATAAATTCTGAAGCAATCAACATATGCTTGCGAAACCACAGTGCATGGTCATCTATAATCAGTCATGGCCATCACAATTCGAGAAACGGAGAGAGAGAGAGAGAGAGAGAGAGAGAGAGAGAGAGAGAGAGAGAGATCTTACCGCTTGGCAATTTCTCCTCGAAAAGCTCCAAATGCAATCGAAAGAACGGAGGGAAGATATATATGTGTGTGCGTATATGGATATCTGTATCAAAAATGTATGGCTTTTCCCTGTTTCTATTTTGGATTCAAAGGCGTCTAATTAACCCGTATGTGACGCGTATGCGCTTTCCGCAAATGGCAACACGTGGAGATTGATTTTGTTGGTTTATTATTTGGAATCTTTCTATTTTTGGCAAATTCAAACTTGATTGCAAAGACATCCGTCCAATTTATGGGCAGGAGCCAGTGTGTGCTCGAGTTTTTTATCCGACGTTATCGTCCACTCTTGGGCCGTTGTTTTAGAAAGTGGTGGTTAGCTCATGTGGTATATACCTCTTGGATGCCACACACTATATTTTGGGATCGAGTTTCATTTTCTCCTCCCCTATATAATAGATTAGGAATGAGCGGAAAAAAAAAACTTTTATTTCCTAAACTTTGTTAAGAAAATTATTTATTCATATATTTTAATTAATCAAAGATCGATTAATTATCTTACTAACTGTAGAGAAGGTTAGCGCATTGATCTTAAGTTGACTAAGTCAACAGTTGACTGACATCTTATCATTGGTCCAATGTGCTTATAAATATGAGACATTCCCTTCACAATTCCCAAGGGTGATTCTTAACAGAGCGTGTCATTCTAGAGAGAGAAAGTAGGTAATCACTGCTTTTGAGAGGAGAACATTCTCTCAAAGTGATATCAATCTATTCTCTAGATCACTTGAAATCCTTCATGGATCAACCTGAGAGCAACACTGCCTTAGTCTTTTCTGTGCACACCTGCTCTTATTCTTCATCATTCTTCTAGATCACTTCATTCCCCGTAGATTTCTTGTTACTTACTATTCTTACCTCTCCAGCTCATATATTCCACCTCGGATATTAACTCATACAAAGAACCTCTCAAACAATAACATAACCCAAAAAATGAACAGCACGTGTCTGATCCATCTCTTTTTAGTTTAAACTGACTTGTTCATACAAATATTTAAACTTGAACCATCTTTTTTTGTTTTTCAAAACTGACTTGTTGAGTCATGGATGTCTGGTCAAGCCTAATTTAGTGCATGGATAAACTTTTCAGTGTGCTCTAAGAATAGGCGATTTAAATCACCATTCACAATATCAAAGGTCAAATCTCACTTAAAAACACCCACCACAAAAAAAAAAAAAAAAAATTGGTGTTGTCTTTTTATAAGTATGATTTTCACTTTTATAGTTTTATTTGTATTCAGTCTTATACATATTTCCATGAATAGAAGTAATATTACTAAAAGATTGCAGACGATAGAAAGTATTGAGGTGGTTCGAATTCCTGGTGTAGACACCCCAAATTTGAACTCTTGTACACATTTTAATCCCTGATGATGAAAAGAAACGCTCGGAAAACCTCCCGGAATGAAATCCTTCAAGTCAACTCGGTCAACAGTGTCGTACGGCACTCATCTCTCACATACATTGCTCTCTCAGTCACACACGGTGTTCTTTTTGGGTTATGGTGGCGGAAGAGTGCCGTCCTACACAGTTTCAATACCGCACGGTATAGTTTCAATGCCATACAACACTATCATGCATCAAATTCACTTATGCAGAATGCCCAACAGCTCAAATTGATGACAAATGATTGTCCAGTCTCATGATGGTTTCTTGGAGAGGAAAAAGGCTAGGAAAGTAGCCCACAATCACTTTATTTGGGCAGCAAGAACTCTTGGAGGTTATGTCCATCTCGGGTATAAATACCAAGCATTGCTCGGATGATCAACAACCAAGAAACCATGAAAAACCTCTCCTAAACTCTGCCAAAACTCTACCCATTACATACCCATTCAATGTATTCACAAACCAAACCAAGAATCGTACCAAAACTCTGTCAAAGAAAAAACCCAGTTCAAGAACCGATTCTGGGTACTCTGTTTCGTCCAAACCGTGCCCCAAACATCACTCAGTTGGTCAATCCCAGAGCCAAATCTTCTTCGCCACATTAAGAGCAAGTTCGAAGGTGCTACGGGATATTGAAGTTGGAACCAGAAGATCAAGGAGGCGTTTCATTCCGCGAGGTTTCAAGCGAAGGTAAAATTCCGTTTCACCAAAGTTCATAGCTTTGGTACCCTAAGGCGAGGGATGCCAAGTGCGGGATAATCTTCTATATTGTCCCCGCATTCGGTAGGCCCATGTTATAGCAAAAATCACCTTGATTAAAGAGCGCCGTACAGTGAAAACATCGCTTTGTACGGAGTAATCCGATGAGGAGGAACAATTTCTATGTAAACCTACCATTTTCCGGTTCAAAGTAATTAGTTTAATTGTGTTTCATACCTTGGATATGTTTTCATTTTGTTTCCTGTCGAAAAGCCAATTTTTCAAACTGTTTGCAGAATAAACAATGTCGCACGGTACACTTAGAGTGTTGTATGGCACACTTTCAAAAATTTGACCGTTGGTGGAATGGATAATACTGCACGGGACACTTTGTTTGTTGCACAGTACACTTTGAGTGCCTTGCGGTACTCTTTTCCAAATCCGAAATTTTTAAATCATTTTCCTTTACAAACAGTTTGAGAAATCAGTTTTTCTTTGAATAATTCGTTGTTATTTCATTGATTATATTGTTGTTGTCCTTCTTAATATTTAATTGTTTGTTTTGCATGATTTAACTGTTTATTTGAATAAATTTTTGCATTAAAATATTTTCTTAAAACCCCATAAATATTTAGTAAAGACCGATTTTAAATCGGGCAAGCGGGGTGCCTTAAAACCCTTCCCCGTTCATAACCTGGCTCCCGAATCCAAAACAATCTCTGGTTTTCAAACTCATTTTTTAGCCGCGAGAGTCACATTATTTTCAAAGTCATTTTCAAAACGGTTTCTCGAGTGTTAAACCATTTTCTAAAATAAAAACCCATGTGGCGACTCTATTTTCAAAATAAGTTTTTATCCGGTGGCGACGTCCACACCTGGTTCACCCTTCTTGATTCAACCAAACTGATTGTGCTTCTCTTGGATTGAACCCTTGCTTGAACTTCACTCATGCATGCTGAACAACCGCGTTAACACCAGACCAGACTGTCGAAGTCCAAAATGGTACTCCGACGGTCTAGTAAGTGGAAGAAGATGATGAAAACTGAAAACTCAAATCGTGGGTTTGAGAGTAGAGTTGTGTTTACTTTAAGGAGTTGTACCCTTTACCTTTTATAGGCAAAGCTTGACTTGTCCTCTAAGTACCATCGTGCTTAGCAAGCGCGGTAACTGTAAAGACCCAGAATTTCATGAAATTTTTTTTCAAAATGGGATTTTCGTGTAAGTGTAGTTAAATGTTGTAATGCGGGTTAATGGGTGGAATTGCATTTTAAGTATTGCATGCGACGTCAATGTGCAAGTAAACATGTTTAGCCTTTTTTTGTAACACAATTGGAACTTGGAGGGATGTGTGTGTTTAGGGTATAAATAGCATCTTAGAAGAGAGAGAGAGAGAGAGAGAGAGAGAGAGAGAGAGAGAGAGAGAGAGAGAGAGAGAGAGAGAGAGAGAAATCACTTTCCTCCCTCCCTCCCCATGGTCGGCCACCCCCTTCCCTTGTCTCTCTAAGATTTTCTCACTCTCTCACTCAAACCCACCTAGATCCACTTGCAAGTCCACCATCCACACATGTTTGGAGGTCAGATTTCACTTGGTTTTGCTTGGAAGGGTGCATTTTTAGTTGAGATACCGATTTGGGAGCAGGGTTTATCTTGGAAGTTGACCAGAAGTTTGTTGGAGCTTTACACTTGAGGTATGGGTCTCTTCTTCTCTATTTCTAACTTTAAATGTTTGATTTGTTGCCTAAATTTCTACTTTGAACATGTTTTTGTTTATGCTGAAAAACCCATCTTTTCTAAGGTTTAAATCTAAAGTCCTTGCTTCATTTTTTTTTTTTGCTCGGCAAAAGAAATTTATTAATCATTGGAAACACATTACAATGATTAAAAGGACCGAAGGAAAAGAGGCATCACAACGAAACCCGGGCATCCCAACTAGGTTGGCACCCCCGAGAACCAACAATCATATGCCAACCTACGGCCCAAAGGGAAATAACCAAAAATAGTTGGTAAGGTACCAACCACAAAACACAGATAGAGTCATAAGTGATTACAGCCCCGTACAACAAACATGGAAATCCTTGCTTCATCTTGTGGTTAGTTGTTTGATTCCTTTGGGTTGTTGAAATCTATCTCTCTCTAAGTGCATTTGACCATTGGTAGCTTAAATTTTTGAGTTTTGGACATTAAATGGTGAGTTGGGGTGAAAACCATGGATTTTTTGCAAAACTACTTGTGTCCTTGTCAGTCTAGAATTTTCGTCCAAAAGGGATTAGGTGATTTACCAGACAATTTTGGTAGTTTGTTCCCGTCGGTCTGTTTTGTCAATCTACTTGTTCAGTGGGTTCCCTTTGGCCCCCGGTTGAGTTGTTCAATCGCACCCTTGTTAAACCTTTGGATTGTATCTCCTAAATAGTCCGAATTGTTTTACGTAGCTTGAAACCCTTATCCCCGTCGAACGTCCATGAGGGATGACATCTATGAGTATACACATGATAGGTTCGTTGCGTATGGCTTTAACGTTATAGATTTGGTAATGATCGGACACAACCAGGGACACTTGAGATTTCTATCCCTTTAAGAAACTTTTCACGTTGCTTAATAAATTCGTAAGCTAGTATCAATGATTCTCAGTTGTATGTGACGTACGCAGAGATTTCTAAACTATTTGGTTGGCACCAGGTGAGATGGAGTGATGTATATGGACACTACTTGAGAATGGAAATAAGCAACTATAGTAAACACTTATGTTAGTCACATGAATACATTTTGTGAAAGAAAAGGCTATACACGTTATTCGAGTAAAGACAAGTCATGATATGTTAACAGTCTATGTGTGAGCAACCCTTGGGTAATATTATGATGTAATGGATAATGTTTAAAGTTTAGGAAAGGAGTCACGTTATGATAACGTCGGTGTATTAATACTAGAACCACCATTAGATGTGTTGCTGAGCATGGGTAGTGAGACCCATGAATCTCAGTTTATGTTAGTACCAGAGCCACCATTAGGTTTGTTGCTGGGCATGAGTAGCGAGGCTTTTGAATCTCGATTTATGTTAATACTAGAACCACCATTAGGTGTGTTGTTGGGCATCGGTAGTGTGGTACATGAATCTCGGTTTATAGCACCGCCATTCGGTGTGGTTGATGGCACCGTGAATTGGTTTATTATGGATATGAGTATAGGGATTTATGAATCCCGGTAGGGGAATATAGGTCTCAAAATTCCCGAGTAAGAAATGAGAATACGAAATGATAGTGTTGAGATAATAGAATGATGAATGATTTATGTTTTCGAGAATGAGATGAAGGGAGTACTAGTTATCAAATTATTGATGAAGTATTGTTGGCACGATGAATATGATAAGAAGGGTTTTGACAAAAAAAAAATGCTACTTGGATATATCGATCTATAACAACGAAAGTCTTTCATTGACAACAAGAGGTTTTATGAGCACATGGACACATGAACTATAGTTAGCTTTTAAGTTGGAACTATTTGCTTATCCCTTGTTTGCATCACTGAACATCGTTGTGCTCATTTTATTCCATTTACATTTATCGATAGTAGAAATATTTTCCTACTAGACTAGTGTAGCTCACCGTATCATTTTCAAGTACACCCTAAGGAGCATGAAGTGGAATACATGGGCTGTGTTTCATTTTTTGAAAGCGTTCATGAAAAAACCTTGTGATCATCTAGTAAATTTGTTTTGGATCAATGAGTTTGTAAATCTCTCAACCCTTTTGACTTTGACAAATGTAATAACTCACGTATTTTGGGACAAGGGTATCTGGATTAGACTTTGATAATTGTAATGAAAATGGAACCCTGTGGTGAGACTTTTGGAAGTAAACAATGTAAGTTGTGTTCATTATATTGAGAAAATAATTATTGATTGTCTTTGAAATTGAAGGCGTGACAGTAACCGCTCGGCTGATGTCACATCTGACGATAGGGATCGAGACGGTTACCAGCACATGCAACGATCATCCTTTGACGCGTCATAATTGCTTAGCTAATGTTGCCCGTGACGTCGAGCGAGCCGGTTAAACACATGCAACTACCTTCTCCAAATCGCGTGGGTCATATCATTTGGATCCGAGTAAAACAATCATGACCCTGCCTTCAAGCATTCAGGGTCACGGGTGTGGATTCTATAATCCTCTCAGCTTGGGCCGTTCGGTTATGGATCACCATCGTTCGGCCTAGCCCACAAATGGTCCTAAACCAACCCTTAAATATGCCCCTTTGGTCCATCTGAACAATTTCCTCTTAACTTATGGAAATTAATTTCCTTTCAAATAATAATATTTCTAATATTTCCAGACATCTTTGTTCCTTTTAGGGTATCATTAATCAAAATTGAATAACCAAAAGTTGCAACATCATCTTTTGATTATCCATTTAGAGGAATGCTAAAGTTAACAATGTAGAGGTTCGCAATGGTATAATCAAAATTGAGTGTTATATCACATTTTCAAACTAAAATAAAATCTAAATTATTTTAAAAACAATTTTTTAATAAAAACTGTTTTTGTTTTCAAAAACATTTTAAAAAAAAGTTTTCAAAAAAAAGTTTAAATAGTTATGTTTACATCCTGTCTTTTAAATAATACACAAAAGGCCCTTTCTCCATATTTTGACCCTTTGTATTTTCTATAGTATATTAATCGATTTGGGAAATTTTAAAGTCCTAAAAAACATCCCAAAGTCCTCTCAAAAATTTACTTTAATTCGCTCATATACGAATTATCTTTAGCAGTGCAAAAACCTTTCCCATTCTCTCTCATACCAATTATCTCGGGCGGTTACAAAGAATCCATCCCAAATTCCATGGCATCCCAAATCTCATCCCAACCAATCCTTAGTCTTAAAGTATTAAGCAAAGTCGGCGACCTGTAAACATGATAAAATTATTTATCATGAACACTATATTGATTTATTATCGTGTTTATTATGTGAAATCATCAAAGTGGTAAAACAATAAACCATATTCACTATGCAAATAACCCTCTTTTAAAGGTGTAAACATGGTTGATTAATTTACCATTTTTCACCAAAGTGATAAAACAATAAGCCATATTCACTATTATTTAACTTCCCTTTATGAATTTGGCCCGCGCAGCGACTCCCTTTAAAATTTTAACATGATTTTGGGATAAAAACATAAAGAATTTACGATGAAAACATTCTTTATGTTTCACCTCAAAAATCTTTACCCTACAGGCAAAGAATTTTAGGATGAAAACAAAAAGAAAAAACTTTGTCAAAATTTGTAAAAGAGCCGCATGCACTGGCCAAATTCATAAAGGGAAGTTAAATATTAGCAAATACGGTTTATTGTTTTACCACTTTGATGAAAAAGTGGTAAATTAATCAACCATATTCACATGTACTTTAAAAGAGGGTTATTTATGTAGTGTATATGATTTATTGTTTTACCACTTTATGAATTTGATTTATTGTTTACCATATAGGAAAAGAATTTTAGGATGAAAACATAGAGAATTTGGGATGAAAATATTCCCACAAAACTTTACCCTATAGGCAAAGAATTTTAGTATGAAAACATAAAGAATTTAGGTGAAAAACATAAACAAAAATCAGGGTTAAAATTTTTAAGGGAGCCGCATGCGCTGGCAAAATTCATAAAGGAAACTCAAATAATAGTGAATATGGTTTATTGTTTTATCACTTGGGTGAAAAATGATAAAATAAACAACCATGTTCACATGTCCTTTAAAAGAGGGTTATTTACATAGTGAATATGGTTTATTGTTTATCTATAGGCAAATAATTTTAGGATGAAAATATTCTTTATGTTTTCATCCCAAAAATCTTTATCCCATAGGCAAAGATTTCTAAGATGAAAACATAAAGAAAAATCATGGTTAAAATTTTAAAGGAGCCGCATGCTAGGGGAAAATTCATAAACGGAAGTTAAATAATAATGAATAAGGTTTATTGTTTTGCTACTTTGGTGAAAAAATGGTAAATTAATCAACCATGTTCACAAGTTCTTTAAAAAGAGGATCATTTACACAATGAATATGGTTTATTGTTTGGTGATTTCACATAATAATCATAGGTAAAATTTCTAAGCAAGCCACATGCACAGGCCAAATTCATAAAGAGAAGTAAAATGAAAGTTTTTTGATTTGGTGGTTTAAACAGTAGATTTTGTGAGGAAATGGAATGGTTTGATAATATTGTGTTCCATGGGTAGGGGAGAGGAACCGAATCCCATTTAAAAAAGAAAATGACAACACCCATCTAAAGGTATGGGATGACACAAGATATGGAATTTAACTGTGCATCCGATTTATTGGGATGACACATTTATGGAAAACAATCACACTTTTTAAATATCTCGTATATTTAAAGTCCACTACCGTCCACACCTTTCATTTCCTAATCAAATTTTGATTATCCAAACCGTTCAATGTGTTTAAAATGTGTTTTTAAGGGTCCTTATGTAACGACCCGCCCCCGCCTGGCACAATATTGTCCGCTTTGGTCGCCCAAGCTCTTTGGACTTCCCAGAAGGTCACCCATCCCAGGATTGCTCCAGGGTGAGCACGCTTAACTGTGAAGTACCAACGAGCTTTGACGCCCGCACGGCTTTGAAAGGCCTTGTGCTAGTTAGGGCATGATCTATTCTCTTATATCATAGAACTCCGTTGCATCCATGTGGGTCATGGGCTGTCACATTCTCCCCACCTTAGGATGCAACGTCCTCGTTGCATATTGGCCCAGCGACCTTCCCCCGGGAGGTATAGCACTTAGTTCTGCATAGCACTTTGTTCCCACTCCGGGATTCAAGAGGTGGCTCCTGCAGATTCTAGAGGTGGCTCCTACCCCGTAGTCCAGGGTTGTGCTCTGATACCAACAATAACGATCCGCCCCCGCCTTGCACAATATTGTCCGCTTTGGTCGCCCAAGCTCTTTGGACTTCCCAGAAGGTCACCCATCCCAGGATTGCTCCAGGGTGAGCACGCTTAACTGTGAAGTACCAACGAGCTTTGACGCCCGCACGGCTTTGAAAGGCCTTGTGCTAGTTAGGGCATGATCTATTCTCTTATATCATAGAACTCCGTTGCATCCATGTGGGTCATGGGCTGTCACACCTTACGAGAAATTATTATAAAAAAAAATGATTGGGAAGGGCTTTATCTGAGTAGTTTTTGATTAAATACAGGTTTATCAAAAACTACTCGGATGAAGCCCTTCCTGTTCCCCTTTTTTTTTTACGATTTCTCGTTGGAACCTTAAAAACACGTTTTAAACACATCGGACAGCTCGGATCATCAAAATTTGATCGGAAAATGCTTCGTCCGGACAATCCCAAACTATAACAATCCCTAACTGGATAGTTCTTACACACACACACACACACACACACACACACACACAATATGTACTTAATGGTACAAAATAAGGATATAAAGGTCTGAATATCCAATGTCATGATGGGATCATAAATATTCAAATCTCATAGAATGGAAACATAAGTAGAATTTCCAAACAGGATGCCTAATTAAAATTCTCAAAAAAAAAAATCCGAAAAAATATTAAGTTTTTGAAAACCGTTTCGAAAAAACCGTTTTTGGGGATTTTTTTTTCTTTCAAAATAACAGTTTAAAAAAAATAGTTTTCGAAAAAGAAATAGTTTTCAAAATGACAATTCTCGGAAAAAAAATCCAATTTCTAAAATAATTTTTTGAAAACATTGTGGAAAATGGGAGAGAGAAAATATGATTTTTGTGTCATATGGGCGGGGCGGAACCAGGATTTTAGGTTAGCTGGTATAGTATATACATCGATACATGTATTTTTGCTTTATAATTGGTCCCAATGACTTACTCCCTCCGTCCGGATTTGTTGGTCCACAAACATATTTTTTCAAGTTCGAAAATGTTTGCCCTTTTTCAAAAAGTCAAAGGATAAAGTAGGGGGAAAATTACTTTTGATGATGTGAAAACATCAAACACAAAAAGTGATGGAAAAAAAGTTGGAATGCCCAAAACGGACCAACAAAATCTGGACGGAGGGAGTATTCTATTTTGAAAATAATGTAAGATAGTCTCATTTGTAATATTATCAACTCTCAAAAAGAAGAAGAAAAAAAAACTTGAGAATTCTATGCTTTTTAAGCAAATTGAGGCAATTTATGACATTTTTGAGAGGTCAAAATTGCAAAATTTAGCTCCAAACTATCAAAAATCCTTGTGAAAAATTAAAGTGAGAGACCCTCTTATCCCTTCATGGATTCGCTAGTGAACATGGATGTACTTAATTAAGGAGATGTGGGTCCATTAAATTGGTTATTGTGAAAAGGTTGCTAACTTTGATTATGCAAAGCGCAAAATTTGATTATCGGTTAAAATGTTACTAATTTTGATTATTCTATTTTGAGTACTTTTGGACCATACATTACTAACTTTAGCATTAGTTAGATGATTAGTTTGACTGTCCAAGATTTTTGTAATGAACTCTGTTATGTAAGTGCCGCTTAGGCTGTTATTAATATAATCTTTTTAATTTTGATAATCACAGAGAGAGAGAGAGAGAGAGAGAGAGCCAAGGTTGTGAATCTCGTACCGTACTGGCCGGTACGTACCGGATTTCTATAAAACCGGTATTATAGCCTCCAAATTCCGTTCCGGTGTAAATACCGGTGCTTATCGGAGCATTCCGGACTTTCCGGCAAATACCGGTCGGTATGATGTTACCGGAAATTTCGTCCGAGATTTTGCAGTCGCGTCTGAAGAAAATGATCAGACCATCTGTGCGAGAACCAAGGTTGTGAATCCTGAGATTTTGCAGTCGCCTCCGATTGGAGAACCAAGGTATTTTCAGATCGAGACTAGAGAGAGAGAGAGAGGTGAGATCTGGGGCAGACCTTAAAGAAAAGAAAAAAAAAAAAAAGCTATTTCAGAGAGAGAGAGAGAGAGGGGGGGGGGGGGGTGGGGGAGACCTAGACGAAGAAACAAAAAACAGAGTGCGGCTACTGTTTGGAACTAGAAAGCTTATATGAGATGAGAGAGAGAGCCCTACATTTAAGAAAATGACCAAATAAGCCCCCTTTTTCTCCGGTTGAAAATGTTTAAAGTTTTTTTTTTTTTTTTTCTCCTTTGAGACTCAGATTTGGTCTCTAACACAACTTTCTATAGGTTTTTTTTTTTTTTTAGGAGCCAACTTTTGGTAGAGCTAATAGAATTAGAGTGAAAATTTTCAATAGAAAATAAAGTTAATATTGTAAGAGCATAATTTTTTAATGAAATTTTTGGTAATTATAACTACATATAATGGAAGTAGCGCTAAATCCGAAATGGTACCGGTACCCGTCCAGTACCGGTACCGTACCCGTACCAGTAAGAAAACCGGTACTCTGTCCGATACGAGATTCAGAACCCTGGAGAGAGCACGTCTACTCGTTGCTACATTGGTAGGAGAGAGAGAGAGAGAGCGAGAGAGCGAGCACGTCTACTCGTTGCTACATTGACTACCAAAACTGTAGTGTAATTGATCTTATTTTATTTTGGGCCAAATCCATGTCCACCAGTGAGCCAAAAATGACAGGTTATTTTGGTTACCAAATCTCTTACATCATTCAAATCAACGGGGATTAAATTAACTATTACGTTGGATATTTTCCTTCAGTTAAATCGGTTTTGTTGTTTTGGTATTTCTTGTTTGTACTTTGCTATTTTTAGTTGTATTTGCTTGTACTCGGTAGCATTTGATTAATGAATTTTCTCTCTTCCACCAAAAAAGAAAAAAAAGAAAAAAATCAACTGCTGTGTATCGACTAATGAGATGAGTTTAACTTGTTGGTCCAAAAGGTTGGGCAACAAAGTATTAAACAGGTGCAATAAGTTTATTTATTATTATTTTTTATTTCGTTATGCTATATAGCAAGTCAACAAAATTAATGATTTTGACAGACATTTTCATTCGAATGGTTGTTTTTGGCCTTGTTATATGCTAAAAAATCAGCTATAAACAGCCACAAAATAAAAAGTCCTTTGCCAGTTTCATTGCTTATTTGTTTTATGGAGTTCGCTCATAAGAAAACGAGCAGTCTTATTAACGCTTACCAAACAGGCAATATTAGTGCCAACCAATTAAACCTTCTACCATTCATAAAATGCAATTTTCCCCGCTGCTATACCTGAATTTGAACTAGGATGAAAACATAAAACAATCCCGAATGCCTGAATTTTGGAAGCCCTCTTAATAATCTGAGTCAGCGGATGAGAGCTGTTTTTGTGAGCAAATTAATAAGGGATTCAGCATAAAGAGGTTGAAATTCCTCATCACAAACAACTTCAACTCTGAACCATTCCACAGACACGCAGAGGAGGAAAATCAACTCACAATTGAACCTAAAGCAGCTCCTTGATCTACCATGGTTCCCATTTCAGCGCTGCTACGTACCCAGAGAAATAAACCCAGGAACAATCCAGAATCGCACCTCATGCATGAATGGGTCTCACCTTTTTCTACTCTTTTGTTTTGGTTCGGAGCATAACGAGTAATTCTTGCTATGACTGCGGGCATTTTGAAACTAAAGAAAAATTGAACCTAAAGCAGCTCCTTGATCTACAAGGACTAAAAGATCTAAAAGTAGTTTATTTATGACTATTAGCACTTTAGAGAGAAGAAAAAAAGAAAAAAAAACCACCCCTAATCCACGGTGAACCGAGCCCTCTTGTTGACCAATATTCCATTCCTTCATCTTTGCGCGAGATTATAATCAATCTTAGCACTTCCATTCCATAGACCCAATGGATCATGTTTGGCGAGACGCTGAATACCTAGGCTCCAATGGATCGTGTGAAATTTCAAAACACCACCACAAGTATCCCGAATATAAATTCCAGGAACTACATTAGAAACCAGTGAAACGTACCATGGATGTACCATCACAAACCAGCAAATGGAAAATAGACATTTACCATAAAGATGTGTTGGGATCAGAGATTTGTGGAGGATAGCAATAAAAAGAAATGCAACTACGACTACGACTATATGGCTAATGCACAGGTTTAAGCATAATATTGGGTTACACACTATTTAACATGTCTATAATAAGATAACAATATTCAAAAAGCCCTTTCTCAGCTTCCAGAACATTAACCAAGAGGGATTTAGATCAGCAGAACCTCAAGGCATCATTTAGCTCCTTGTCATCAGCACAATTATATCCTAAAAGATAAGCCCGTGCTGCAACATACCCATGTACAACATGAATAAAAGATTTTTTTATAAACATATCACTGCAAAGGTAAAGAAACAGAAATTACCAAAACGGCCAGACCCCATGAATGGTTCTACTTCATCTGTAACACCACCTGACTGCTGTTCCTGCGTTTTCGGCAAAAGACAAAACGGCTGAGTATCAAAATCTAAAAGAACTGGGTCGCATAGAACATAAGAACACGGAGCCCCCGCTGTGATGATCCCCATGGACAAAACAAGATAGCAGTCAATTTGATAACGATCCATTACATATGCAAGACAGATCTTGTATATTGAAGAAGGGGAAGGAGAAAAAGCCTACTAATAGGATTTAAGAATTTTGAGCTTTCATACCAAGACATACATTTGAAAACATACGTTAGTAATACTTGGCACATATGACGAACCAAATTTTGGGGATGTACTACCTAGGCCTGATCACCTAAGAAATGTAGAGGATTTCACTATGAACATATGATCCAATGATCACACGTGAATGCCATAAATTGTGAAGCACTGCCACATTACCTAACAGGATGACAGATATGTTTAAGCATGTAATAGAAAAGCATTATGTCTCAGAATGTTTCACAACTATTTCCAGAAAAAAACTGAACATGGATATATTGGTGGGTAACATGAAAAAAATGCAAAAACAAAGGATTGTGTATTCATCATGCGTAGCTATGCGCACTTGAGTTGAACTATAAGGTATAATCTTGACCACCTTCGGTCTTAAAGCAAGGAAAAAAAGAAAAAAAGACATACTTGGCATTTAACCCTGTACTAAATTAGATGTGATTGTACATAGCCTCCCAATATCTTCAACTTTCTTTCACTGTACATTTTAGGCACACTTAATGATGCTGGGAAGCATGTTGAAATAGAAGAACGCGCAATAAGGACAATCACGAACAAGTTTGAACTAGAGATACTCTCTCTTCGAACAAACACTATTGAGAAAACTTCTCAAATTTTCATTAATCTTAGACAACCAACTGTAGCCCTAAGCCTTACATCCTTATTTATAATGAAAGTAGTTTACCCAAGAAATAATAAAAGGAAACAATGGAAAAACTAAATCTAAGTCTTGCAGAACAAGAAATAATAAAAGGAAAAATAGAATCAACCTAAGAAAACCTAATGTTCGAGGCAATTTATTCTAAAACTGAAAGATTCCTTATAACATACTAATTTTAAAATAAGAAACTAAAATTCATATATTTCTAGAACAATCAAAATTTTGGCCTGTATCATTCTCACCCCCCCCCTTGAGAAAACTCATCCTCGAGTTTCCATAGCTTGAAATAGTTTAAAATGCCAAATCTCGTCCGCATCAACCTTGTACTTAAAATTAATTTTCTCGAACTTGATTTCAATGAAAAGTCTTTTAATAATTAAAGGAACAATTTCCTGTTCCAGAAACAAATCCCACAGCCTCTTACTTCTTGTAGGGACCCGTGTTTTTAATTATTTTTCTGAAAATAAAGTTGGAGAAATGTGAGGAATTGATTAAAATGTTTAAGTGAGGGAATGTTGGGTGTAGTTAGTTAGGGCATAAATGCATTACACAAGCTAATATAGGGACAAAGGGTGTATTTTTTTTTTAAATCTATTTGTGTGGTGTGAGAGAGGCAAACGCATCCTCTAAACCCCCCCCCCCCAAATTAGGCCGGCCTACCTCTCTCTCTCTACACCTCCATTGCTTCTCATCTCCTCCCTCAAATTCTCCCAAAATCTCACAAAAACCACTCATCTCTTGCACAAATCCTTCATCTACACACCTATGGAGCTTGGTATCTTCTAGCTTTGTCATTGGGAAAGCTCAAATTGGTGATTTCTAGAGTTGGAAAGCTAGGGTTTGGAGTCAACATTTATCTAGAGCTTGTCTTCACTTGAGGTAGGGAAATATCTAACTATTTTAAGTGTAAATGTTGTGTGTGTGTGTACATAGACTCTTGATTGATCCATAAACTTGTGTCTTGTGTATTTCATTGATAAAATCTTGTTTTATTCCCAAATTGAGCTATTGTATGCTATCTCTTGGTTGATATGTGATTCCTCACTCAATTTGATTGCTACTTGGTCTTAATCTTGCACCAAATCCATGTATTGGCTTGTAATTTGAAGGAACCCATTTGGGATCCCATTTTTCATCCAAATCTTTGAGTAAATGCTTAATTCTTGTTGATTAATGTTTCATTGATCAAATTGAGTGTTAAATTATCTCCCTCCATCCAATTCCATTGATATTTGGCTTTGGAATCATCCAATTTGGAGTTGTGTAGCAAAATCCCCAAAAATCCTATTTTTGGCACTTTTTTGGGTTGCTCTCTGTAAAACCCGCCCGGGCGGGATTTTTGGCCACCTGGGCGGTTTTGACAGCTTCATGGGCGGTTTTGTTTGTGTTGTTTTGGCCCACTCCCATGCACTTGTTTGGTCCCTAAACATGTTTTTTACTTATATTTGGACATTTTCCACCTTGGTAACACTTCGGTACCCATTGATATTGGGGAATGAATGACGACACTTGTTATGTGATTAAAGATAAGTTTAGAGAGGACATGGTTCACACATGGGTGTTTTGCACGCACTAGGGATGAGTAGAGAGTCCGGAACACTTGGGAAAGTGTTGAGTGACATGTGAGTCATAGGGAATGTCAAGTTGAATATATGTATTGATAAGTGATAATGTGAATGTGAAATGATTGACACGGGGCCCGAAAGGGTATGCCCGGAGTGACACGGGGCCCACTAGGGTATGCCCGGAGTGACACGGGACCTTTGTGGCATGCCCGGAGTGACACTGGGGCCTATATGGCATGCCCGGAAAATAATGAAATGGTTAAGAGAAATGAGACACATATGGTAAACGTGTAGGACACTTGTGGTGTGTCGGGTACAAGTCGGGCATGAGTTGAGCACGAGAGACGGTAGTGGATGGAATCTATTAGTCTATGTGTTGTTTTCAAGTCCTTTAACCTTAAAAACTCTCTTTCTCTCTCAACTCTTGTTTCATGTTTTATGTTCCCTTGTCTATTACTCATGTACACTTCATTTCACTTAGAAATTTTAGACATTTCTCTACTGGGCTAGTGTAGCTCAACCTATAAATTTTTTATGTACCCATCAAGGATCATGATCAATGGAGTGCTTGCACGCATTATTTTGAAAGCTTACGGAAGAGTTATATTATAATCTTAGAAGTAGTATTTTTGCCAAGATGATTTTGTAACTTGTTTACTTCTTCTCTTTTGACAACGGGTTGTAAACTTACTTAAAACTTATGTACGTGTATATTTGGGGCCCGGGTGCCCATAGACCTTATGTATTGTGTTGTTGACTTTGACTATTCTATTTGGACTTTGTCGTGGCCGTGGACTTGTTGACCGTCCACGTGGATTTTCTTAATGGATATTCTTTTAAAATTTTGAGGGCAGTGACACTTCTCGAGTCTTCAATAAGCTCATACAAATGATCCACGAAATGATTGGACCGATTAGCTTCAACCCTATCAAATTTCCTGTTGGATGTGGGTGGAAAATAGGAATCTTGTTCTAGTAACATTTTACATGCACCTAGCGCCAGTTGACACCACCACATTTTCAATTCCTTGGATCTTTGCATTATTGTCTAGTTGGACTCGAAGTTTTTGTCCTTTAGTCACTTCAACTAGACATCCATTAGGTCTGTCCACTGATTGTTTTGGGCTGACTGGGTAGGGAATTGGGTCGGTTCCCAACCCGATCCGCTCGTCACGGATTGTCGTATACTCAATCCGCACCCGTCCATGAGTGAGGTACGGTTGGGTTAGTTCGGTTGCAGATTGGACAGATTGGGCAGATCGGGAGGGTGGAGATGACCATCATGACCTATTGGGCGGATCGAACCCAAACCGAAACCACCAAAACTAAATCTAGGATCCACAACCATCCATAACATACCTCGGGTGGATTCGTAGATGGTTCGGATTGCTCAATTTGGGCAAATTGGGCAGGTCAACCGACCCGCTTGGAACCCCTAACATCCATCGATAAAATCGTTATCTTCTTTGGTAGCAAATAAACAATCCACCTAGTCAATCAATGGGTCTTCATCAAAAAATGGTGGCTTACTCCAATCCATCGCAAGATCTGAAATTAATTTTGATGTAAATAGCCACTC
Source organism: Vaccinium darrowii (assembly GCA_020921065.1). Lineage (NCBI taxonomy): Eukaryota > Viridiplantae > Streptophyta > Magnoliopsida > Ericales > Ericaceae > Vaccinium > Vaccinium darrowii. Next base: position 23,237,615 of record CM037162.1, on the reverse strand, counting down.
AATCTTAGCCACCTCCCCCGAGGGGAATGGGTTTGGTGGGTAGTTACCAACAATCAAAGCGGTTGTCAAAACCAGCTAAACCAACACTTCACGCGTATCCTCGATCTGTTGGTTTCAAAGAAGATTAACGATGTCCCATGCACTAGCCCGTTGGGCCACCACCAACAGCTTGCTCTTGAGTCGTTGAAATCTCCTCCATTCATGCTTCTCATGCAGCTTTACTTCGTTCATACACATCTTTGGTAACAGCATAACCACCATAACGAACTATTTGTCATGCCATGACCTAGAATCAAGCGCAAGCTCTGATACCAACTAATGTTGGGAAGTGTATTGAAATAGAAGAACGTGCAAGAAGGACAATCACGAACAAGTTTGAACTAGAGATACTCTCTCTACGAACAAACAATACTGAGAAAATTTCTCAAATTTTTATGAATACAGTAGCCCTGAGGATTACATCCTTATTTATAATGATAGTAGTTTACCCTAGAAATACTACAAAGGAAATAAATAATTGAAAGCTAAGAAGTCTTGGAGAACAAGAAAATAATAATAAAATAAACAGAATCAACCTAAATAAGAAAACCTAATGTTCAAGGCAATTTATGCTAAAACTGAAAGATTCCAATAAAATATTAATTTTTAAAATAATATTCTAAAATTTACATATTTCTAGAGCAGCCAAAATATTGGCCTAAATCACTTAATTTCATTTGACATGCTACATCTACCTTGAGATTAGAGATCCATGATGGCCACTTAGTTGTTATAGAAAACTCAAGGGTAATTTGTATGGGCACCCCCCAACTTTGACCAATTTTAGAAGACACCCCCTCCACTACATTTGTGGAGAGCCCATCAACTTTGGACCAAAGTGCAAATGCTACATTTTCCTTCCAAATTACCAGCAAACGCACATAAAAGCAGTTGGTGGCAAATTTCCCTCCAAAACCTTTTTTTTTTCACAACCAAAATGCCCTTGGGATCCCTCATAAATAGAACAAAGCACCTCCATTTGTCAAAAATGTTTGTCTTCCACTCCTCCAATTTGTATAAGGAGGACATGAGGCTGGTGGCGCGGAGGAGGACGGCGGCGGTTGAGATGCCGGTGGCAGAGATTTGTGGGATGGTAAGGGCGGGGAGTCACCGTCAAATACATACAATTTAATCAAGATTTTACCAGAAGAATATCTGGGTAGACTCGGTCCTGGTTCAGACTCGACCGCTTCATAATTTCAATGACAACATCAACGTTGTGTTCATAACAGATTGAGGGTTTTATCGTCTATTCCTGCTGCGCTGATCGTGTTTCTAATAGGAATTGTTGTGTGTTTCATTCGAGGTCCTTCAATTTTTAAGGATCTTCAATTGGGTCTATCGAAAACTCAGTTGGTGAAGTTCACATGGGAGGATTGGACAGTTTGGGTTTCTCAGAGCGGCAATCCCTCAAATACCGTTGTCTATATTGAACTCTGTGATTGTTGTCTGTAAGTTGTCGGGTGATTTATTTCCTGAACAGGAAGTATCGGTGATGGTGGTTTCGATAAGTGTGGGGGTTATGGATTCGATCTACAAACCCTCTCAGATGGACTGAGGAAGCTGAGGAAGGGTAAGCGGCCTTTTATCTTTTCATCTTTCCCGTTAACGGAGTTAGCGCTTGCACTTTGGTCCAAAGTTGAGGGGTGTAAGTATCCACAAAAAAAGTAGAGGGGGTGTCTTTTAAATTCGGTCAAAGTTGAGGGGGTGTCCGTACAAATTACCCTAGAACTTATAATACTAAAACCGTCTAACGAGTTTTTCTTCCTATACAGTGCAAGTGAAGGCCTACTAGCACTTATTAAAAAAACATGTGTTTCATGACACGGCAAAACAAGAGTACACTAGAGGAGATGTCTCATACAGTGTCTGGTTCCATTTCAGCTGGTGACACTAGTAAATCAAAACAGTGCCCAGATATTGTGCAAACCAAAAGCTCATTTGTAGGGTCCAAAACAGCTTCTCTGCACGTATCATCACAAACTGCATGAACAAAGAAAAAGGTAAACCAGAAGGCCAAAAAATACAATCATAGAAGTTTAACGACATTGTACATATCATCATAAACTAGCAGTATCATCCATTACCAACAATAAGAGTTTCATACCATGAACTTGTCCGGTCTTCTCACAAACGAAAACATCCCCAATTTGGTAGTAAGTACATGTTTCTCCAGAGCAATCATGGTTAGGGACCACCTTATCATTCAGGCCTCTGCTCTTTTTCCATGTAGACACTTGATCAGCAAGAGTCTTGTCAAATATAGTCCGGTCATCATTCACCTTCAAATTTAACACGTACTAGTTAAAGTCATACATTTGCCTTATATTTTTTTAACTAGACTCAATAAAAACGAAACAATCATCCTTCTATCCGTACCTCATCCACTTAGGCAACTTTCACACCATATAACTGAACTAAAAACCACACCCACACAAAAAGTAAGCTGATACTCCCTCCGTCCCATAAAGTTTGGTCCCTACGAAACTACGTGCAATTTTCAAGCTAAAAAATAACATGCTTACGAAAATAATTTTTTAGTCAATATGGATCTTGTTTGATAGATCTCATCAAGAACTTTTATACGGTGCAAAAAAAATTCAAAAATTATTTTGGTAAATACATTATTTTTTAGTTTGAAAATTGTACGTAGTTTCGTAGGGACCAAACTTTATGGGACGGAGGGAGTAATATGATCCTTGACATCACAAAATCACACGAGAGTCCAGTCTTCTATTAACCACAGATACTGATACGGGTACGGACATGAGACATGATATGAGAAAATCTAGAAAAACAGGATACGGGTATAGCTAGGTTATGTTAGATTACAAGGAATTCTTATAGCTTTTTAGCATTGTATTGCCCAGAATAACAAGCCCAGACATAACTATTGTATTTTCCTTCTGCAATATTGTTGATGCAAGTCCACTTAATTACTTGTTTATGAGTGAAGGGTAATTATATCGAACACAAGAAAGACACAACAAAAATGTTCAAAACACTATAAAAAAATAAAAAATAAAAAAATAAAAAAATAAAAAAGAAGAAGAAGCAGATACTTCTGAGAATATCACACTGTCTCGTTCTATGGAAAGTAAGTTCAGTGCTACAAATCTACCATTTTCATTATGGATTTTGTTAATGCGTGCCCCCAAGGCACATGATAATGTTGATTAAATAAGTCTAATTAAATCTACTTTTGCTAAAAATAGTAAAAGTACTTTACATTAACTCCTTTGTTTGCATGGGAAATCTAAGTTTTGAAATACAAGTCATAAATTACTTTTACTATTTTTAACAAAAGTTGTTTTAATTAGGTACATTTAATGGACATTATCATGTGCCTTAGGGGCACACATTAACAAAACCCTTTCATTATTACTAACAATTTACTCCACCACTACGCAAGAAGTGTCACAATCTTAGTTCCATACAAGTTTGGATACATGTCTTAAAGTATCGGATATTTCAAAAATTAGAAAAAAGAAAAATTATATTGTGGATACTTCTGCGACGTGCATCCGAGGGTGTCGGAGGAGTATTGGTAACTGATACAGATACGATATAGACACGACTCTCATTTAGAAGTATCTGTGCTTCATAGCCGGTCAATAAAGATCTTTGGAATGTGATTCTTATTTCGTGGGGTACGTCGTGGGTTTCCCCTCCGATAGTGGCAGAGCTTATTCAACAATAGTATGGGGCTAGAATGCGTAGAAGAAAACAAAAGCTAGGGATTTTGATTCCACTATGGTTGATGTTGTTAGTCTGGAGAGAAAGGAATTGGAGATATTTCGACATGGATGATAGATCATTGTTCAAAATTAAGAAACTTTTCTTATCCACTTTGTTTAGTTGGGAGTCGAGCGTTGGGATTTGTTTCCCACGTTAAATGCCATGTATGGAATAGATTGGTGGTTGGTTGGTGAACATTTATTGTTCTTTGAGAACTCCATGGGTCAGCCAGCTGTGCATGCTCAAGTAGCATTTGTTGTGATTAGTCTAGGCCTTCATTGGCAGTTGAAGAGTTTTCTTGTATTATAAAAGGCTATATGCCGCCAATTGTGTGTGTGAAAAAGCCAGAAATTGTGGTGTATAAGAGAGAAAATTGTGAGAGAATATTGTGCGAGTTTGAGGGAGATAAAAATACAAGTGGCTTGAGAGCTTGGGTTGGGGTATTTCTAATCTCATTGTACTCATTCAATATTAGCGAAAAGTGTTCTCTCTCCAGTGAAGTAGGCATTGGGGCCGAACCACGTAAAATTGCTTGTGTTTATGTTCTAGTTTTTCGAGTACTAGTGTGCGTGGGTGTGTTTGTTTGATCGATCCTCTACATCAAGGGATGCAACTCTACACTGGTTCAATTCTTTGACATGTTAGACTTTTTTGGAGTATAGAGTGGTGTATAGGTCCTTTTATTTGTTGGCGTTTTCTTTATTTCCCTCACTTTCCTTTGAATATGGATGGCAACCCCTTGATGTCTTTTCACTAAACTTTACTACTTATCAACGAAAAAACACAAGAGAAAACATATAAACGAGTGATGTCATCACCTGCTCATTCACATGTGCACACCCTCGGCCCTCCTATCTGCTAGCAAAGGAAGAGAAATGTACACAAATAACGTCCACCCACATGCATGGAGTTGACTTCATTAAAGCACACTCAAGGTTTAAGCAATGGATTCTTCTCAAAAAGATATTAAGTGACCTTAGGACAAGGTCATAAGAGAAAACTATGTACCAAGCTGTCCAAGCAACACTTGAAAGAACAAATTCTTTTGGGGGAACAAATGAAAAGAACAAATTCCATCAGAAAGTGTACAGAGAAGAATTGGAAGATAAAGATTAATCATATCCTCATTAACCACATTAAACATAAATGCAAAAAAAAAAAAAATGACACCCATCTTACCTGAGAAGGAAGGGGTGCTTGGCTTCTCTTTGCTGCCTGCATTTGGATGTAATACTCTTTGAACTCAGAGGGGCAATTCCTCACAAATTCAACCATGTCCTCTTCATCACGCTGCAAGGGAATGTTTCTTGTAAAATAATCTTAAGCTGAGATTGACAATAAGCAACAAATGGCTAAGTTAAAATGGATAAGGCCATCCTTGGAATTAGAAAAGACCCAAGTAAGCTTAAAGAGACAAGTTTGTTGATCACTTGACAAATTAGTAGAAGATAATGATGGAGAAGTGCTTGATTAGTTAAACATCAGTTCTGATATGCTCAACAACTGGAAGTTGAACTAAAAAGTACCTGAATGTAAAGCTTTTTCCAAGCACATTCCCGCAACTTTTTTGTAGGGGGCAGAAGACCCCAACGCATGCAGTACCTACAAAAATATTAAACAAATGCATTATACATATACTAAAAAAAATTATTTTTAATGCACCTATACTAAAAAAACTCCTCCACATTCAAAAATCAAACACAAAAATGAAAACCAATTTTATGGTTTATGGTTTCCACAATAGAAAATCCTAAATCCTATGAAGCAAGGATACTGATATGAGATACAGACAGATACAGCGATAGAAGAATATCCAAAAAGACAGGACAATGGGTACTACTAGGATACATTAGATTGAAAAGCATTTTTACAGTTATCAACCATTATGTTACATGTAATAACAAGAATAAAATAAAAACCTTTTTTTTTTTTTTGGCTCAGCGAAAGACAGTATAGTTAGTTGTGGTTATGAGGTTTGAACCCCTGCTAAATGAATGGGAGTACATGGTGCCTACCACTGGGCTAGCACTGCACTTGCATAGATTAAAAAGTTAAAAACTATTGCAGTATCCTTTTGCAATATTGTTGTATATAAGTTTATTGGGCTACGTATTTAACTACTAAAATTTAACTTTATTGACTTCAGGTATGAAACAATAGAAGTATTAAAAAAGGAAGTTGCTACGTGTACAGAAGTTTTAGGTACAGAAAATGCATAGATCGGTTCGGGGACCCACTTTTGGGTCCCACACGAACGATCCGAGCCGTTCATTCATCTTAGAGTAATTTTTCGAGGGGCCCCGCGAGAAATCACCTCAATCGGACGTGCATAAGTGCTCGATCCAAAGCCCACCCCAAACGTGCACAAATGTTCACAACATGAATAAAAGGGAAGCCCACAAGGCTCCCAGTACTGTGGGGTTGGCAAAGCGTATGCAGTCTTACCCCAAACGTGGAAAGGTTGTGTCCGTGTTTTGAAGCCATGACGCCCAAGTCACAACGGAGCAACCTTACTGCTGCATTAAAGCACTGCCTTTATAGCTTTTTGAAAAAAATAAGTAAGAATAGGAAAAAAAAAAAAAAAAACATCCCTGCATTACATCAGAAGTGTCCAGCTATCATGGATTATGGCACTCACATGTGCACGTACGTGAGTGCACAACTTTCTGCCACTGCTATCAAACCTTGGCACGGCAAATAGTACAACATAGGATGTCCTCATGTAAGAACATAAAAGTTTAGAAGCTCAAAGTCGCAAACCACACTAACACAAGTACCATATGCACAATCAACAATTCACTTGATTATCATTCCAGCCAAACAAAAGCATTATTTACATGCTTTACAACGTTCAAAAACATGTCTTCCAACTCTTGTAGTTGTAGCCATGCAATAGTTTTTCTTCGACTAGGAGAAAGCTATGTGCATGGACACTTCGTCGGAGGTCATGTACTATATGGATATGTGTCTGACACCGACACTCTTTGGACATGTGTCCGACACTCGAATTCAAAATGTCCTATATTCTTTCAACATTTTCCATTCGAACACTCTGGGGACACTTTAAAAAATGCATCGGACACTCTCGCACACTTGGAAAACAAGTCGGAGGTGATAAACAAAATAGTAGGATCTAATTAAAACTTAAGGAAGTCATGCTTTGAGCGATGGGTGATGGTTTAGGGGTTAGAAAGGCACGCAAATGATTAAATGCTTTCAGTTGAAATACTTTTATGAATAATATAATTCTCGTCATAATTTAGGTATATGTGGTATTGCATATTTACAATTACAACATTTCATTTATAAGCTTCTATTCATATGATAGTATACATATATGCTTTTTAAAACGTGTCCCTTAAGATGTCGTGTCCTCCACATCTTTTTGAAATTCCCGTGTCGGTGCTACATAGAGGATAACTATTGCACATGCATTGTTTATAGTTGAATTCAAACAATAGAAAGGCCAAAAACTAAAATGTCCAGTTGCAAGTTGCAAATTACAACTGGACTAAGCCAGATCTGATGGAAATTTACAAAGTAATCAGATGAGATCATTTTAGCGTAATCAGATAGAGGTGTAATAATTGAAGAGAGATAGAGAGAGAAATGAAAATAATGATTGGATAGAGGGGTATGAGTAGAGAGAGAAACATGATTAATGATTGGAGAGATGTGAGATGGGGAAAGAATCACTTTGGAATTTTTTTTGGAAATGTGAAGTGAAAAAGTGATTATCCCCAAACAGAAAAGGACCTTTCTGATCATATAAAGATGATTTAATTCACAGCCATTCACAAGTTTTCGAAGGAAACTGTGACGGAATTAACACTGTAGACATGCTCATAATGCATTCTAATTTATAATAGATTGGAGCAATATTAAACAAGCACCATTTCAATATGAAACCAACCAACAGGCATAAAAACTGAATAACGAGCCATGTATACTTCAATATCCACTTCAATATTATTCCAGCTGCTCGCAAGCATTTTGAAAACAAGTAATCAAACCATAAAACAGCCAGAAAAAGAAAATATACAAATAAAAAAAAAATACCGTTGCCTTCAGAAAAGGTCTTTTTGTCACATGATAACAAAACCCAAGCATTCATAAAGTTCTATATTGATTTGCTTCACATGCAGTATATTTTTTTTATCAAAAATAGCACATTTTGACGGCAAAAGATTGTATATACCTATAATGCATTCCTATTGAACAAAGCAATAAACAAAGATGTACACAGAGCTAGGACTTTGATAAGAATTCAACAAACAAGAACATGGGCATAAACAACTTAATTTATACATATATTTGCATGTGTAACATAAAAACAGGCAGTTATTACTTACAGACGACGCCACAGTGACTCATCTGAAGCTGCATAGTTAAGGAATCTACAAACCAGCGAACAAGAAACAAGATCCTGCAATAAGTTTTCATCTTAAAAAATTAAGCCCTCCCTTTCACATGAACCCAACATTTCTCTACACCACCCAATGCTTTCACCCAAACCACAAGTCATACAGACAAATTGTTGACTCAATACCAACAAAATGATTAGTAGCATTCACCAGTGTGATTTGTAACATTTGCCTCAAATTTATTACCTGTCTTTTGTATGATATAGATTTCTCCTACGTATCCACAAACATAATATACTTAACAGACAAAACGCCATAACTATTATTATTAACAGAACGTACCCTCTTCTCCCCCAAACTATCCCTTTAGGCCTCTAAACAAACTGTCAATAAGAACAAAAACTGCAATCCAAAATTTATTCTGCCTTCTTTTTCCCTCAGATTCTAACTCAATTCTAAGATCATCTTTTTTTTCCATATTTTGCACACACACACACTACCAAACACCGCCCCGGGGGGTACCTCGGAGGAGAGGAATTTGAGGATGCGATGAGAAAGTTCAGGAGGGATCTTGCTGAACAACCCTATCTCCATACTCGTGGCCGAAATTCCTTCATCTACTACTACGCCTTTCCCCACGCGCAACCTCTTCGCTTGTCTTCGCTCCACGACCTCCAATTGCTCCTCTTCTTTCTTCCCCTCTTCCTGCAATCTCCCCAAAATCATCAAATCAAATTGACCTAATCTGTACCCACACATACATATGCACTTAACATAATTGAAATGAAAGATCAGATATTGAAATCGAACAGAATCCAAACCTGATCTGAGACCTCGGAGAGTACTTCGGATTCGAGGTATTGGGCGAGGCTTTCGTCTTCGTCGTCCGATACCGTCATAGTTGGCTTCGATTGGACGGGTTAAACCTTGATATGAAAAATTGGCCGGGACAACTGCCGCCGGTGACCTGGATTATACGTCGGCCGGTGAGAGTATTTGATGGTCTAGGATCGGAGGGAGGAGTAGGACGATGTGGTGATAAAGCATCTGCCGGGTCGGGTGGGGCCCCGTTTAGGGTCCACGTGTTGTGCGATTCTCAAGGGAAAAGAGGGAATATCTGGGGTCGAAATAAACACTAAGGGCATGTTTGATACGAAGTTTCTTTTTAAAGAGATTAGTAATGAGTTGGGATTAGGATTGAGATTGAGAATGAGTTGGGATTATTAGTGAGGAGATGAATCTTTCCTTCTTGTTTGCTTTGTTCAGGATTAGATCATAGAATTGTTAATAACATGTTTGTTTTGATTGGACGGGATTGAACAAAATTGGATTAAAATAAATTGTTTCCACTTTTCGAAGAGTAAATTTGCGACCAACTCTCAATTTGAGATTTGTTTTTTTCCGTCGGTCCTAAAAATGTTTTTTGTTTCTGAGAAAAATTTAGCGTCAATTTGAAGGAAAAAAAAAAGCTAAAATAATTACGAAAATATTTCAAATCACATACCCACCATTTAAAACTAACATGCGAAATACTGACTTTGAAGTAGCATATACACTAATAAGATAAGAAAAATACAAGCATAACAAAAAAATATAACCCATTTCTCACGTTAAACAATTTATCACGGACATTTGTGCCAATATGTGATAATAGTAGGGGTCGATTTGTCTTAACAAGTCCATCCCCATGGGATAGGATTCATAATACCACATTCCTCTTGGGTTGGTGAATCCCATACTTCTGTGGGATTAACAATCCGATGAGATTGCTAGTCCGGTCCAAAAATGGGAAACTAAACACAATATTAGGGGTCCCACCACTTTCATTATCTAATCCCATACTCCAAACCTAGTATCAAACATGGCCTAACGTTGTACGAGCGCGAACAACACGCTACTTTCTTGTTTGACAGAAACGTAACCATTGCTATTGCGTAGAGTAGACGCGTGTTTGGGAGCGAGTATGCATGTTATGTATCTCAATTGTGTCCGGTCCAAGACAATCGATGAGCCGGTCTCGCGAATTACCACTACAGTTTTCTTTCTCAATAAGTCTGCATACACATGCACTTGCGCCCCGTTTGGATGCATGGTTTGCACCCGGATATAACAAGTGGGTGGAGTTATACTCCCAGTCCCACCTTATATCCGCCGTTTGGTTGCCCCTTTCTTCTCCCCGACAGAGTTACTGTTTGGAGTGCAAATCCACCCCAGGGGTGATTTGCGAACGCTGGCTTGTACCCTATTGTTGGTAAATTCAAGTGTTTTGGTGTTTTTTGGTACGATTTTACCCTTATGTAGACACCCCGATTTTGAACCCGAGATGCGCTCGAGCATTCCCGATGATGAAACAGACCAATCATGACTACCCGAAACTTATGAGAATGGCTTGAACTTGATTAAAATCAACCAAACACCACCCAAGCAATCAAAACAACCCAAACCAACCCATGCATTGTTGAACCAAGCCAAAACCATCAATCTGCCACCAAGAACCTTGAGCGCTCAAGCTTGAGGTTTTGAGCGCTCAAACCCCTGAGAAACACCTTGAGCGCTCAAGCCTACGGCTTTGAGCGCTCAACTCTGATCCCAGTCAGGAATCTGCAAAGTATCTTATCATGAGATTTTCTGCATGGGAGCGTCTGGGGTGATCTTCTACGATCCTAATACGTATAATACACTCTAACACGACCCTAAAACTACACCTAAAGCTACCCCTAACCCACTTTCAAATACAAACCCACTCTCTCTCTCTCTCTACATTTCCCTCCCACTCACTCTATAAAAACCAACCTCTACCCCTGGTTTTGGGGTTGCTGACTGAAATACACCAACTCTCATACTCCAGCTCTCAATTCCTCCAGAAAACATCCTTTCTCTCTCTCTCTACGAAAACCACTCATTCACCATCCAAACCACTCACAAAAACCACTCTTCAAACTTTAAATTCGATCTTTGATCATCAATTTATCATACACATTGTCTCACTCATCCAAAATACCAACCAAAACGTCCATAATCTTCCACCCCCAAGCCTAGAATCAAGCTCAAGCTTTCAACCAAGTGAAAAAGGTAGTTAAACATGTGATATACTCACTGTTTTGATCCCTCTGAGGGAGACCAGTGAGTTCAAACAAGTTCTTTATACTTGCATTGAACTCACAAAGGTCTAAAAGTTGTTTAAAAATATTTTTAAAAAAAATCTGCAGTTACAACAGGGGTTGAGCGCTCAAGCCTCAGGCCTTGAGCGCTCAAGCCCAGTTCTGAACAGTTTCTGTTTTGCTGAATTTTGTGCTTTCTCTTGGTTTTGATCGTTATTTAATAGTTTATTATGTTCATGTAACTCTCAAAACGGCTTATTTCTACCTTAAAATCACATGCATGAGTGTAATTTAACTATTTTTATGATGATCAAACATAAAAATTCTTGCAAATCTCATAGTAAAGAGTTAAAAAGCGACTGTTCAACTTCAAATATCTTTTATCTGTATGTTTGTGGTCCTGAGAATCACCCAAAATCTATTTTCAAGTCAAAAATCAGAAAGCCATATGATGGCATGAGCGCTCAAGGTCATTCCTTTGAGCGCTCAAGCTGTTCTTGGCTCATTTGTTGATTGATGGTTGTTTTGATGATGGATCATGGTTTAGTTTGTTTCTGGTGTGTGTGAGTTGTTATTCCTGTGCTTGTGATCTGAATCCTTCTCTCTCTTCCATTTTCAAGTGTTTCCTTTGCTAATTTTGTGATGATCCTTGTTGTTTCATCATTCTTTGAGAAATCAAACCCTTCTGTTTTAATCTGTTTATTTGTGAAAAATGTTTACAAACGTTTGATCTTGCAAAGAATGAGAAGAGAAGTTGTAAAAGGGGTCAAAATCACAGAAGTCAGGAACTGGTTTGAGCGCTCAATCCATGAGCCTTGAGCGCTCAAACTGGTTTGGGAGGTTGAGCGCTTAAGCCATCAACCTTGAGCGCTCAACCCCCATTCTGGGATCCAGATTGCAAGTCAGTTTATTAAGTCTCATGTTCATAACTTCTTGTGTTGTTATATAGTTTTTGTTATTATCGCCCTCTGTAAATATTTGTTGTAATTTTCCTTTATCATTATCACCTTTTCCATGTAAATCATCATGTATAAGTATCCACGATAAGTTCGCATTTTGTATTCTCTTACTATCTACGTGATTCCCATCCCCGATTCCCCATTTTCGTGATGAGAATTAAATTTCAAACATTTCCAAAATCCCACAAAATATCGAGTAGAGACCGGTTCACGGACCGGGCGAGAGGGGTGCCGTAAAACCCTTCCCCTCTCGTAACCAAACCCCCGAATCCGAGAAACCTTTGGTTCCGTCATGATCAGTGAAGTTTTTTTCAAAGGGGCAAACGAGTCATATTTTTATAGGTTTCTCGAGTTCGAGCCTTAAATCCGAGTGGCGACTCTAACAATCACAATCTTTTCAAACGTTAAACCGAATCATTTCCGGTGGGCCGTCCACACCTTGCAAATCAGGGTATTGTACGCGTACAATCACAGGTCTGGTCAGTAGGGTTTGTTTTTGGAAGAGAGGAAAACGAGAAAAGCGAAGAGGGAAGTCGCCATTTTGAAACTTTGCGACTGCTGTTGTGTAATATCAAGGAAGAAGAAGTAGCATAAAAGAAGGAAAAGAGAAACTGATGCTCTTATTCCAACCCAGTAACTGTTTACAAAAAAATACAATTGAATGCCTCTCTTCTATTGAACCACAGCTTGATTCCTTCTTTTCACCATTCGCCTATCCAACACAGCTACTGGCTCTATCTGCAAAACTCCTTCATCACTGACTGGTGGAAGAGTGGGGGTAGCTACAACTTGCTGACCCAGCTTCTTTTTTAGTAAAGAGACATGAAAAACAGGATGTAACTGAGCTGAATCTGGCAATTACAACTTATATGCCACTTTGGCCACCCTTGCCTCTACCTAAAATGGTCCATAAAACCTAGGTGACAACTTCATATTCCTCTGCAAAGCTAAAGAGGATTGTCTATATGGTTGCAGCCTTAGATACGCCCAGTCACCTGCCTCAAATTCTATTTCTCACCTTTGCTTATCCGCATAGTGTTTCATCCTTTTTTGAGCTTGTTGTATGTTTTCCTTGAGCATCCTCAAAATGGTAGCCATTTCCCTGACCTAGTTTTCCACAGCTGCAACTGTAGAGGTTCCCAAATTCATGAAGTTATGGTATGGGGGGTCCTGTTCATAAACTGCATAGAAAGGAGTGGTTTTAATGGAAGAATGATAGGAAGAGTTATACCACCACTTTGCAAGAGAGAGCCATTTAGCCCAATGCTTTGGACAATCTCCACACATGCATCTTAAGTAATTTTCCAAGCACTTGTTTACAATTTCAGTTTGCCCATCAGACTGTGGATGATAAGCTGTGCTAAGGCAAAGCTCAGTCCCAAGCAACATGAACAATTCTTGCCGAAACATGCTGGTAAAAATGGCATTTCTGTCTGAAACAATGGTAGTGGGAAGGCCATGTAACTTGTAAATGTTATCCAAAAATAACTGGGCTACATCTTTGGCAGTATATGGATGTGTCAAGGGAATAAAATGGGCATATTTGGTTAACCTGTCAACTACCACAAAGATAGTAGTTTTTCCTTGGGACTTGGGTAAGCCTTCTATGAAATCCATGGAAATGTCTGACCATACCCTTTCAGGAATTGGTAGGGGTTGTAATAGCCCTAGGACATGCACATTTCCCTCCTTAAACCTTTGGCACACAGTACATTCAGAGACATAGAACTGCACATCCTTCTTTAAACCCTTCCAATATAAGGTTCTTTTGATCCTTCTTGTAGTCTTATCTATCCTTGAATGGCCCCCAACTGTTTGAAGTGTGATAGGCTACAATTATTTGAGATCTGAGGTCAGTAGAATTACCCACCACTAAACTCCCTTTGTGAGTTAGAACCCCATGATCCTAAGAGTAGCCAGTATGAGAATTGGCTTCTTTTACCAGATCTGCAATTATTTGTTGTAAATGGGAATCAGTTTGCCAACTCAATTGAACCCTTGGCAACCAAGTTGTATCCACTGTAGTAATGGCATTCAGAACTGCAGATTCCATCAAGAGATTGTCCCTTCTGGATAGGGCATCAACTACCTTATTTTCTTTGCCACTTATGTAGACAATCTCATAGTCATATCCTATCAACTTGGCAATCCATTTCTGTTGGAAAGGGGTTGCAACCCTTTGCTCTAGCAGGTATTTGAGGCTTTGGTGGTCTGTCCTTATAAGGAAATGTCTTCCCAACAAATAGTGTCTCCATTTGAGAATTGCCAAGACAACTGCCATTAATTCCTTCTCATAAGTGGATAAGGCCTGATTCTTTTCTGCCATCCCTTTACTCCAAAAGGCAATAGGGTGGCCCTCTTGCATAAGCACTGCTCCCAAACCTTTTCCTGATGCATCAGTCTCAACTATGAACAACTTTGAGTAGTTAGGTAGGGTTAAGACTAGCACTGTAGTCATGGCAAGCCTTAACTCTCGAAAAGTTGTAGTGGCTAATTCAGACCATTGAAAGGAGTCTTTTTTAAGCAATTGGTTCAGTGGGGCTGCAATCTTACCATAATTCCTGACAAATCTCCCATAATAACCAGTCAAACCCAGAAATCCCCTTAACTGCTTGAGTGTTTCAGGTATTGGCCAACTAATCATAGCTTCAATCTTGGATGCTTCTGCAGAAACCCCCTTATTGGAGACCAAGTGGCCTTGATATTCTACATCTTGTTTGGCAAAGACACACTTAGTCCTCTTAGCAAACAACTGATGCTTCTAAAGTAGTTGTAAAGTGAGCTCCAAATGCAGTAAATGATCTTTCCAAGACTTACTATATACCAGTATGTCATAAAAAAAAAGAGACTAAAATGAAGTCCCTTAGATGCTCCCTAAACACCTCATTCATGAGACTTTGAAAAGTAGATGGTGCATTTGTCAAACCAAAAGGCATGACAAGGAACTCATAATGTCCCTCATGTGTTCTAAATGTAGTTTTTGGAATGTCAGGAGGGAAAACCCTGATTTGGTGGTATCCAGCCCTTAGGTCTAGTTTAGAAAAATATGCAGCTCCCCATAATTCATCTAGTACCTCATCAATAGCAGGTATAGGGAATTTATCTTTCACAGTTACTTTATTTAAAGCACGATAGTCTACATACATTCTCCAGGTTCCATCCTTTTTTTAACCAACAAGTCTGGGGAAGAATAGGGGCTAACACTAGCTTGTATTACCCCTGAATTTAGCATATCTCTAACTTGTTTCTCTATTTCTGTCTTTTGGAAATAGGGATACCTGTATGGCCTTGCATTGGTTGGCTCCACTCCTGGCTTCAAGGGAATATGGTGGTCATGAGTCCTTGAAGGAGGCAACCCCTTTGGTTCCTGAAAAACGTCCTGAAACTTGTCCAGCAGGGTGTCTACCTCTGAATTTGCTGGCACTGTTGAAGTTTCCACCTCAGAGCAAAAATATGGGCTATCACCCCTTGGGGTTGCTTCTGTAACAATTCATACTTAAAATTTTCAAGTCCCATTTAACTGGTCCTAAAGTGGCTAACCATTGTATTCCCAAGACCATGTCACTGCCCTTGAGTTGCAAGACCCTCGTATCTGTTTGAAAGTAATCCCTTACGTTTTCCACTTGAATGCGTTGCAGGCTGTTGTGCTTACCAACTTAGTACCATCCGCCACAAAAACTGTTAGAGGGTCAGTTACTGTAGTTTCTATCCCTGCCTTCTTCGCCACTTCTTGATTAAGAAAGTTGTGGGTACTGCTTGAATCAATCAGGATTACCACCTTGTTTTTCTTGACATTCCCATGTACCCTCATTGTTCTCTATGAGATTGAACCAGTCAAAGCATTGATAGAAATTTGTAAATCTCCTTCCTATTCTTGGATGTCCTCATCTTCCTCCTCTTGCACTGGTTCATTTTCAGAATCCTCCTGCTCCCGATCTATGGCATACAACTATTTCTTTCTTTCTACATTGGTGCCCTTGGTGTACTTTTCATTGCAGCAAAAGCACAAACCTTTAGCCTTCTTCTCTTTAAGTTCTTTAGGTAATTCCCTTTTGACAAAACTGGAGTTAGGGATTGGTCGTGACTGATTGTTGGGAGTATGTTCAACCATTCTTGATCCTTGTTTAGCCTTCTTGGTGATAGCCTCAATGTTGTATTCTTGAAGTTTGGCTAAACTAATGGCTTGGGTCACACTTGTCGGGTTGAACATCAGTACATTAGCTTTTAATTCTTCCTTTAAGCAACTAATAAAGCAACTGGTAAAGAAGCTTTCTGGCAGATTTTGGGTCTTGTTCGCTAAAACCTCAAAACGTTCTTGATAATCCTTAACCGTGGTAGTCTGCTTCAACTTAGTTAATTCCCCCACAGCATCCTCATATAGGCCAGGCCCAAACCTAGCAATTATCAGTTGTTTAAACGTCTCCCAATTGATTATACAGTGAGTTTTCTCGAACCACTGGTACCATTGCAGGGCCTTATCCTCTAGGTGCAAGACAGCCAACCTAACCTTATTGTTGTTTTCAATCAAATTGTAATAAAAAAATCGTTCACATTTGTAGACCCACCCCGTTGGATCTTCTCCAAAAAACTCAGGGAAGTCAACTTTGGCATACCTAGTTCCAAAGCCAGTTGGAAACCCATGAGAATCTTCTTGTCTGGATTGTGGAAAGATCAATTGGCTTCCGCGCTCTCCAGTTGGTGTTTCTTAATTTTTCCCATAGACGTGCACAACCATCTAGTTGTATTTCAGGGTAATTGCAGCCATCATGTCCTTGATTTCTCCCAAATTCCTAAGGGTGTTCTTGATTTCTTCACTTTCCTTCGCAGCTCTGCCTTGCCCCTCCTTTAGGGCTCGAATGGCATCCTCCATTTTCTTGAGTTCTTGACTTCTAGTCTCGTCAGCCATCACAACGAATCAATCACAGGCTGAGGAAAGCCTGCTCTGGTACCAATGTAATATCAAGGAAGAAGAAGTAACGTGAAAGAAGGAAAAGAGAAACTAATGCTCTTATCCCAACCCAGTAATTGTTTACAGAAAAATACAATTGAATGCCTCTCTTCTATTTCAGGACCTCTCTTATTTGGCTAATAACTGCTCTAACTGAATTACAATAGAGATACATAAGAGATACAAGAATTAACAACAAACATGCCAGCTCAGAATGTAACTAATTGGTAGTTACATGTGTGTTTCATAACATGTTGCTCATCTCGACCTCTCTGGTTCAAGCTATTCGTCAAGTATACTCTCATTCTTGTTCACGATTTGGTGATTTTGTGGTTTCGAAAACCAATTTTTTCGAAATTTCGAACTCGTTGTTAAGATTAACATCCGGGATTGCTATGATTTCGACTTTGCTATATTTCTGGGATTAAAAAATGGGACTGCTATGATTTTGAGGTTGCCCTAATTGCTGAGATTTTTGCCCTAATGGTTCGATTTATTATGATTTGAGTTTGCCCTAATTTTTGGTTTTTGATTTTGCCCTAATGGCTGGGTCTCCATGGTTCCATGAACTCATTTTGTGGGGATTTCGGTTTGTCATTTTCCTGAGATTGAAATTTGGGAGTGCTATTTTTTCGAGTTTGCCCTATATTGATGAAATATGTCCTTAATTGGTAAGATCTATTATGGTTTCAGAGTTTGCCCTGATTTCTAATTTTTGACTTTGACCTAATTGCTTGACTATTCACAGTTTGGTATAATGTTAATAAAATAGATTGAAAAAGGATGAATTGCCCTAATTTGCTCCACATTTGAACTACTTTGCTGTAAATTGATTTATTGGTAATGAGTTTGGCCTAATTGATGAAACAAATGTTGACTGTTTGAACTAATATCCCATTATATCATTGGTTACCCTAATTTGTTAAGATGTTTTATTTGAAAACAGAAGGCAAGACTAACGAAACGTGAACGAAGGAACAAGGCAAAACGTAACGCTTTGGTAGACATCATATGTTTCATGAGACTAGTCAATACTACTATCATAGTTTACATGTTAATTACGGACTTGATTCACAAACGATTTGGACGAACGCACCGCATTCGTATGAATCCTGATGTTTATAAACCCTAAAAAGATGCATTGAATAGGGTAGTTCACAGTTCTGATACTGATTGCCACGACCTATTGAGGGTAAATAGGCATACTTCCATGATTTTGTGCCATTTATTAGAGGAAAGAGACCTACACAATGTAACAGTTGTGGAGGAAGTTGGGATATTATTGTGGGTCCTTTCGCACCATAATAAAAATAGGCCTACCAAGTTCCAATTTATAGGGTCCGGGGAAACAATTTGTAGGCATTCAATGCAGTTCTATTAGCGGTTTTGTGACTTCACAATGTTTTATGGCATCATCCCCAACCTATGCCTCCAAATGAGCCAGATCCTATGTGGAAGTGGTTTGAGGTAAAATGAACTTCCCAATTACGTTATGTATTCTTCAAATCTTTGATTAATAAATACGTGTAACTACAAAAATCTTTGCCTCCTCTCATGAACAGAATTGTCTAGGGGCTTTAGACGGTACGTAATTAATACGTAATTATTAAGTATTTATTGTAATTAATATGAAATTAATCCATTTTCTTTATCAAAATGATAAACTGGGGGCAATTAAGTCATTTTTCCTCTTATCCTATCAAATTCACCCTTCAAATCCCCCTTCTAAAAAAACCATACAAACACCTCATATACAAATACACCCTTCTTAGGAGGTGGGCCCACCCTCATTACAAATCCACCTTCATTACAAATCCACCCAAAATCATCTCCGGCATCCAAACGGAGTGTAGGGGTGTAACCAGTTCGGTTCAGTTTATGGGTGTTTTTTAGTGATCCGGGAAAAACCGGTTCGGAGAAAATGGAGAACTGAAATCGAGTTTAGAGAGGTCGGTTCGGTTCGTTCTGTTCGGATCGGTTCACACGTCAGAGAGAGAGAGAGAGAGAGAGAGAGAGGAGATCAAACTAATAAACTCTTACATACAATATACAACAGCAGTGAACAAAAAATGGTGTTTATATATACAGATCACTACAAGAAAAATGACTATTCCCGGCATTAGAAAACCGCCGGAAAAGTCCCAAAACTCCCGGGAAAAGTATTACCGGCGGTAAAAATGCAAAAAAAAAACGCCCACCATCAAAACGGCCGTCGGGAAAAGATAAACGGCGGTAATCTACCGCCGGTAATAGTGGTCGACTTTTGCCGGTGGTTTCATTACCGCCGGTAATGGTTATTTCCAAAAACAAAATTTGTCCCACCAAGTTTCAAACCCGCGCCCCTTTGTGTGGAGCCCCGACACCTAAGCACCCGACCACCCAAACTTTTCGGTTATACTTAGGAAATAAAAATATTTATATTAAAATTTACATTTTCACCGGCGGTTTTCTGGATTACCGCCGGTAATAGTGTTATTACTGGCAGTTTATAATTACTGCCGGCAAAGGTGACCTTTCCCGGCGGTTTTAGTACCGCCGGTAATAAAACCGCGGGAAAAATTATTTTTTGCGGCGGGTTGTGATTACCGCCAGTAATAGCACCCTTTAACGGTGGTTTTGTTACTGCCGGTAAAAGCAATATTTGGCGTAGTGGATTTTACAGAAACGGTGTACAACAGAACAAATCTATAGATTTTTTTTGGGTAATTAGATCTACAGATTTTATACATATACATACATATATAAAACAGATTGCTTCGATTTTGTACATATACATAAATATATAAAACAGATTTTATACATACACACACATCACACACCAAACATACAGAAACAAAATTGCTTCTATTTACTGAAAAAACAAATTGCTTTGATGATGGTCTTGGATTTTGATTTCTTCGATTTACCCAAACTTGATTTACCCAAAATATATATATATATAGAAACGAACATGAGTTACACGATGATGATGGTCTTCGATCTCTGATGGTGGAGTCGACAAGATTGCTTCAATCCAGTGGACAAGATTATAGTCGTGAGAGAGAGATCTTTGTAGTCATGTGTGTGTGTGTGTGAGAGAGAGAGAGAGAGAGAGAGAGAGAGAGAGGGGAGGCCCCTGAATCCTGAAATGATTTTAGGGTTATGAGGGGTGAATAGGGGCCTGGGCTATTTTACGGGGTATATATATGAAAGGATCTTTGGGAAGTGTTAAATATGTTTATTTTCTCTTTCTAGCACAACAGAAATGGCAGCCAGTAACACTCGGCACTCCAAGCACAAGGTTGGGAGTTCGAAACCCCCCCCCCCCCCCCCCCCCCCCGCCCCCCTTTTCATTTTTCAACTGTATAGGTGTAAACCGTTTCAGTCCGGTCCGGTTCGGTTCACTTAAAAAATCTCTCGAACCGGAAACTGAAAATTTTAAATCTCATGAACCGAGAACCAAACCGGGCCGGTTTTCCTTTTTTTTTTTTTTTCTTTCAGTCCTAATACACACCCTGAGGTACACCCCACAAACCACACCCTCCACATGTCGTGCTATTAGGTGTGCCACGTGGCCCTGGGGCCCGCCACAAAGCCTGACTTTAAAATAAATAAACCCCCCCCCCCCCCCTCTCTCTACTTTTGGTTTATATTAAAATTTGTTTTATGTTGTTGTGTTTTATCTTTACTTTCCCCTATAAATAATTAAATAGGGTAATTCCATTTGCAACCCTTTTTTTTCTCCATACAACCCATTTTCTTCATCCAACCCACAACTAAAATTTTCCAAACCAATTTACTCCATAGAACCCACTAAATACACCTAAACTTCCCATGATACCCTTCACCTTAAAAAAGCCCTAAATCCTAAATCTTCTCCTATACATCGACGTCAACCCATTCGTACTTTGAATGTCGAAATACACACCCATTTTCGGCAACCACATGTCAATTATATTGAAGGTCGAATTTTTAAAAATTTACAAGTATAAACTTCGGCATCAAAATGTCAAAATAAGGTAATAATTTCAACATTATCTAGTCGAAATGTATGTTGACAAATTACAAAATTTTACAAGTACATATTTCAATATCAAAACATAGAAATTATCTATAAATTTCAACATTACATTGTCGAAACAATATATGGAATTTCTCAGGTATCGTTTTCAGAATGCAAATGTTGATGTTGTAACACCCCGAAAATTGGGTATGTTAATAAATAATTTAGGGTTAATTCCACTGACCTCCCCTGAGGTTTACATTAATTCCACTGACCTCCCCTCTGTTTTTTGATATTCCACTGCCCTCCCTTACTTTACAAACTATTTGGCAGAAACCCCCCTTGCTGTAAAAAAAGGTCTAACGGTGTTAACTTTGATGGTGAATTGACGTCAATGCCCTTAATTCGAACTTTACTTTATTTTTTTTCTTGTTTGAGTTTATATTATATAAAAATATTGAAAGGAGTGAAAAAATAATTTAATTATTTACTTTTTTCTTGCAACTTTCTTTTCTTTGACTTAAAAATTTTTTTTTTCAATTTTTTAGTTCCCATATGATATAATTTAACATTTTCATAATAAAAATAAGAGTATTAATAATCACTTAAACTCACTGCTTGCATTGCTTGGTTTTTGTTTTTTACCTTTTTTTATTTCTTTTTCTTTTTCTAGATCTGAAACTCTAAACAGACTCCTTTTTCTTCTTTTCGTTTTTACATAATTTACCTAACCGTGCTCTCTCTCTTTTTCTTTTTTTGCATTCGAGGTAATAATGGTCTAAAATAAATATGCACACCCTTTTAGGAGAAACAAGCATTGCACTAAAAAAAAAACTACTAGCATGAAATTTTTTTGGATAATTGTTTATACCAATTCAAGGATCCCGTTGAGAAAAATAATAGTCTAATTTTTTTCCCAAAAAAAGACTCACAAATACATTATTTTTTGAGAACCTTGCATTTGCATTATGCACGCAAAACTTAATGTATTAATATTTTTGGTAAAAAATTAGACTTTTTTTTTTCTTAATGGGATCCTTTAATTGGTGTGAACAAATTATCCAAAAAAAATTCATGCTAATAGTTTTTTTTTTTTTTGGGTGTGCGAAATGCTTTTTTCTCCTAAAAGCGTGTGCATATTTATTTTGGATCACTATTACCTCTAATAAAAAAAAGAAAAAGAAAAGAGAGAGAGAGCGTGGTTAGGTAAATTATGTAAAAAAGAAGAGAAGAAAAATGAGTCTAGTTAGAGCTCTGTATCTAAAAAAAGAAAAAGGAAGCAAAAAAAAGTTTAAAAAAATGCAAGCAGTGGGCTTCGGTGACTATTGATAATTTTATTTTTTTTTATCAAAATGTTGAAATATATCTTATGGGATCTAAAAAAAAAAATAATAATTTTGAGTCAAAGAAAAAAGTTCCAAGAAAAAGTAAATAATCAAGTTATTTTTCACTCCTTGTAAATTTTTTATGTAATATAAACTTAAATAAGAAAGAAAATAAAGTAAAGTTTAAATTTAAGGGCATTAACGTCAATGCACCATCAAAGTTAACCCCGTTAGGCCTTTTTTAACGGCAAGGGGGGTATCTGCCAAATAGTTTGTAAAGTAAGGGAGGGCAGTGGAATATCAGAAAACAGAGGGGAGGGCAGTGGCATTAACGCAAACCTCAGGGGAGGTCAGTGGAATTAACCCAATAATTTATTTAAATAAAAATGCTAACTGCATCAAAATTCCAAAGAAAAACTTAATAAAAAAAAATTTAACAGAAAGATAAATGTTAGTTAACTTATTACAACTGAAAGGAAAACAATTATCTAAAACTTTTAAACAATAATACATGTTCAATTTAAACAAAAGACAGAGCAATCTAAACAAACAGACTACTGATAAAGCCACGGCTCCGCCACTTCATACCCATCTAGTTGCTCTATCGCCTCGGAATCAGCAAGCGGCTCTTCCTCTCCTTCTATACCAGGCGTTGGGGACGCCAGGGCCACAAAAAGTAGCACCGTAAGTGATAAAATTACACTCAGTAGGGCACCCAGAGCTACCCCATTACTAAAGTATACTCATTCAACATTTAACAGCATGTATAACACACAACAAGGAGACTTAATAACACAAACAGTAGGTGCTCAACAGGAGATACTTAAATAATTCAATAGTCATGTACTCAATTTCCATTGGAACTCACATCTCTTATCAATTCCATTGATCAACAATTTGATATCATTTTCCATCTTTCGATTCATACTTTTCTTTTTCTCAACCACAAACCATCCATCACTGGCTTCCATCCACAATATACCTCAGGTGCCCGATCACACAGCAAAACTACCTCAGAGTATATTGTGCATGGCTCACGCCCGGTCACAACATCACCACAAACTTTTATCTGGCATCGATTCTCACCCACAGTATACTCCCGGCGCCCGATCACACAGCAAAGCTACCAAAAAATATAATTTGCGCATGGCTCAAGACCCATGCTGGACACGTCCTACCCCCAAATTTCGCGATTAAATTCGTTCATCCTTATACATTAAACATTTCGATCAAAACGTGCTTAATAATTGGATTCATTCATCACGGGATTCATTATTTACATAAGTCCAACATAACAAGAAAGCATTAAAATCACAAAATTAAAGAAAAACCTATCATAACATGTAAAACGAGAAACTTTCTTAATTTACTAAAAATAGCAAACTAACTCCATAAATCACGATATTTTATAGAAACATTAAGCTTTACACTACAAACAGATTCCATGTTTTACTCGAGTTCTAATTCCTTCATTAAAGAGGTTGAAAACAGATTTTAAAACAGTTTGTAAATCTGTCTCAAGTTTCACTACAGCAGAAACTTTGAAAAATGCTATTAAATTCTATATAACTCAGATTGAGACAAGTTTTATATGAAAGTTGCTCAAATTTTCAAGATCTACAACTTTTCAGTTTTGTGTTTTTCCTGAATCAACTCGGAAAATGGCCGAAACTTCCAAACAGAATACATTACACGAGAAACACGTTTTCGTTGTTTCAATCTCGTTTTACGCCTTCGTTATCACATAAATCCTATTATCATATTTACATATTATTCGTCTCACATAAATCCTTGCACATTTATGAATGCATGAATTAACACGTAAGCAACAAATCCTAAGTAAAAGTTAAGCTCTCGAAACCCTACCTCTCCTCCGATGTTTTAGCACAATAAAACCGGTGATGAACTCGAGGATTGCCGGTTGATCAATGACCAAATGTAACAGTAATTGGCAACTGAAATTGTTAGAGAGAGAGAGAGAGAGATTGATTGATTGATTGATTTAACGTTAAAAGTGAGAGAAAGAGATGTCGGTTTGGAAATTATATCGTAAGAGAGTTTTGTAGAAAGTGGATAAATAAGTAGGAGAGTTTTAAGGTGTGTGGGATAAGTGGAGAGATAACAAGGGGGTTATATATTTTAAAACTAAAAGGATAATGTGCAACAAATAAAGAGAATAAATAGGAAAGATGAAGATAATTGTTGGGGAGAATAGATAGGAGAGATAAGAGAGAGATATACATAAAGAGAAGATAAATAAGGATTTTGTTTTCTTTTAAAACAATAAAATGAAATCCAAACAAAACATGTTTATCTATTTTTTTCAACATAATTATCTAGTTGTCAGAGAAATACAAACGACAAATTTATGTACATATATACCGCTAATAGATAATCATCTAGAAGTTGAGGAGAACTAACTAACTACTCCTATTTATCCTTTAACCACAAATAATTAAATTAAACTGATTATCTCTATCTCTATATTACATATTTATCTATTAGCGAAATGAATTCAAATTAAAATCCATTGTTTCAAAAATAAAAACTATTGAAAGTCTATTAATAAAATTTATAAAACCCTGGGTCTTTACAGATGTAATGTGTAGAATTCGATATTATGATGATGAAAAAAGTAACTTAAGTCAACAATTTATTACTGAACTTTGTCTTGCATAATTTCGGTTAAGTGAAAAGTTTCAACATTGATATGCTGAAAAAGTTTACATATTTCGGGGTATGAATGTCGAAAAAAAATCGCAGTTTTTCAGATTTGTTCTTGGTGTTCGAATGTTCGAATGGGAACCCACAATTGATTGGATGTCTACTCCTTCATTCTCCATTGAGAGTGAAAAGAACAAGAAGTTTACAGGTGGAAAAGGGGTGGCAGTGGGGGTGACTGTAGAAAAGGGGAATAGGGTGATTCTATTTGCAACCTTTTTTTTCTCCATGCAACCTAGGAAAATGTCCTCAATTTTCATTATTGGCTAAAGACCTAAATGCCCCTACAAAAACCTCCCCTTCTTCTTCTTCTTTCCTGTTCCCCTTCTTCTTCTTATTTCCCGTTGAAAATCCCGCTACCTCCAGCGCCACCCCCACCGCCATCCCTTTTCCACCTTGTAAACTTCTTGTTCTTCTCACTCTCAATGGAGAATGAAGGAGTAGACATCCAATCAGTGGTGGGTTCCCATTCGAACATTTGAACACCAAGAACAAATCTGAAAAATTGCAGGTTTTTTTCGACATTCATACCCCGAAATATGTAAACTTTTTCAACATATCGATGTTGAAACTTTTCACTTAATCGAAATTATGCAAGACAAAGTTCAGTAATAAATTGTTGATTTAAGTTATTTTTTTCATCATTATAATATCGAATTCTACACATTACATCAACATTTGCATTTCGAAAACGATACCTAAGAAATTCCATATATTGTTTTGACAATATAATGTTGAAATTTATGGATAATTTTTACGTTTTGACATCGAAATATGTACTTGTAAAATTTTGTAATTTGTCAACATACGTTTAGACAAGATAACGTTGAAATTATTACCTTATTTCAAAATTTTGATGCCAAAGTTTATACTTGTAAATTTTTTAAAATTTGAACTTCAATATAAATCGACATGTGGTTGTCGAAAATGGGTGTGTATTTCGACATTCAAAGTACGAATGGGTTGACGTCGGTGTATAGGAGAAGATTTGGGATTTAGGGCTTTTTTAAGGTGAAGGGTATTTTGGAAAGTTTAGGTGTATTTAGTAGGTGGTATGGAGTAAATTGGTTCGGGGAATTTTAGTTGTGGGTTGGATGAAGAAAATGGGTTGTATGGAGGAAAAAAGGGTTGCAAATAGAATTACCCATAATTTTTTTTTAATGGAGAATTGGATGTATGAGAAAAAAAATTAATTTATATATATGCTACCTATAATAAAAGAAAAAACGTTGGCCCTCTTTCGGCCTTTCTTTTTATGCCCTTTGTGCCCCTCTTTCGAATGGCTATCTACTTTTCACACCTTTTTGTTGTCTTATACTGTGTTTTTCCATACGTGGGCCAGATGTTGTTGACATTTGGACTATCGTATTTAATTCTATGAGACTTTCCCAAATGGGCCAGACAACGCAATCGTGGTCCTCCCAATATCTTCTTTTGTCTTCTTATTATATTAAGAAGATTAAGCGTTTTAGAGATAGAGAGAAAAAGGTCGACGGAGAACGAGGGAGAAGAGGTCGTACTATGGCAGATGATATCGAAATACCGCTCGACGAAGTCTGAAGCATAATCAAGGTTTCTCCTTCACTCCCTTCCTCTCTCTGTTTCTGTCGTTTGATCTTGAGCGAAACCAATGAATCTTATGGTTAGAGTCTCTACTGTTATGTTGTTGTTTGTTTTTGTTCGATTTTGTAATTGATTTATGACTAGGGTTTACCATCTATCTTTTTATTTCCTCTTCAGGTTATTATCCGTTTTAGAGAAAGATAGAGAGGGAGAGAGAGATACAAATCGACGACCAACAAGGGAGAAGACGGAGTCAAGCTGTGAACGACGAGTTCGAACTCGACGAACTCCGAAATATAATCAAGTTTTCTCTTTCACTCCCTTCGTTGAAATACAAATTTTGAAAACAAATTTGTGGGAGCATATAACTTAACCTATTAATGGTTGTTAATGATCAAATGTCAAGTGCCAAATTAAACAAGCGGCCAATGCATAACCCAAATTGCTGATTGGGTTTAATTTGTGGGCACATAAGTTTTAGCTCACTTGGTTATCAAACAAGAGAAGTGGAAATAGACTTCTTGAATGTGCTTAACTTGAAAATTCAAAATCAGTTTTGTGTTTCTAATCTCAAGAAAAGGCCACGTGTATGACCTATGGGTAGTTATATCCCATGATCTCCTCACTGCCCAACGTGGGCTAAAGGGCAAATCAATTCCATTTGGTTCTCTATACACACAAAGAAAGAAGAAGAAGAAAAAAACCACCTATACTAGTTAGTGGGTCGGTTTTGTGGCAGAAATGAACGTGGGAAACTGCCTCTTCATCTATATAATAAGGGAGCTCAGTTTTTGAATCCCAACATAAATCCAACGGCCTACATCTATTTGGTGCTTAATTGATGGTTCGGATTGAGTAGCAACTTCCACTCAAGGGCTGAGATAGAAGGGAAAGTATTTTAAGGGCTGAGATTTGGCTTTGAGGTGTAGACTTAATACCCACCGTTGGATGCCTCTCTTTTAACTGCACGTAACAACTCTCTCTCCCCCCTCACACACCCACGTTCCGTACTCTCTCCCCTCTCTGGCTCTCTCACTCACCCACGTTCACCACTGCCGTGAATACAAAACCCATGTCTCTCTTCAAATCCCATGTTTCTCCTTCCCTACCACAGTTACTGGATGCAAATCCACCGCACAGTAGAGGTTCGACCCTTCAAGAATCGACAGAAACCATACCGCAATCGGCCGAATACATACCGCAATTGCAAAGACCGGTGGCTTGGTCGCCGAACCCATCCCTATCAAGCAGCTTCGGCGGTGGAGCACTTAATAGAGGCGAGGAAGGGTACCGTAAGCATTTCTCTCTCTCTCTCTCTCTCTCTCTCTCTCTCTCCGATATTAATCTGATGGCATCACAAACTGTGAGAGTCCATTAATTTCATTTGTTTGGATAGGTATTGATTTAAGCAATCCTTGGCAGTCAGCATTATGGATTGGTAATAGGAAAAGAAACCTTTCAAATCCTTTCTGTCCTTGCATCAAACACCCATTTCTCTTTCTAGCATTTGTTTGTTGACATGAAATTGGACAGTGTTTACATGAAATTGGGTACCCGTTAAGGACACTTTAGGAGAGTACACCAAATGTTGCACACCAAATGTTTGATGAAATGTCTGAACCATGTGCACCAAACACCCGAAAGCATTCTCTGCAAATTGAGTAACACTGAATTTTTGTGGGGGTATTTATCCGATTGCTTTGTGTAGTTCATAATTCTGGTCACAATGAGGCCAGAGGTAAACTGAATTTTCTCGCTGCCATTCCCCTCTCTCTCTCTCTCTCTCTCCGTGTGTCCATTAATGTCGAACTTCTAAGCACACCACGCACACCAACTGTAGTTCTTCCTCCATTTTTTCCACAAAACGTTATAGGTAGTTCGTCCTCCATTTTTTCACAGCTTGGCTGCCATTGAATTTATGGGCTTCACTTGAGTAACAGCTAATGCATGGTATTTCTTTGGTTGGTTTCCCGTGCATTATCTGAATTCCTAACTCTGCAATATGCAATCTACAATCTTCACTGAATTGATGATTGTTTTCATTGAGTTTGCGATATGTACTCCAAGAGTTGAGGCAGAAAATTACATCCTCTTAAGTCTGCAGCAAAAACAGAGAGAATAATCTGCTAAAAAATATCCTATTGCCTAGATCCATAACTATAGTCCTTTATCAATTTAAGTTCTTCCTCATTCGGCTTATAGATATTCAATCAGGTTACCATTTGGTGCCACTATGAAAAGAAGTCAGATTAACAAGCCATAAACCAATTTTAACCTACCAAAATATGGGGTGTCCCTCTTAAATTTTTTTTTAGGGGAAACTTGGACGACACGGCATAGACACACGAGAAACACAATGGGGACAAGTACGGACACACTACGCGACGTAGTGTCTACTGTATCTCTCTTAAATTTTGTGGAGTTTTGGAGGGTTGCACGCGGGCAACATTGATAGAACTTGGTAATTGCTGGCAGATTATATGTGGAGTTTTTGTGTGCTTTGAATTTACTTGAAACTGTAATGGAACTCATTATTACTTCATATTGCTAAGATTACGAGTTTGTGACTGTGAGTTTGTGTTCTCATAATGTCACTAAATGTGTGAACCTGGTGGCTGTAATTGATTAAGTGTAGTTGATTAGTTTTTATCATAACTCAACTCCCTGTGTTTGCAAATGCAATTTTGGTATCTCAAATGCAGCAGCCGTCTTCACTTTTGGCATCTTAGATTCACTTTTACTTGCATCAAACATTTGTCGGCTTAACGAGATAGAAAGTCTATTTCAGCCTGACCAAAAACAAATTGATACTCTTTTACTTGCTCTCTTCCTGTATTATTTCAGTAGGTTGCATTAGTTTCTAACAACTGCTTTTGCATGTTGGCTCAGTGCAGACTATAGCCTGCTCTATTATTCAACTGCAAGCTAGATAAATTTTGGTCCCGAGGTACATTTTGAATTTCTCTCTCTCTCTCTCTCTCTCTCTCTCTCTCTCTCTCTCTTTCTCTCTCTCTCTCTCTCTCAGCAAGGTTTGTAAATTAGATTTTTATAACAGTATATATCATTGTTAACATATGCAGGTTTCATGAGGCTATAGACATCCCAATTTTTAAACCCTGTGCATCCCCAATGATGAAAGAAATACACGACAGTACCTTGGAACAACTAGACTGGACTTCGGAGTTTGTGGGCACAAAACCATGGCCGTACGGTTTACCATTATAGCCGCACGGTATATTCTTCCACAGTTCAACCGTACGGTATACTCATTCTAGCCGTACGGTACACCTAGTATAGCCGTGTGGTTACATATCCGGAAATATTCGTTTTTCTGACAGGCGAAGCATCTCATCATTATTGGAAGATTTTATGTTGATTTTATTCCGATTTCTCGCCTATAAATAGCTTCATTCTCTCCCATTTTGAGATACACAGTAATCCACCACTCCGGCGATACGCTGAAAAATTCTCTGGTCATATTCCCGACCTTCAAATCCCACCCAAACTCCCGTAAAATCTTCGCACCTGCTCTGTTTTCTTCAACTTCAGTAACCCATCAGTTCATACCAAGCCCATTTCTAAGGAGTTCAAATCCAAAGATCCGAAATTCTCGAAACGGTTTAAAGTTCTCAGCAAGGTACATCGTGTTTCTTTAGCCGGGTTCCTAACCTTGGCTTTTGAGGGGATCCTCCCAAGTTGAGAGTGACTCTAATAGTCATCTCTAAGCTTGGGTGGTTCAATTTATCACAAAAATCAGATTTTTCAAACAAAAGTAAGCCACTGATCGAAAACCAAAATTTCTGAAAAAGTTCCCAAAAGGAAGCCATGCGGTTAGTTTGAGTGAGCCGTACGGTCAACTTAGTGAGCCGTGCGGTCGACTATATGAACCGTACGGTTAACCTTTGCGGTACAAAGAAATTTCTCTGATTCCCCCTGTTTCCTTATATTTCGGTGCTCTGTTTTGATTTTCCTGCAACTCAATAATTGCACTTTTCTCCTTCTACTTTCCCATTATTATTATTAAGTTCTTTTAATTAATTTTATTTCCGTTATGGTTTTATAGTTATTTCGTGTTATTTATCCGTTTGTTTGTCAAAGTTTTCAATAAAAAAATGTTTTCTCAACAATCCCACAAAAATTTAGTAGAGACCGGGAATTTCCCGGGCGAGCGGGGTGCTTTTCAATAAAACCTTCCCCTTTCGTAACCTGGCTTCCGGATCCAAGAATCTTTTCGCAGATCAAACCTTTTCCAAAACGGCACGAGAGTCATTAATTATTTTCAACAGGTTTCTCGGGTACCAAAATCATTTTCCAAATAAATCCCGGGTGGCGACTCATATTTTCTGTTTTCAATCCGAGCCGCGTGGATCCGACCGTCCACAAAATGGCGACTCCGTTGGGGATTTTTAAATGAATTTATATTTTGGTATTTTACACTTGTAAAACGACCCCCGAAAGCTTGACAAAAACGAACACGCCCCGCGTGATCGAGAAAGGAATGGTGCAATAACAGGGCTACGCCCGACCAATCTGGACTGGAGCTTTCCGGGTTGTTTGCTTGAGTAAAATTTCAAAATAAAAATTGATTTATTGGTGAGCCAAATTTGAAAAATATTTGTGGGATTTTGAAAACATTTTTATTGTTAAACTTTTGCATTGCACGTGCATCGATGTTGGATAAGCCCCGCCGCTGCGTCTTGGTTACCCTACCCGGCTTGCCGGTGTTAGGACATCCCAAGATTCTCGGCAACCCCGGACGATGATGAGTCAGCCTGCCGTTCGACCTTTGCCATGCAGTACACTTGGCACTGGGAGGCAAATATTGGCTCTAGTCTAGGGAACCCCTTTAAACCAAAACCCGGCCTCTGCATATAATAAACCGTAGTACCTTCCAACCTAAGACAGGAACCCGCAGGGTAGGATTACCTGTTATTCTGTTTGCCTGTTACCTGTTATCCTGTATACCTATTACCTTGTTGTCTGTTTACCCGTTTATTGGTACGCCTTGTTTGCCTATCAATTGTTCATCCATTTTTGTATGTATCACTCCATGTGCATATTATCTGTATCCTGCATGCATACCTAGGATAGCTCAACCTTAGGTCATTACTTCATGTTCGCATATGAGAGGATTGCCCCAACAATCACACATTGTGTTGGATAGACGAGAACTCCTCTCTTCAAAAAAAAAAAAAAATCAAAAACAAAAAAAATATACTGCAACTGGCTCCCTTTCCCAAAAGTGAAATACACATTTCCTTTATGGTAGAGTCATCATGTCTGGAAGGCCTTACAAGCGATTCAAGTCCACCCTCACCACCCACCAAGGGGCGCCCGTGTGGATAATCGAAGAAGTTCAGCCCGAGCAACCCCCATGCAAGCCAGAAGAGCCTCAACCAGGAAAACTCAACATAGAAGACCACATGGGGGAAGACCTTGATGAAAAACTCAGTCTGTTGGCCGAAGCTAACTTGCCAGGCGTGTCTCTCCAATGGGATGCAAATGAAGGATGGAAATTTTGCTTTCCAGAAGAGCCAAAACCCATGCCGGAAAAGATCACCTTAATGATGGAACAAGATGATGGGGAGTTCGCAACCATGCCACCCGTGAAATACTTTGATGACAATGGCCAGCCCGTCTACTACTTTGAAGACCCAGTCACAGGCCACAAGTACTGGGACGAGTGCGAATGTGATGTGTGCTTTGCAGATTGCCTTCTCAACAATGATGGCATGACCCCACAGCAGCTTAGGGAATAGTACAAGCAGGAGAAGAACGAGGACCCCAAAGGAAAAGGAAAAGCTGATGAGACAGGACCTTCCGCAGGGTCAACATCTCCGAATCATTCATCCTCTTAAGAACGGCTTTCGAAGCCAGAAATAATCATGCAATGATCAAATCAAACCAACAAGGGTTTCTTTTGAAGAATCAAGTCAATCTATGATTCTTGTTAATTATTGAGTCTGTTGCTGTCAAGTTTGTCGCCATATGTGAATATCCACTGACTTAATCCGGCCAGCAGGGCTTCTTTTGAAGAATCAAGCCAGCTTGTGATTCTTAGCACCTGTTAATTATCGAGTCTGTTATCGAGTCCATTGTTGTTATCGAGTCTGTTGTTGTTATTATCGAGTCTGTTGTTGTTTGATTATCGAGTCTGTTGTTGTTTATCGAGTTAGTTGTCAAGTTTGTCATGTCAGTCTGTAAATATTCCATGCTTTTAATAAAAAAGAGATCTTTTGAGAAAAAGAGCCAAATTTGTAGTCCTGAACTACGTCACGGCCTGATTCCTCTCCATGGGGATACGTAGGCAACCTCCGGTCCGGCCGTTGTTTTCGTAAATCATAGGAATTCGAGTATATCCAACAAAATAAGAGGAAATTGGGGCAATCCTTTCATGCATCATGCATCATTTTCTTGTACATAGACTCTTTTTCATTTTTGCACAAGCACTATACACTCTATCCCTGAGCTCCATTTGTGCATATCATCAGTACTAACCATTGGCAAAAAGAAGAAAAACCTCATACCGGGCTGGACTCGAATCCCCGAACAGCGATTGGTTCGAACTGAGTCAGGAACAGAACAGTCAACTGGGAGCTCAGCTATGGCAGAGGAGAAAGATGAAATCCAACTTCTCAAGGATGCTTTGGAAGAACAGAAAACCAACAACGCCAAGCAAATGGCCCATATGATGCTCATGATTCAGAAATTAACCGCTCAGCTCCCTCCGCCAGCAGGGGCATCAGGCAGTCAAAACATGGAGTCAGTACTAACCAAGTTAGCCAAGCTCGAGGAGTCTGTTCAGAAACAGGAGAAAATAGCAGCTACAGGGATTGATATGGAAAAGCTGTGCCTTTTCCCAGATGCAAAGCTCCCCGACAAATTCAAACCGATGGATTGGGACAAGTTTGATGGCAGTGGTGACCCGAAAGCTCATCTGCAGACCTATGTAGGCACTTTGTCCATGTATGACGTTGGAAAAGATGCAATGGGCCACATGTTTCAGCAAACTCTAACTGGACCTACACTCCGCTGGTTTCTGAATCTGGACATTTCTAAGAAAAGGACATGGGAAGATATTGGGGCAGCTTTTGTCGCCCAATACAACTACAACATTCAGCTTGAGATGACTGTTCGGGAACTAGAATCGACCAAGATGGGGAAGAATGAATCTTTTGCTGACTTTGTCAAGAGGTGGAGAGGGAAAGCCTCTCAGATGATGGAACGGCCTTCAGAAAAGGAGCAGATGAGAATCATCACAAGGAATCTAGAGCCAGACTTTGCCAAGCACTTGGTGGTCTTCCAAACCACCGCTGACTTCAAAACCTTCTATGAAGCCGGCCTAGCAGTTGAAGATGCCCTCAGAAGCGGCATATTTGAGAAAGGTGAATCCGCCCCCAAACCAAGACGAGTTTACTCTGGCAACAACAACGCTCTGTTTGGACCCAGCAACTACAATCAAAACCAAGCTAGCCCTTCCAATCTCAAACCAGCCAAAACCGAACCTGTTAACCAGATTGTAACCCAATCACAATTCCAACAAACAGCTCCCCGGCCGAGAAGAGAATTTCACCCGCTCCCATTTCCCCTCATCACAGTATACAAGAAACTCCTGGATAAAAACCTCATTCAGCCGCTCGAACCTCGAGAGCCACCCAAAGAGCTTCCTCCTAACCATAACCCAAACACCTATTGTGCCTACCACCAGATGCCTGGCCATCATACCAACAACTGCATCCGTCTCAAGCATAAAGTCCAAGATCTTGTGGACGACGGAACGCTTCCACTTCCTAACCAAAAGCCTAACACCATTTCTAATCCTTTGCCTAATCACAAGCAAAACACCCAAATTAGCCAAATATCCCTCACTTCCACTACAGAAGACCTTACCTCCACCAAATTTGACCCTAGCCTCCATATCATCACAGCTTCTGAACCAAAACCCACTGTCCCCCTGCCAGAAGATTTTGGGGTCCATTTCCTCTCATATGCTAGTACAGTTCAAAATTCAAGATGGAGTGATGTTGCGGAAGAAGAAGAATGGTCCATGAGCGATCAAGATTGGGAGGAATCCCGACAAGCATTGTTCGGTTCTTTGCTAGTCTCTGGAGACTCAAGCCACTTCGATGAACCTATTACAGAAAATTCCCATGTCTATCAGATCGATATAACAAGAAGCATTTCCGAACAGAGCCAGGAAGAAAGAAATCCTCTAGGAGGAATGTTGACTCCAGACAAACATCCTGTGGATCATGTTTCGCCACTCGCAAATTTTAGGGAAGAAGGCCATTCTGTCATAGAAGCCGCCTTTGGAAACCAAGATTGGCTCCCACAAGCATGCATCATGGACGGATCATTGCCACGACCGTCGGTACCATTCCCACCGTCATCCACGGTATCAGTACTAGTCAATGACCCTATGGCTACCATCTGGGATGAAGAAGCAGTAGTTGATATCCGAGTAAGCAATGATGAAGTGTGGACCGTCAACAAAGCCATGCTGGATCCATCCTTTTGGCAAGACTCTGAAGTGGACAACCTCCAGTAAAAAATGGAAGCGGTTGAAATTGAGGAACAAAGGGCCAGGAATGATTTGATGAATTTCTGGGCTGAGGATCAAGAAACCATGCAGAAAAGGGAAGCCATCAGGGCTGGCAAACGAAAGGTCAATGAAGAATACACAAATTTCTGGGGTGAAAATCAGGACTTATGGGAAGAAACGGTCAACCGAATAACCAGAAGCGGTCGAATCTACCAGCCAACCCACCTCCAAGGTGGAAATTCCTCCAACCATGCCACAACAGGAGATTTTGTTTGGGATGATCCTATTCCTGAGGACATAACTCCTGACCATCCAGCGATTATCTCTCAACAGAACCCGGCTGCTAGGCTACCGCCGAAGAATCCCCCGGTAGCAAATGATCCAATTCAGAAACAGCTTGAACGAACCCCAGCATCAGTGTCTATTTGGGGGTTACTCTCTTCGTCTCGAGAGCACCGTCAGAAGCTAATCAAAGCCTTGTCAAATATGGAGGTACCACCAGACACTCCTCCTGAAACGATGGTGGCCCTACTTACACCCACCCGTGCAAAGCATGTTGTAGTCTTCACTGAAAAAGATTTGCCGCCAGAAGGAGCCGGTCACAACAAACCATTACACATCACTCTGAAATGCAAGGAAAAGTGGGTCCTGATTGTGTTATTAGACAATGGATCAGCCTTAAATGTCTGTCCCCTGCGTACAGCCTATTGTTTGGGTTTTAAGAACAAGGATTTTCAGCCTTCAAATCTTGGAGTGCGCGCTTATGATAATACCCGACGAGATGTGGTTGGGACCATTCAGATGGAAATAGTGATCGAAGATTTTGAGACTAGTGTTGAGTTTCATGTGCTCGACATCCCCTCATCATTCAACCTGCTGCTGGGCAGGCCTTGGCTCCACCGGTCAGACATCATGGCCGTACCCTCCTCTCTACATCAGAAAGTTCAGCTCGGATTGGCTACCGGAACTTTAACCATCTATGGGGATTCTGGAATTCGCCCGCATGTCCCTGACAACGCTCCCCTACTTGAAATTGCTCACGGAGAAGAAGACATTGCTCTTGGAGGGTTTTCCTTTGATACTTCTAATGGTGTACACACTATCAAGATGGACGAGGATTTCTCGATAAGATCAACGGCCTTGGACATGATGCTGAAACTGGAGTATTTGCCTGGTCTAGGGCTTGGTCGCAACAATCAGGGGATAGCCGAATTCCCTAAGTTTCTGACAAATAATCACCGCTTTGGTCTTGGTTATGAATCAACAAGCAAATCTAAAGCACATGCCGATCAAGGGCCTATCCATTTCACGAAAGCCCCAGAGGCTGTTTACCTGGGGGAGCCGGAACCTTTCTGGGACATGGAAGCAAAAACCAAGCTACCAGGATTTGAAATATTTGCTGACAATACCTGGGATAGCGATGATGAAGCAGAAAAATGGGGAGAGCCGATCAAGATGCTCCATGTTGACTGGATCGAGGTTCTTGACTCAGGGAATCTTTTATCGCTGTTTGGGGAAGAAAGTCCACTAGGTGTGAGAGGGGACGAGCCTGCTGCGACGCTTGATGATTTAAAGCCTGTTGGAGATATGGAGCTGATGATGCTGGGACAGGAAGCTCTGGAAGATGTTGCCACACTCATCACGGATGCCAATGGGATTTATAAAAATTGCACTTTTGTACCTAGGATCATTCACACTGGCACTGATTTTGAATCTGAGTCCGAGTCTAGCATTGCATCTAGCATTGAGTCTGGTTTTGAGTCGGAGTTTGAGTCTGTTATCACTCCACGTCACCACTTTTCCTTTGAATTCGAGTCCACTCTCATGTATCATGCCCCTGGGGCCCCCTCCTTTGAAATAAATGAAATCGACTTTGCTTATCTTGCTGTGTCCGAAATAAATTGTGTCGACTCCGATGATGAGGGGATCGAGTTTGAGGAAGAAATTCCAAAAGAACTCCGATCTCTAATCGAAAGGGAAGATGAAAGGCATGCTCAGCCTATAAAAGAAGAAGTTGTTTCTATAAACTTGAGAGATGAGAGTAATCCGCGCTTGGTTCAAATCGGCTCCGGGTTGTCTCCAGAAGAATTCAAAGCTCACTCGGATCTCCTGAAAGAATTCGAAGATGTCTTTGCATGGTCACACGCAGATATGCCCGGTATCGATCCTGAGATAGTAGAGCATCGAATCCCATTATACCCCGATGCAAAGCCTGTCAAGCAGAAACTGAGAAAAATGAGGCCAGATTGGGTATTGGAGATCAAGAAGGAAGTTCAAAGACAGATAGATGCAGGATTTCTGATAGTCACCGAGTACCCTCGATGGGTCGCAAACATCGTGCCTGTTCCTAAAAAGAATGGGAAGATCAGGATCTGTGTGGACTTCAGGGATCTGAACAAAGCAAGCCCAAAAGACGATTTTCCTCTGCCACACATAGATGTCTTGGTAGATAACACCGCGGGGCACGCACTGCTATCGTTCATGGATGGATTTTCAGGTTATAATCAAATTCTCATGGCTCCTGAAGATCGTGAGAAAACCACTTTCACCACGGAGTGGGGCACCTACTGCTACAGGGTTATGCCATTTGGACTAAAGAACGCAGGGTCTACTTACCAGAGAGCTGCCACAGCATTGCTGCATGACATGATTCACAAGGAGGTAGAAGTATATGTGGATGACATGATTGTCAAAGCCAAGGAAAGAGAAGGGCATCTGCCCGCCCTCAGAAAATTCTTCGAGAGAATCCGCAAATACAGGTTACGCCTCAATCCTGAGAAATGTACATTCGGAGTCACGGCCGGAAAAATGCTCGAATTCATGATCACCACGCGAGGGATCGAGGTGGATCCATAAAAAATTAAAGCCATCCTAGAAATGGAGCCACCTCGGACGGAGAAGGAAATACGGAGTTTCCTCAGAAAAATCCAGTTTATCAGCAGATTCATCGCCAAGTTAACCGCTACTTGCGAGCCGATGTTTCGCCTACTCAGGAAAGGTGTGTCATTCAAGTGGGACGGTAAGTGTCAACAAGCTTTCGAGACCATCAAGAAGTATCTTCAGAACCCTCCAGTATTGATGCCACCCATACTTGGGCAACCCCTCATTCTGTACTTATCTGTCACATCCTCAGCCATGGGATGCATGTTGGCACAATAAAAGGAAGGAGGAAGCGAAAAAGCTGTTTACTACATCAGCAAGAAAATGATGGGATGTGAAAGAGAGATACACGTCACTGGAAAAGGTCTGTTGGGCATTAATCTGAGCTTCTAAGAAATTGAGGCACTACATGTTGGCTTATTCAGTAAAGCTGATCTCTCGAATGGACCCACTCAAATACCTGTTCGAAAAGCCAGCACTGACGGGAAAGCTGGCACGATGGTTGCTCATGCTAGCGGAGTTTGATATCAAGTACGTCACTCGGAAGTCAGTAAAAGGGAAAGCAGTTGCAGAATTTCTAGCAGACCATCCTGTGGAAGGGCTGGAGGATATAGAGTTTGAATTCCCTGACGAGAATGTAATGACAGCAACCAATGACGTCTGGATGATGTATTTTGATGGAGCCGCCAATCAGAAAGGGTTCGGAATCGGAGTGTTACTGGTCTCACCAGAAGGGTCACACATCCCTCTTGCTTTCGAGTTAAATTTCGAAGTCACTAACAACCAATCAGAATACGAAGCGTGCATAGTAGGGATGGAAGCTGCCCTAGAAATCGGAGTTGAAAGACTGGAGGTAGTCGGAGATTCTAACTTGGTGGTGTCACAGGCCAACGGAGAATGGAAGGTGAAGGAAGACAAGCTCAGACCCTACCACCAAGACCTCGAAAATCTAATTCCACGATTCCAGTCGGTCACATTCACTCATATTCCTAGATTGAAGAACAGATTTGCCGACGCCTTGGCAACTTTAGCCTCGATGGTGGAGATACCAGCTGGAATTAAACTCAGACCAATCACAATTGAGCAGAGGGACAAACCTGCTTTCGAATATGTCATGATTGTCAATGAACCTGACGACGGGCTGCCCTGGTATCACGACATTTGGAACTTCATCGAGAGAGGGGAGTATCCGGCAGGAACCGAAAAGAAGGATCAGATTGCTCTTCGAAGATTGGCCTCTCAGTACATCATTTGTGGAGGAAAGCTATACCGGCGTTCGCATTGCGGGATGCATAAGTTGTGTGTGCATGGTACGAAAGCCACCATGATCATGGAAGAGATTCACGAAGGAGTCTGCGGTCCTCACATGAATGGGATAATGCTCGCAAAGAAGATTCTCCGCCAGGGGTATTACTGGTCAACCATGGAAACTGAGTGCATCCAGTACGTAAGGCAGTGTCACAAATGCCAGATTCACGCCAATCTCATGCACTTACCACCGTCAGAATTACACTCCATGACTTCGCCTTGGCCTTTCTCCACCTAGGGCATCGACGTCATCGGCAGAATTACGCCGGCTGCGTCTAACGGGCACAAGTTCATCTTGGTAGCAATCGATTACTTTACCAAATGGGTCGAAGCCGCTTCATACACAACTTTGACAGCAGTTCAGGTCTCCCACTTCATTAAGCAGAACATCATCTATCGATATGGTGTCCCTCAGGCTTTTATGTCAGATAACGGGGTTCATTTCAAGGGTAGAGCCGCAGAAACTCTCGAAGAATTCGGAATCCAGGTTCATAAGTCAACTGTTTATCGGCCACAAACCAATGGGGCCGTGGAAGCAGCAAACAAAACCCTCAAGACAATACTAGAGAAGACCACTCAGTCTGCGAGAGATTGGCACGAACAACTGCCGTTGGCATTATGGGGATACCGGACGTCTATTCGTACTCCCACAGGGGCAACACCTTATTCTTTGGTATATGGCATGGAGGCTGTCCTCCCAATCGAACTTGAGGTACCATCCCTAAGGATCATGATTGAATCAGAAATCGACGAAGCGGAATGGCAAAGCTTGAGATTCGAGGAGCTTATGTTGTTTGACGAAAGGCGGCTCAAGGCTCTGTATCATGTTCAGGGTTATCAGCGCAGAATTGCACGGGCATTTAACAAAAAAGTGAAATCCAGAGACTTGCAAGAAGGTGATATGGTTTTGAAGGAGATTCGAGCTCCAGTCTTCGATCCTCGCGGGAAATTTCGACCAAAATGGGCAGGCCCGTACATCATCAAAAAGATCTTGTCTGGAGGCGCAACACAACTCATTGATCTTGACGGCAACGAATTCTCTACTTTGGTTAACATGGATCAGCTCAAGAGATATTACCCCTGAGAGAAGCTCGCTGGACTGAAAACTGCAAGGGCAGACAGTGCCAGGCAAAATTTAGAGCAAGCCTGCTAAGTCAAAAACCCACATCGGGCGATTTAGGCAAAAGTTAAGGCTAAATCAATCAAACGAGCTCGCTAGACCGAAAACCCGAAAGGGCGGTACTAGGCAAAAGCTAGAGCGCAAAAGGAGAGTGTCAATACTCGAGTGAACCCTAGCCAAATTTGTTCTTTCGAACTACGTTATGACCTGATTCCCGTAAAAAGGATACGTAGGCATCCTCACCTTGAGGACCGGTCGCCATCTTTCAAAAATGTCTCTTTGAGTTGATAATTAGCCGTCATGCACAAATCAAAATGCAACTCTCATAATTCATCTTTATTCAAATAAACTTCTTGGATTACATGGCTGAGCATGAAACTTTCAAAACACAAAACAAGCAAACAGAGCATGACATCACACGAAACATCTCGTGGGTCTAAGCAATTTATTTCGGGCACATTAAGATCGAGTTCAAAAGTCAACTTTGGCTTCCATATTCTCTTGTTTCTGTGTCTCTTATCAACCACCTCACATATCGCTCTGGAAGATTGACACTCGGATACTGATCTCTGGGAATGGTCACACGCTCCCTCCAAGTGTTCTGATAAACTCTGAAGGTGGCAAAGTTATGATTCGGCATGACGAAACTCTCTGGTGGTGATATTATCTGACGAACGCCAAGCTGACGGAGAATGCGATTTGGAATGTAGAAAGTCCAGCTAGATAGCCCGGTCAAAATCACCCGCTGACGCCCCATGTTGCTCACGGTCATAGCAGGAATGTCAAGCCAAGCCAAGCGCCAAGCAATCACCTCCTCTGTAAGTCGGGAAAGCACTCTGAACCAGCCAGACACATCATAAAAAACTTCCAGAAAGTCCCTTTGGACGAATCCCTGTGTTTCATGAATCCGCCCTCGTGGCACGGGTTCCAACAAATTAGCCTTGTCACATAGCCATATCTGTGTCAGAGAGAAAACAAGTAAGGAACCATAGACAACCTAAACCTAAGCGATGAGGTAAAACGAGAACGTGGGAAAAACCGAAAAAACGAGAGCTGAGTGAGAAGCCTACCTGTAGGAGCAAAGCACTACCTTCAAAAACATCGGTATCCCCGGCTCGAACCTTGTCCAACCCCATCAAAGTCTCCGCCAAAACCATCGGAGCCACATCTTTACGCTCCTCGATTTGCATGGCAACGCCAACCAGTGATGAACTCGCCTGTCCATCAGACCGGACGAACAAGAAAGTAGCAAGCAAGCAAAGACACAGTGCAAAACCGTCCGGACGAAACTGTGCTATGATTCGCGGAATGTTGATAGTACCTCCTTGGAGCATAGATTTCGCTGCTTTATTACTTATCCCAAGATTGGTGGATAGCACATTGGCAAAGTTTACCCCGTGCAGAGGGATAACCGGCGTCTCCAGATTAAACCCACCAAGGTATCCATGAAACT
Source organism: Vaccinium darrowii (assembly GCA_020921065.1). Lineage (NCBI taxonomy): Eukaryota > Viridiplantae > Streptophyta > Magnoliopsida > Ericales > Ericaceae > Vaccinium > Vaccinium darrowii. Next base: position 23,195,572 of record CM037162.1, on the reverse strand, counting down.
CCTCTACAGTGGGGCATAACTCGTGAAAGCCGAAACGGAACACGTGTACCCTCGGGTCCTAGAATCGAACCACAGCATGCAAAAGCTCTGGACGGATTGTTACGTCTCGGATACGGCGCAGCAATGTCATCCGATGACCCTGAAAGTTGAGTCACCCTATGCCGTCTAATTCATCAAGCCAAGGGCGAACCAAAACCGGGAAACTCATGGTCAGATGGCGAATATAGAGAGAACAAGAAATTTTGGGTTTTCAGGGCACAAAAGGGGCTGTGAGAGAAGTCCATTTAACGTACACACGGGTATGAGAATTTTTGAATTGGCTGCCTCGTAAAACGTGCCAACATTGAAGAGCGTGGAGATCATCTCAAAAGGTTTGAAGGAACCTCAGAAGAAACAAAGCCAAATGATTTTTCAGACCACAGTGCCCTCAGACGACAGCAGGAAAGCATACAGAAACCCAGAAGTTTGCAACCAAAACTCAAAGTCTTGGCATTTTCAGAAGTGAACCGTACGGTTCACTTAGTTGGGCCGTACGGCCCATGTTGGTTAGCCGTACGGCTAACTTTGTGGCATTCATGACCAAAATTGTGGCTCGAGCCTCCAGAAATTGCTTTGAGTGTATTTTGAGCATTTTTGATGTTCACACATGTTGTAAAGGGTATTTTAAGAGGTACGGGATATTGAAAAGTTGAAACATTCAAGGTCCCAGAATGCAAGCCTGAATTTGCCCGATATTGCCCGGACAAGGGGCGCCGATGGGTCAAAATATGCCCGAGTGTCAACGGTTCTCATTCCATTCATTCAAGCAGGATGTGGCATACATTTGTGATGTGTTAAAAGCGTTGTCTGGCAGACGTCATGTGAATTCAAAGTTTCGGGCGCGATGGACCGCATTATGCCAACAATGCTCAAAATTTCTTATAAAGTTTCTAGTCTGTCGAGTCAGTTTGTACATACACCTTTCATCACTCCATTCCAGTACAAAGTTACATGTTTTTTTTATTTTCCAGGGGCATTTATTACATATCGTCAGTAATCAGTCACTCACCAAACAATCATGTGCAAAAAACTTGGATTTTCTTTGAAAATGTGCCAGTGTGAGTCATTCAAAGCATAACAGATATGTGCAGTCTATATAAAAACTAAACAGCATCCAAATCATGAGCATAAATATACATCTATCCAGGGCAAACTGACCCAGCATCAAAAGCTACCACGGCTCGCAGGCCACATATATGAAAAAGAGGAAAATGGGGCAAACAGGCGCCCAAATCAAAACTGAGCACGCAGGCTCGTCCTAAAAACCACTACGTCGCCTCTTCGTAGGCTGGCGACGACCAAGTGTCAGAAGTGGATCCTCCTCAGGTGTGCCCTCACTGCTATCACCACCACTGCTCTCTGCATCTCCCTCCTAGGGAAGCCACTGCTGTCCACAAGCCGAACTCTCAGGGGCACCCTCTCTCTCAGCCGAAGAGCGCAACACTCTGCCAGACGCTGGAATCACCAGCGGGACTGTAGACGGACCTCCACCGACGTTCTTCATCAAAGGCCTCCTGCGAGGCTGTACGAAGGGAAGCACATCCTGCATAAAGAAGGAAAATTCATTAATAAAGCAGTCAAAGCATTCAGGATCACAAGAACGAAGCACAATGGATACCTGATCCGTCTCACTGACGAGAAAAGCTCTACGGGGACGTTGAGACCTACGACGTCCGCCCGACTCGCTACCACCAGTCCCGCGGCCACTGCTAGTACCACGACCGCTGCTGCTGCCTCCAGCACTCCGCCTCCCGCGGCGACCTCCTACTCTACCTCTCGGCTCACTACCGCTCACACCACGGCTACCCCCAGTACCTCGGCCACCTCTCCGGCCGGCTCTGCCTCCGCGGCCACCACCAGCTCCACCATCCTCATCGTCATCACCGCCACCATCTTGGGGCACGACGCCCGGCTCTGCTCTCGGGTGCACCTCCGGAGGCCCACCAATCGTGAGACTGCGAACCAAAGCCTCCAAGTCTCGCACCAACTGAACAGCGACGCAGCCCAGTCCGCCGGGATCTGCAGACAAGATCAAAAGCATCAGCAGGTAACATGAATAAATGCTTAAGTAGAACATGAAATTTAACTATTTCTTGTTTTTCAAATTTCAGGATTACCTCTGTCGCTGTAAGAGTAACCGGTGGAGTGACCTCAGGAACCACCACATGCCCCATGCTCCCATTCGGCAACATCACATCAATCTCTCTCCTCAGAACAGGCAGTACTGGACCCTCCACAGGTGCAGGGGTAGCCAAACGGGTCTCCATATCCAAACTGTAGGCCAGGGTGCTCACCACGTAACCGTCATAGTCCTCTGAGGAACTGAAAACCAACTCCGTGTCCAGCACCGTGTGCGCCTCCACCTCAGCTAAAGTATACTCCTGCGTCCTCTAAACAAACGGCGGAAGAGAACCCGGCACTCTGAAATGGTCTAAACCCAGGGACTGGCGTGTCACCCTCTCACCTAAGTACCACTGCCATCCATATGGAGACTCCAACAAAACGCGCCCTCGTGTCACCGCCCTACTCTGAGTCAAGTAAGGAGCACTCAACCTACCCCACACATCCCAGTTCACCTGCAGGGAATCATGAGTTACTTCCAAGTCAGCAATGGAATCAAAGCACTCAGGAAAGAATTCAGGAAGTTTGGTATCATACCGTTTCGCCCCTGGACTGGTCCAGAAAGACACGGAAGAATCTCAGCTGCCCCTTTCTCCCGCCTTTCCCAACATACTCCTTGGCCCACTTCACTGCCCGCGGAAGCACACGTTTGTCTGCATGAGAGTTCTCTGGAGCCGGCACTCTAAACACCTCATAAGCCCATACCTGCATTTTTCGAGAAATTCATCAGTAATAGGAATGAAAGCAACAGTACATGGAATATCTGAATCAAAAGCAACAACATGACATACCTCCAAAACCCTCCAGTAACCTCCAAGAGTGGTCGCCGCCCTGCGAACCACTGAGCCAAGGAAACATTAGAGAGTGCCCAAAGCAGCTCCACCCCAGTCAAACCGGCCAGCTATCCTCAGATCTGCCAAAGCAGGTAACCAACTCAAGTGCACCGAATTCTGCCTATTCGAAAATAGCGCAGTGCCAAACAAGAACAGCAAATAGGCTCTCGCCATCTGTGCAGCCTCAACTGGAGACCCTGGCTCGTGGTCCCATATCGCCGGTAAGTGGTCGCACCTCACCATCGCCTCATCTCCAACCTCTCTCCCCAGAAAGTGGCGCACCGCCGCTCTGTCCAAATATAAGCCAGAGTCAAAGGGTATCGGCTCGCCACCAACCCTCAACCCTGTAGTTGCTGCAAAGTCCAAAGGGGTGATCGTCATCTCCCCGAACCGAAAATGAAAGCTATTGGTGGTGTCCCACCAATGCTCCATCAGAGCCCTCAGCAACTTCCGGTCCGTCCGGGTAGGCAACAGTGTACTGATAAAAACAGCGAAGCCAGCTGCATCCACCAACTCCCTCACGCTCGGAGGCAACCTCCTGTACTGAGCCAGGCAATCAGATGGCCCGCCATATCCCAGAAGAGAACGATCCACCTGTTTCAAGAACATGGCACAAGATCAGTCAGCAAAACAGCAAAGGAAATGCAGTAATAAAAGCAATTCAGGAGGCAGATATGAATAAAACGGTACGTACCAGAGGCCTGTTCGAAATATGCGTCGCCGGATCACGCAAGATCAAAGACTCAGGGTAAAATGGCAGCTCCGGCTCGTATACCTCACACCCCACTGGCACAAAGAAGTGAACTGGAGGATCGTAAGTCTCAGGGACAAAGGGCTGTCTGCTCCTCAGAGCCAGCTGAACCTCCTCAACTATGGACACACGAGCCACCTCCTCTGTCTCTACCTCTGCCTGCTCAGGCTCACCAACCGGTGGCGTCTCTCCTACCAAGACCTCGCTCAACCGAGAGAACTGCTGCAAGTTCCTAGCCAAAGTCTCGTCAGTAACCCCCTCCAAGGTGTCTCCTAGAGTAGCTCCCGGAGCTCGTGAAGAACCAACCCGAGAGGTAAACAGAACCGGGTCAAAGGGCTCCCCAGTGTCAGCACTCTCCTCTGGCACCTCGCCCGTGCCAAGCACCCGAGTCAAACTCCTGAACACACGAGCAACAGGTACAATAGGGGCCGCCCCCTCAACCTGTGCTCTCCCAGTATCTACTCTCTCAGTCTCTACTCTCTCCACCCCCTCGAGCTGTCCTCCCTCACCACCAACATCCCCACTAAAAAACATCCCATCACCCATCTCCTCATCACCACTATCCCCCGTCTCTCCGAGATCCTCCATAACCACCTCCCCCGGCTGTCTAATGGTAACTGGGATCCTAACAGAAGCATCGTCCCCACTAACCCGAAACTCCCTCACTAAAACAGCACTCGCAACATCAGGGAAAACTACGTCACCACCACCTACACCCTCCTCCGCAGTCCGCGGGTCAAACAGAACATCAACACCACCAACATTCATCTCAATCTCAGGCAGAGGAACATTTATATCAAGATCAATATGCATCGAACTACTAGAAGCAGTAACAGTACTCACCGGGATATCAGTACTCTCCATCGTCGCCCAAACATCATCCAT